>JAVLUZ010000336.1:0-50193 GCA_036768485.1 Mermis nigrescens
CATTTTTAATAATGATTGAAAATTAATTTTTGTGGCAGTCACTGACGACAATGTGAATCCACGGACCTTTATATGGTAATACATTTTACCATCTCTTGCTGAGCATACTTTATACGCATAATTTTTAGGTCCGCCACTAACAAATTCTTCAATGTAGCTGCCTTTGCCATATTCCTTTAATTCATTTGTCATATTTCCTAAATATGATCCTATAGGCACTCGATATTCATCATTGCCAAGTGTGCTTTTGAATATGACACTATCTATGTCAAAGTATAAGACACAATCGCCAAGTTTTTCTAAATGTTCGTATAATCTGAGTCGCGCTTGAGATGTTGTGTAAGCCGCGAGCACAGGATTCGTATTTCCCATCACATCGGCGAATTCATCTTCTTTCGCATGTGTAACGGCCATCAGATTTTCATTAATCGCGTTAATTGAGTAAATTACATTTGAAGGGTCAAAAATTAAGTCAAAATATGGGGCTGGATCGGTAAAAAATGAAACTTTTGACATGTTATTTCGCTGTCCAAATTTCCCCCAGAATGAATTTAACATTAGTTTTGCGAGAGCGCGCATACCGCCGTTTTTCGTAATTTTTGTAGCATCTAGTTCGATTCCTTCGTTATCTCTGTAATCTTGCACGTATTTAGCTTTGTCGTCATCCGATTTTACCCATGCAGGCCAACCATCCGATTCTTGCTTTAGTTTCATGAATTTGTTAATATATGACGTAAATAGACCACTGTCTGGGTTATTCATTTTATCATATTGCTCAGTCTTTTCATAGTGCCAGATTTCATATATTTCCATTATTTTGTACCCCAATTCTAGCGCTTTATAAACTTCAAGCGTTACCCATGCACCCAATATCGCACGTTCTTCGTCACTATGCTCACATCTTGTTATTTGATGCGTTTCAGTGCACGTTCTGCATAGTGGAAAATACAATTTTTCGCCAAATCTATAGGGCAATAAAGGGTGGTACACATTCCTGGGTGGAAGAATTTTCGCTTTAATTAAACCTTCGTAGGGTCTGCTGTCGACTGTGATTTCAGAAAAATTTTCAGTCAAAATTTGTGGGTGGCCAATAGGGTACAGGCCATATTTATTAACGGTCGGGTACAAGCTGCAGATATCTGTGTACATGATATGTTCTAATGGGTCGCCATTTTCACTGCATTTAATTTTCTCATGTAACTTTATTGCGTTTGTTCGCCCATCATAAAACGCTTCTCTGGGGTCTAGCGGGTCAACAATTTTTATTGAATCGAAAAATTGTTTCATTACAGGATTTGCTTTTAATTCCCGTCGTAATTCACACTCCCAGAGTTCTATTACAGTATACCCCATTTTTTCAATTGTTTTGCGCCGTCGTACTGTATTTTGAAACGCTTCTTCGGCTGATGTTATTTGGTCTGCCGTCAGTTGTGTTCGTTTTTTCATGCATTTCGGGCACCCATGCCAGAAGCATCCATTGAATTCGTATACTGTCTTTTCATAAATTCCGTCTACGCGATAATTGCCCACTTTTTGCTCGCCCATGTTGCGTGCATGCCTGATGTTGATTTTATTGCGCTTTCGCTCATCCACTTTAACCATTTTATGGCTGTTATCGAATGCTTTTCCATTCGCCTATATCCGCCATGCGGTACTATACCTATTGTTTTTGGCTGTAAGTAAGTCGACCGGAAAACTTTGTTACACGCGCTCGCTATTGTTAAAGAACACTCAAAAGGATCCATGCCCGTCTCGGCCATAAATAAATCGCGAAATTTAAGGCAGCATCGCCTTAAAATGTCGACGTCAGACTCACAATAAGTCAAAAGTTCCGACTTGAAATTAAAAATTTTGCCCTTTTGTTCAGCGTACCATTTTTGAAAACTTTCTTTGTTTTTTGGGCTCATGGTGGCTGGGGAGTAGTACCACGCATCTGGCCACTCACCTGCATAATTTTCATTTGCACGTGTATTGAAAAGATGCGGAAAAAACCTTTTTTTAACTCAGGCTCATCGAATGTTTTGGGCAGAGCAGCTAGGGCCATCGGCAGAAAATTGAATGAATCAATTAGTTTTACCGATCCTGCACTAAGGCTCATGATTTCTAAACCCTTTGTGACGATAGTAGGCGCGACAGCTTGTTTAAACAGGTATTTTAAAATAAAGTGTCCGTCAAAACCTTTAGCATTATGAGCAATTGCTATAGCATTTTCGAGGCCAAAAAGAAAATCACAAAATGCATCTGTGCAATTTTCGCCATAAAATATGCGCTTGTTTTCGCCGCATTTATCGCATAGTCCAATCGGTTTTGCTAGGCAGTCTGTACATACAATATGCGCTATACACAAATTTGGTTCATGTTCCATCCTTGAATTACCGCACGCTTTTTCTTGTCTGGTTTCGAAGTCAAAAAACACGTATTTTGTTTTTTTCTTTTCATCTTTTTCTTCGGCTATGACTTGCATAAAACATTTATGATCGTTAATAGGTACGTCCGCTTTACACGTTTTGCAATAAAATTGACCACACTTATGCTTCCGTATTTTATCGGCTCTATTAATGTGACGACTGCAATTTTGACAGAGTTTCATGCGCTGACATACAGATTGTTTATTCTTGCCAACCATTTTATGATTATTAAAACACTGCTGACCTCTAAACAGTCGACCACAATCTTTGCATTCTATAAGCACGATATTAGGACACATTTGAGCATGACAGCAGGGACAGACTCTGGAGCATCGGTGCCCATCCTTGTCATTGTATCCCTTGTTACAAGCTTCGCAAAAATAACCGCGATTCATAAAGCCGGTCATACTACCAATAACGTCAAAATGATTATTATTATGATACAAGTGTACAACTTTTTCTGCGGACGATCCTTCAAAAATTATGGCATTACAGAAATCGGCGCTGAAAACTTTAATTTGAAAATTAGGCATTGCAGCCTGTAATGCTTGCAGCTCTGCTATACTGCAAGGGCCTATATGATCTGTTAAGCCAGCAAGATTCATCAATTCTAGCGCTCTTGTTCGCTGCATAGTGTATCGACGTGCATCACCTCTGCACATGTGTTTATATTTTGCTTTAAGAGTTTTATCGTCAGGCTTTTCCATGTGCAACGCACGCGCTTTTGCTACTACTAATGCTCGGGGCAAACATAAATCATCATTGTTTTTAATTTTTACAAAACAGTTTTTCATTTTCATTTCCTTTTCCAAATTTATAAATCTACGTTTATGCTGTCCTGAACCATTTGGAGGGCTAACCTGTACAATTTTGATCCGCGTTTCCGGCTGTTCGAGCTTTACTTCTTCATTAGACTGCAAAATTCGTTCAATCGTATGTACAATTTGCTCACCGTTTATTTGTTCGCCTTTTCGGAAAGGTACAATCGCCGGTTTCCTTAGCGTCGGATGCGTGACCTGCACGCCCACCATCTCCGTTGCACTTGTCCCATCCATGATTTTCATGATCGCGCTATCAAAAATTTCGGCCAAATTTTTTTCCAAATCGAGATGATCGAAGTTTTTAAAGTTCAATATGTACGCGCGTCCTTCTGTGTTGAATCGTTTTATCTTTTGGATTTCTGGTTCCCCCAGTTCGTAAAATTCTTCTGGGAGAAACCACTCATCTACAACTTCAAGGTCTTCCTCCTCGCATTTCTTCGTCCGATTCGTACCACGCGTCTTGCGTTAATAATTCTTCCATTTCAATATTGGAGCCCATTTTTAAAAAGTCACCTTCTTCTGGAGCAAAGATTTTGGAGAATGATTTTTGCTAGTTCGCTCTCTCCTTTTATACTTTTGAGATGACTAATCGAAAAAAAACCGGAAAAAACTGAAAAATTGTAGCTTTTGTTGGACTTTGGACTCAGTCATATGACTAACACGATGACTCATAGTTATTTTAAAGTGAAACGATTTTTTATTATTTAGCTAAAAATGTATTATTTAAAATGTTGAAAACATTTAGTATGTGTGTGTGTGTGTGTGTGTGTTGGCAATTTTTAATAAAAAATGCGCATAAAGAATTTTTTAACCAAAAAACTTAATAATACACGATTGTAACAGCATGTATCTGAGCAATATGTGATTAATCATACTACCTATACAGCACTTGTTGTGACCTAATCACAGCATTTTTTTATTAATGGATAAAAAGTAGGTATGTAGTCTATAAAAGAAATGTCTATTCAGTGTAAACGCCCTTGGAATGTATAGAGAATAAAATTTTCTCGTGATACTTTGTCTAGTCTAGTGGTAGAACGTGGAACTTACGATTTCAGAACCTGAGGTTCGATTCTTGAAGGCATCAAATTTTATCAAAAAAGAAAATGTTCTGAAATGATTAAAATTGTTCCCTTTATCAGTGAATGGTTTATTAAAAATTATGTGAACCAAATTCTGAAGAGGTTGTGAAGTTGCTTAGTTTAGTACGAGTGTACTTATGATGAATCATACTTCCTAGTTAAACCCGTGAAAATGATGTTTCAAGTCTCCTTTACATTCGACGGAATTGCAGAGAATATGCTCAGGCTGAACAGCCTGGGCCCCGAGCTAGCTCGCCCCAGCTAGCTCTGGGACTTCAAGGGGTATGGCCCGAACCCCCTCCCCAGGGCTAGCTCGCCCCAGCTTGCCCTGGTACTTCAAGGGGTACAGTGCACTTGTGCCTTCAAGTACAAGTGTACTGAGCTCGGCGCTTTGCGCCTATGCTTCAACATGTAGTATAGTTAATCATTGTAGCGCCCCAAGGTCCAGCTTTCTTACTACTACTGAGCAACAAAAAGTGAAGCTTTTCCATAAAATCGGGATTTGGTTCGAACAATGCGAAATCAAAATTGCAAGAACCGTGACTTATATAGCCAGGTGTAATTAATTCATGCCTAGGTTGTATTATAACAGGCTCAGGTAACGAAACATGCACACACACAACACCAGAGGTAGTTGTGTTGGGTTTCTGCGCGAAATTGCAATTTTTCATGAGATGAGAGTAAATTAACCTTTATGCCGTTTATAAAAGCACAGCGCTCAATAGGATTAACCCACATGAGTGCGGATTCGGCAAAAATCATATCCTAAGAGCATGTCTTCCGGCAAGTGATCAATTATAGATACTGAGGTAGAAATAGATTGTTCCGCGATGGTTAAAGTCATGTTTACTCTATAACGAACTAATGCAGTGATTTCGCCTACACCATGTACGACTTGTGAAACTTGTTTAGGTGGTAAATTAAAACCAAGACGTAAGAATGCAGACGTGGTCATCATGGTGACCTGTGAACCCGTATCTATGAGAGCAGGTACGTCAACGCCATGAACTTTAACGAGAATGGTGGGTAAATTTGTCCCAGCATGGCTTACAATAGGAATATTAGGATCTAAAGTCTTAGATGCAGGTAGATTAATTTTCTCATAAGTTGCGAGACGACGTTGTAAACGTTCGTACTCTTCGAGAAATTCTTGCGACGCGAATAGGTTAGGACGCGCGCTAGATTCTGGCCCTTTCGCAGTAACCGTGTTTACATCATGAGGAGATGTAAGGGTTGGCTGCGGTGGGGGCACATTCATGGTGGGTTGGTTATCTGCGGTATATGTGACATAAGGGCGATTAAAATTGTTGTCGTTGCGATAGTTCGAGTTATAGTATGTCCCACGCTGTTCATTTGGGAATTGCACAAAAGGTGTATTTTGTCGCTGTTGATTACTATAACGATTATCGTAACGCGAATTTTGATAATTAGCACGCGAATTTTGGTAATAATCATTACGATTTTGCCTAAGATTCGATTGTGATTGCTTTGGTTCAAAGCGATTATCATTATTCGCATAGTTAGATGAACGATGTTGACTAGAGTTACGATATCGTGATTGAGATCGATGTCTATTTTGCGAATTTGAACGCGATGGCGAACGATTTTGACGCGAAAAAGAACGCGATTGGCTGCGATTGCGAGCCATAGAATTAGTATTTCGATCAGCTTGGGTATTATGATTAGCATTATTAGACGTTTCTTGCCTTTGCCGCGTGAAACATTCCTCATAAATGTGACCTATGCGCTTGCAAAAGGTGCAATATTTACGAGAAGAACTTTCTGGCTTTTCAGCACGCGACGAGCGATGAAACGTTCTATGACGCGAACGATTTGCATCATTTTGATTAGATGCACGAGGAGTATCTTTAGGTACTGCGCTGCCTACTGGAGCAGCTGTTACCGATACGTAAGGCGTTACTGCCTTTTTATCCTCAAATTCTTTGTTAGCAAATTCAGCGCTTAGCGCATTGTCCAAAAATTCAGCTAATGATGCTCTAGGTTTTTTGTGATATGCCTCTTTCGAAATGTGTGGTAATAAACCTTCTTTTAATTGATGTCGCATTAAATTATTGAAATGTGGCGAGTCAACTTCAAGATAAGGATCAGATTTAATTAACTCTTCGCGAAGCGAGAGATAATAAGCTTTAACCGATTCGTTAGGCTGCTGTTTGTGTGACAAAAAACGATTAAAGAGCGCACCGGTGTCCATTGGACAAAATTCGGTTATTAGCGCTTGTTTCATTTTTTGAATAAGATTGTTGTATATCAGCAGGTAACGAACGGTATAAACGCAAAGCATAAGGATCAAGAAATCCAGTTGCGAATTTTAGACGATCAGCTTTGTCAATATCATAGGTATTGGCAAGCGATTCGAATTCTGCAAAGTATGCTTTTATATCCGTTTTATCGCCATCAAAAAATTTTTTATTAGCAATTGCAAATTGCATTTGTGTCAAAAATGGTCCGCGATTCAAGGAATCAGCGAGACGTGATTCACCACGCGAGCTGTCAGATGAAGAACCTGAACTATAACGATGACGTCGTCTGCGCGATCTACTTTTACGACGCGAGCGACGACTGCGCGGGCGATCATAACTATTAGATGAGCTTTCATCAGAAAATTTGACATGTTTTCTCCTACTAGATGATTCAGGTAGAGGTGCAGATTCATTTTGCAAATGTGCAGATTTGTTGTTAATGCCAGATAAATTTATGTCAACTGGTTGCATTTCGATATTAGAAGAATGCAAAATAGGATTATTAGGTGGTATTTCTACGTTTATGGGATTAGGTACATAGTTATTTGGTAAGATTTCGCCTTGAGGTGGAAAATACTGCAGCGGTGGTGGATTCAATTGCTGCTGCGAATTTGTGGTAGAAGGATTAGGTACGAAAGAAGGCGCATTACGATTTAAGGGCAGCGAAGGCCGAGATCGCGACGTCTGCGAAATCGGTACCGACGGCTGCGAAATCGTAGGTATATTTTCCGAAAAACCCGAGTTTTGCACTGGTTGCAAACCCGTGTTTAAAGGATTCTGTGACAAATTAGATATCTCAGGCGCGCGGATTCGTACAGTTTTGAATGATATTTTCAGGAACAGTTTCCGAAGGTGAGCGTGAATTTGATGCGCTGTTGCCAGTGGACAACAGTGAAGATGCACGATGCGTACTTTGCGCACGATTCGCACTTTGCGCATTAAATTCAGAAAAATTTGCGCTATCGATTGAGTGGTTAACGCGCTCAGATGAATTATTCTCTATGCGATTCAAAACTGGTTGGGGTTTAAGCATAGTGCTTAGCTCCAGACGCAGTTTACGCATTTCATCCGCATTTTCCTTTTTATCTTGATCAACGCGCGTAGAAAGGTCCGAAAATTGCAAATGAATAGCTTGTAATGCTTTTAAAATAAGATCATTAGTCACATTAGCATTAGCACGCTCTTTGTCGGCATTTATGCTGTGACTATGATTACTTTCTACGTCAGAATCGGGATTTTCGCGCTCCGAACTGGTTTCAGGATTATTTGCCGTATTAATAGTAGTCGTATTATCAATCATTGTATGATTTGATGAATTATCGATATTGGGATCCGATCTAGTTATCGAAGTTTGATTAATGCGCGATCGCATGGTACTCAATAACAGTTCATCTTCGGACTGTGTATTGCTCGCGGCATTTAGTGACGCGGGTAATTTATCATTATTCGCCTTACTAGTTACGTCTCTCGTAATTGTGTCATTACTCGCAGAATTACACGCGCTATTAGAGTCAACAGGCGCGGTAGGTAATTGGCGAGCTGAAGTAGGTGGCGTAGAAGGTTTTTTCAATTTAGCGGGCGGTGTCCGCAAAACCTTTTTTCCTGCCATTTTTAGGTGTCAAAAGTGTCGAAAAATATGACCTTGGGTAAAATAAATTTCAGTACGTCGAAATTTTGTCCAAAATAAATGTTTCGAATTTGGCCTTTGTCGATCCGAAAAACAGGTTTTTCCACGTAAATAGTATTTCCTTACGTGAAGTAAGATATACCTGACGTGAAATGATCGAAAACAGGTAGGACTAAGCCTAAAGCGCAAGAAAGTGTACGTGGTTAGAAAAACAGGTAGGTAAGCACCTAAATGACGGAATTTCGTCGTCAGGAGAGAAAAATGATAAATCGTCGCCTGAGGGTCGACGTTTATAGAAAAATGCAAGCGTGAGAGCTGCCTTCGTCGATAGAGATCCGACGGAAATAGAAAAATAACGATGACTTTACCACGATACACAAAATCTTTACCACGGACGCTTACTTAAATTGCGCACTGCCACGATCGCGGTCGATACAACAACAAAGGTGAACGAAATGTTACACATTCTTAGATGGCCAAAATGATAAATTTTTGGATCGAAAAATAATTTTACGATGATTGATCAGTTCGGCTGTAGCTAGCAGCCTAAAGGAGGGAACGTCCAATGTAAATGTAGGGGCCTGCGTCTACAAGAGCGACACAGACCGGCCTAACATTACCTTCGAGATTTACCTAGGTACGTAGGTACTTAAGTCTACGCTTAGTGCTGGCCCCGATCGCGCAGCCCTGGATAGCTTTCGATCTTTGGACCCTTACAGACCTTACGGCTTCGATCCCCTCAGCCCTAATATTGCTGGCTGCTTCTTGTCGGGTGATCTCAGCAGCTACGCCCTAAGACCTAAGGCTACCTACCTAGTCTCGGTATTTGCCGCGGAGGTCAGTTGACCTATCTCAAGCTCAAGTTGAATATTTAACTTATTTTCCAATCAGTGCCTTGTTCAGAAAGGTTTTTGGTTCCTAATATGTGTAGCACAATAGACTATGAAAACAACAACATCGAGCTCTAACCTGATCAATCATCTTTAAAAATTAGATAATATTTTTGATCAATTTTTGGCTTGAGAAATAAATTAAGATTTCCAAATAGCATAAGTAAACATATGGGATTTACCTATCCGTCCACTCAGATGAGTTGCAATCCTCGACGTAGGAGTGGCCGACCTAACCTCGGTATATCCGAAAACCCCTGGGTAGGCTTTTCTCTATTTTAATTCGACGAAGAATTCACGGCCTGGTTGCCGGACAACAACAATAAAGCAAAAAGAAAACAAAAACGTACGGACTATACAATCGTACGACGGCCAACGAGACTGCCAACAACACTAACTACATTGGCCTCAAGAGACCATTACAGTAAAATAAACGAAGATCAAATTAACGTAATACTGAATCACTTTTATCTCAGATCGAATGTTCTCGATTACACAAGCGGTATGCATGAAACAATTACTATTATCATACACTTAACTCTATGCTACCGGACAAGTATCTTAATGTTTTTTATTATTGAAAATTGGGGAAATAATGGGAAGACCGAAGGCATAGCCCACAGTGCACTATCGTAGATAGCTACTAGTATTGGCTATGTTATGGCTATCGCGAACTGCTAAGGCAAGTTCGCCTACACGTGTAACTCTCGCAGTTACTAGAGCCGCCTTATGTCTACAAAGAATCAGACATAGGACGGATACATTACCTTCGAGATTTACCTAGGTACGTAGGTACTTAAGTCTACGCTTAGTGCTGGCCCCGATCGCGCAGCTCTAAGGCTTTCGATCTTTGGACCCTTACAGACCTTACGGCTTCGATCCCCTCAGCCCTAATATTGCTGGCTGCTTCTATGTCGGGTGATCTCAGCAGCTACGCCCTAAGACCTAAGGCTACCTACCTAGTCTCGGTAATTGCCGCGGAGGTCAGTTGACCTATCTCAAGCTCAAGTTGTAATTTAACTTATTTTCAATCAGTGCCTGATTCGAAATGTTTTGGTTCCTAATTTGTGTAGCACGCTGAACTATGAAAACAACAACAACGAGCTCTATGCTGATCAATCATCTCTAAAGATTAGATAATAGTTTTGATCAATTTTTAGGCTTGAGACATAAATTATGATTTTCGAATGGAAAAGACTATCATACGGAATTTACCTATCAGTCCACTAGATGGGTGGAAGTCCTCGACGAAGGGATGATGGCCGACCAAACCCTCGGTATATCCGAAACCACTGGGTTGGTTTTCTAAGATTTTATTCAACGAATAACACACGGCCTATAGCCGGGAAAACAAATACGCAAAAGAAAAATGACTATGTACAGTCGAGAATAACCGGCCAACGAAAAACCGAACAAGCCAAAAAAACTAACACGACCTTCAATACAGTGGCCTCAAGGGCCATTACAGTAAATTAAAAACAACGGTCAATTTAACATAATACTGAAATGACTTTTATCTCAGATCGAACATTCTCGATTCACGTAAGCGGTATGCATTAAACAATTACTATTATCATACACTTAGCTCTACGATACCGGACAAGTATCTAAATGTTTTTTATTATTGAAAATTTGGGAAAATAATGGGAAGACCGAAGGCATAGCCCACAGTACACTATCATAGATAGCTACTAGTATTGGCTATGTTATGGCTATTGCGAACTGCTAAGGCAGGTTCGCCTAAACGTGTAACTCTCGCAGTTACACTCCCCACGTATAGAAAAAAAATTAGTAACGAAGTGGAGAATTTTTCGGGAGTACCATCAACGGCAACTAGCGTCGGCGACGCTCTACAACTCGGCTCTCTGGCGTCCGCAACGCCTCTACTCTGGCGTCCGCAACGCCTCATCCTGAGCGAACGTGAAAAACGAAAATAAAAAGAACGAAAAAATAACAAATATCGATAGGTCGGTCAACGCATGACCTCGTTCGCACTCAGGAAATCTCTCGAGCAACACTCACAATGGCGCTAGGAACTATATTGTTGCCCGAGTAATGATGAACTCCAGTCTTGGACAGCATAGCATAATATTCGATCATGCTGCCCAAGAAGCCTCCTTCAGTCCCCGGGTAATGAGAAAAATTTTGATTTGAAAATTTTGTAGATTGGGTGTAAATTAACCCCTTGTCCGTTAAAGAGTTAAGGTACCATAATAGTAACACCGCTAAATAAACACAAGAAAAATTAAGACACGGAATGATAAGGCAACATTATGCTGAGCAAAAATTAAAGTCACTGACGAATTAAGATACGAGGTAAAACAAGAAAAAATGGCAAATTATGCGAGATTACGGGGAAAAAATACGAGCACCGACAAAGAAAAATTTACAACAAGAGAAAAAATGACAAGAAGAAAAAATACACAAGGAATAAACGATACACGAAGTCCTGGAATCCACATCAGGACGAAAAACGAAAAAATTGACAAAAAGCTGCTGGTCGAAAGTCGACGCCGTCGCAGAGTTCCAAAAGTTCAGTACGTCGAACTTGTAAATTAATAGTCGTCGCGGTATTTGGCCTTCGAGCCATACGATTTTCCGCGACGTCGTTGTCGTTGAAAATATTCTTGATCCGATTCCGGTTCGCGACGCGTATTCGAACGCTCGCGATACTCATATGGCGATTGCCTACGCCCGTACAGATGTTGGCGTAAGCGTCGATGTGGATCGACGGGTCGATCATCGTCCTCAAAATCGTCGTCGTCCTCGTAGTCGTCCGCGTAACGACGCGGTATGGGCGGCGTCGGAGTGAATAGTTGCTCCGGCGTAAAACCGTAAGATCGCTGTCGAGAAGGCTCGCGTGGACGCTGTTGTTGTTGTGTAACAGGCCACGGTTTTGGCAAAAGTGGACCCGGTCGAGGTTGTGGCTGATAACCCCCGGTGGCTGGTTGACTTTGCTCCAACGGTGATTGATACTGGTCCCATTGGCGTTGGCGGGATTGCGACCGGCCCCGATGAGTTCCGCGGTTTGACTGTGGCGGACGGCGGTATTCATAAGGCTGCTGCTGTCGCGAGCGCGACAGATGACCAGCATCGGCCTGAGAATATGCCTCGGAACGCTCACGCGATTCCGTGAATTGCTGCTGTTGCCGCGGTTGGGTCTGCGGTCTTGTGTATTGCTGTACATGCGGTTTTACGTGTGTCTGTTGCTGTGCTTGTGATTGCGAACGATGGTGCGTTTGCGCATAGCGCTGCCGGGATGACTGCGGGTCTTGCCGCCTCGATCCCCTTTGGCCTAAACGCGCTTTCAACTTAGCTGCAACTTCAGCTTGAACGAGTCTTCTCACTCGTTGTTTTTCCAAATTTTTCAACCGACGCAAGTGTGTGCTCGGATTTAGTATCGTAAAAACGATTCAACTTTGCCTTGTGTTCGTCTTCTGGCATATGACGAACTTCTGAAGTCTCAGCAAGAGAACCGGCGGCGCGTAGCTTCGTCGCACGCCGTGGCATTTCCGTAGCCAAATTCTCACGATCACGCTGCTCGATCGTCATGCGTGTGCGACGCATCGCAATTTGTGCTTCCAAGGAAAGATCGACTTCCGGCATATCAAGGCTCGCTGCGGATCCGCTTGGGTCCTGCGAGGATGCCTGTCGTCTTTCTTTACGAATTTTTTCCAATTTGTCTCGAATTCGATGTTTGAGGTAAAATACGGATTTTTGACGACCTCGAAAACGATCGAACTGAGCCGGAACTTCGAGTGCCGGGTCGGTAGCTAACCGAATTTGCCTAATCATGTTATGCAAAACATGAGGACTTTCAATTCGTGCTGTTAAGTCCGGGAATTCCGGAAAAGCCTCACGTGGAGATGGCGTGTAAGATTCGCCAAGGAACGCTACGCGTAACATGCGACGCAGCTGTTCCGTCATACGCCAACCTATTCCGGCATTGCCATAAGCATATGCGAAATAGTGGAATTTTCTATCCAAAAATTCCAAAAGCGCTGTAGCGCGCATGACGTCTATCGAAGAAAAGACCGTCATGTGTCGATACTCCGATTCGTATAACGACTGAAATTCTCGGAAGGTATCGAAAATATCGACCATCTGGCGTGTCGGTATTAGAATTGGCGCTAGATGATCCGGCGCTGGTGACATTCGATGCGGATATAAATCCGGAGAAATTTGATGTGTCACGCCGTCGCTCACTTCGCTCGGTGCGTCGAGATGTGGGTGTACGACCAAATACTCGAGCGGAACTTCGTACAACATCATTCCGGTTGTGATAAAAAACCGAATGCGCACAAAGTATTGGTCGGGATAGAATAATCGATTAAAAACGCTCATATCGCTGATGAATCTCGGTGCGGGCTCACGATCGGCATCAGCCAAGGGCTGTGCGAGCGTAGACCACACTAAAGGACGCGAGGGCGAATCCGTCGAATTCGCGTACTGCAAATGAATTGCGTACACTCGATCGAAGTATACTTGAGCAGCTTCGATCAACTGATCGTACAAACGCGATCCTGCGACTTTGCCCAAATAGGAGCGTAAATCGTGCAAAACGACTGGCGCGATAGTGCACGGTGGTTCGCGCGTCATATTTTCCATCATTGTGAAAAAATGCTGTACGTAACGCGAGCGATTTTGAAGTCTAACGCTATCATTCGTGGCCATTTGGTCACGAATAGCTTGAACGTGCGCAGGTATTGCGACTTCCATATTTGATGATTGGCTTTGCGTAGCCTGTAATTGCAAATTTGCCACGGTACTAGACACACCCGTCATGGCCATAGGAGCCGTGAAACGAGTCTCCGGTGCCGTCATACCTTGTGACACGGTTTGAGTCGTTACTTGCGTGTATAATGCTACATGAGGTATTTCGTGTGCGGCTAATGTACGTTGCGGTTGTGGTGGAAAACCGATAATTTCCGTCATGATGACATCTGGGTCAGTCTGCTGCTCTGCCCCAACCGGCTGAAGAGTCGGCAAAGGTCCGAGCGCACTGGCACCCAAGGGAGCTTGTTGGACCGCCGCAAGCGATTGCGAGACAATCGGTTGCGAAACGGTAACAATCCCTTTTCGAGCCATTGCTCCGCGTGTTACGCGCAGTGGCAACACATTAGCCTGTGTTTCCGCCTCGGTGTCAGATAACGCCATAATTAAACGTTTGGGAGATAAATCATCGTCTTCAGTGGAGATCGATGGTTCTACACCCAACATAGGCGAGTCGTATGGAATATCGGTTTGCGAAGAAAATACCGAAGCTGGTGTACTCGTACTGGTTGGTTTCGACTTAGGTTCCGTGTCAGGCGCATTTACCGGGCCCAAAACTGTGTCGGCAACGGTTTGCGAATCCTGCACTTGTAAGTCGGGGTTGTCAAACACGTTAGCATGAGCCAACGCTTCCGTTACTGAGGCAATGGTGGTGGCTGCCGCTATAGCTACTTGTGGTTGCGGAGCCGGGCAATAAAAATCCTCAGCTAAAATTAGCTCTTCGCCATTGGAATCTACTTCAGCTTCAACAGCTGTACTGGTCGACTGCCCTTGTGGAGGCTTGCTAGACGACAATGGTATACGTACTCTGGCTTTCGGACCACTAGCCTTAATGTACAATTCATCGCCTACGAAAGAAACCGACATGGGCTTTCTATCGTCTGTAATGCGATTATCTTGCGAGCACCCTTCTATCAATATAAAAACATCGATAGTAATGAGAGCGTCCATCGCTAGATAATGCTGCATATCCCGAGTTAGCGGTAAACTCCACGCCTGTCCGAAATTTCCAGGCGCGTTCGGGTCAATATACATGTCGAAAAAGAACTCTGCCAAGCGCTTTAACGAATGCGATTGCGCTTTAATGCGTATACGACGAGTAAACGTTCTCGCCAACGGCTGAATGTCGATGAAATTTGCAATAAATGGGTCTTTCCAGTGCAGTTTATTGCGAATTTCTGCATCAGGAATTGCAACAATTTCCTCGAATGTTGGCCCGTAGACATGGAAATACGCAAGTCGATCTTGCGTCGGGTCATAACACACCATATACACGTTAGGTAAGCGTGTTTCGAGCAACTGGTGAAGCCCGAACGGAGGTTGCGGAAACTTCGCTAAATCCCAACAGAACACATGGCCAGTCGCGCTCGCAACTTGGACGTAGCGTACGAATGGGCCATGGAGGTCCTGGTAAGTTGGGACATAGTTGCTGGAAACGCAGGTCCCAGGTCTTATAATGCCTGCCTTTTCTATCATTCACAAATTCAGAGTCGTAGCCTAAAAATAAAGTGCCATTCGTCATATTCGATGGCTGAATTAACGCCAAAATGGCGCCAAACGACTTCTGGTCGTCGGAGACTACAACGGTGGGTAAAAGCCTGTTCTTTGGTACGCGAGGGGTTACCAAAGGACTTCTACCAAGCCGATTCTCCCACCAGAGTTGTTGATCATTTATACGCTTTTTATGATTTGCGATTTTATGTGTTGCTTTGTGCTTTATCCATTTAGCACTAAGTGATTCAGGACCGCCAACACGGCGAGTATCGTGTTGCGGCAGCGGGTTGGGTACGACCAATCCCCGCTCTAAAGCCATACTGGTCAAGGCCGAACGAAACTCATCTAGGGACGCGGGAACACGTCCCTCGAATTTGCATCGGCGACCAGCTGCCTCCAACAATGCCTCCTTGCTGGGGGTACCTTGAGCAGCCATGGGTCTGCAAAAGGAAAAACATTAGATAATGGTACGGCATGTGCTGTTTTAGAACCATTTAATAAACGTACAGGCGCGCAGTCCTTAGCTTTTTGTTCCCTGCCCGGTAAATCCTCAAAACTTATGACAATTGCCGGGGCAAGAGGGCGATGTGGTAATTTTACCAACACAAAATCGCCAGGGACATACGCGTGTTTTTCCACAATTAAGTCAGAATAAGGTAGTTTAGGTTCAGGCAAAAGTCTATTCCTGTGAACGTGATGAATAATGAGAGGGTTATAGACATATGCGATTTTTGCAGTTTCAGGCGTAGGTAAGTCAATAATCCGGTATGGACCAACACGCTTGGGTGATAGTTTACCGATTTCAGGTTGAATGACTGAAGTATTATTGAGGTAGACTATATCCGAGAGATTAAAATTTGTGTGCGTTACGGCTTTGTCATATTGCGATTTTTGCTGCTTACGCGCTTGAGATAAATTTTGAGACGCGATTTCATGCAGATCCTGCAAAGTCAGCTTTAAATCAATGACATATTTTTCCGCAACAGATGGTAAGTTCGGATTTATTACGAAGTCATTTATGAGTAAGGTGTCAAGAGGAAATGCTGGTTCACGACCATAAAGCATTTCAAAAGGAGATATATTAGTTGATGCTTGTGGAGTCGCGCGGTATGCAAATAATGCGAAGGGTAAAAATTGTTCCCAATCATACTGTGATCGCGCACTCAGCTTAGACAAACCATCAATCAATGTACGATTATAACGTTCCACCAACCCATCACACTGGGGGTGATATGGGGTTGTAAATATTTTTGAACGTTTAATAGTTTACAAACTTCCGAAATAAGGGTAGATGTAAAATTTGACCCCTGATCGGTCAAAAATTTCTTGGGGACTCCGTAACGTGGTATAATTTCTCTTAGTAATAAATTTGCAATAGTTGTTGCTTTTATATCAGAAACAGCAAAAGCTTCCACGTATTTTGTAAAGTAATCCATAAAAACTACAATTTGGTCATTTCCGGAGGGAGATCGCGGCATATGCAAGCAATCGCACGCAATGAGTTCAAAAGGCGCGGATACTTCGATTGGTTGCAACGGAACGGATGTGGAATTTAATGCGACCTTACGTTGTAAGCACACATCACAATTCCTACACCACGCGATTACATCATTTTCCATACGCGGCCACCAATAACGCATTTGTATGGCGGGCAAAATTTTGCGCGATGAAAAATGAGCTCCGAAAATAGAGTCATGAAATTCCGTTAATATGAAGCGACGCAAAGATTTGGGTATGACGATTTGATGAACGACAGTTGGTGAACGCTTAGGTTGAAAACGACAAAAAAGTACATCGTTTACAAGAAAAAATTTGTCACGATATTTTTTCGTTGTTAAATCATTCAATGCGATACGAATTTTATGCAATTCGTCATCTGCACGTTGCTCAGCGAGTAAGCGCGCAGGTGTTAGCATTTCAGCTTTTTCTGCTATCGGTAAGTAACAAGCGTTCGCGAAATGTAGGTGGTTTAGAATTAGTAGGATCGGTTTGCGCACTAGGATTATTATTTTGTGCGTTTGGATGATTAATTGGCGCAGTAGGGGTATTATCGCACGATCGGTCAGGTGGAGCCGATTCGTCATCTGACTCAGAATCTTCGGATTCTAAATTTGCGATGTTAACGATATTTTTGCGCTCTACTTTGTATTTGCGTTCTGCATGATCATATTTAGGATGACGTGAAGAAGATCAGCTGCGCAGTTATATGCACCAGGAACATAGACGATATCATATTCGTATTCCTGTAATTTGAGACCCCAACGGCGTAATCGACTCGATGGGTCTTTAACGTTTACTAGCCAGGTTAATGCTTGATGATCAGTTTCTACGATGAATTTTTTACCGTAAAGATAATGTCGATAATGCTTGATAGCCCACACTACCGCTAGCGCTTCTTTTTCTGAAGTAGCATAATTACATTCAGCAGAATTTAGCACGCGACTAGCGTAGCTAAGAATAAAACGACTTTTGGATGGTAAATGCTTTTGCGTCAAAATAGCACCTAACGCATAGTTACTTGCGTCAGTTGTTAAAATAAATTGGTGCTCATGATCGAATTTTGGTAATTGCAAAATGGGTGGAGATGTAAATGCTTTCTTCAGAAGCTCAAAAGCGGTTTGGTGTTCAGCCTTCCAGCAAAATTCGACATCTTTACGTAGAAGATGGAATAGCGGTTTAGCGATTTTAGCGAGATCCTTAACGAATTTCTTAAACCATTGGACTAAGCCAAGAAATTTCTGCACGGATTTAACGGTTTTTGGTACAGGAAACGAGATTAAATCTGCGACTTTAGACATATCGGGAGCGATGCCCATTGCACTGATGCTGTGGCCAAGAAATTTTACCTCTGCATGCAGCGAGATGGCATTTATCAGGCTTGACACGTAAGTTTGCCTTTTTAAGAGCAATAAAGACATTTTCGAGATCTTTTAAATGTTCTTCGAAAGTTCGTGAAAAAATAATTATGTCATCGATGTAAACGAGACAAGATTTCCAATTCAGACCTGCGAGCACAAGCTCCATTAGTCTTTGAAAATCTGCGGGCGCATTCTTTAAACCAAAAGGTAAAACTTCAAATTCGTAATGACCAACAGGACATATAAATGCTGTTTTTTCGCGAGATTTATTATCGAGTGGAATTTGCCAATATCCAGATTTCAAATCTAGTGTGCTAAAATATGCAGCACTGCCTAAAGTATCAAAATAATTGTCTAATTGCGGAAGAGGGTAGACTTGCGTTTTAGTAACGTCATTTAACCGTCGATAATCGACGACTGGCCTAAGGGAACCGTCCTTTTTTCCAATGAGAAATAATGGACTTGCCCATGGGCTAGTTGTAGGTCGAATAATTTTATCCGCAAGCATTTCATTTATAATTTTCTGCATAGATTCTCTTCTAGAATGCTCAACACGGTAAGTTTTTCCAACAACGGGTGGATTATCCCCTGTGTCAATATGATGTTTCATCAAAGGGGTACGACCGAGAGGTTCATTTTTTAATGCAAAAATTGAGTCGTATTTTAAGCAAAGTTCACGAATTTGTTGCTGCTGTCTAGAATTAACGGCGGAGCCGTTTTAAAGCTTTGTTTATTGATGCAAAAAGTTCAGGTGTCCTATCATCAAAGGATGAAACATGTGACACGACTTCGGCATCAGTGGTTAAGGAACCTATTATTTCACCAGAGTCAATGCGAGTTGGTGCTTTAGAGATGTTACAGACGCGAACAGGTATTAGAGGTTGTGACGCATCGACTATAGACGGAGCAACAAAAAGTGAAGTTTTTTCCATAAAATCGTGATTAGGTTCAAATAAGGCGAAATCAAAATTGCAAGAACCATGACTTATGTAGCCAGGTGTAATTAGTTCATGCCTAGGTTGTATAATAACAGGCTCAGGTAACGAAACATGCACACACACAACACCAGAGGTAGTTGTGTTGGGTTTCGCGCGAAATTGCAATTTTTCGTGAGATGAAAGTAAATTAATCTTTATGCCGTTTATAAAAGCACAACGCTCAATAGGATTAACCCACATGAGTGCGGATTCACAAAAATCATATCCTAAGAGCATGTCTTCCGGCAAATGATCAATTATAGCTACTGAGGTAGAAATAGATTGTTCCGCGATTGTTAAAGTCATATGTACTTTATAGCGAACGACTGCGGTGATTTCGCCTACACCATGCACGACTTGTGAAACTTGCTTGGGTGGTAAATTAAAACCAAGGCGTAAGAATGCAGACGTGGTCATCATGGTGACCTTGAGAGCCTGTGTCTGTCAGAGCAGGTACGTCAACGCCATGAACTTTAACGAGAATAGTGGGTAAATTTGTCCCAGCATGACTTACGATGGGAATATTAGGATCGAAAATCTTAGATGGAGGTAGCCAGTCCCATTTTTCTCAGCAAGTTGCAAAAGACGGCGTTGTAAGGCGTTTGCACTCTTCAAGAAAATTGCCCAGCGCACAGAAAGGAAGTGCGGGCCTTCAGACAATACCCGGTCTTCACCAGTGACTCTGTATTTACGTCATGAGGAGATGCTAAGGGTTGGCTGCCGGTGCGGGGCACGCTTATGGCAGGATTCGTTCTCTGCAGTGTATGTGACATCGGGCGAGTCGAAAGTATTCACTAGCTGCGAGTATGCGAGAGTTATAGTATGTGCCACGTTGTTCTAACTCAGGAAATTACTACAAAAGGTGTAAGCTAGAAAGCAGACTGGTTATGTCTACTTTGATTCTCGTACTTTTTTGCCAAGCTTGATAATTAGCTTACGCGAATTTTTGGTAATTATCATTACGATTTTGCCAAAAAATTCGATCGTGATTGCTTTAGCTTCAAAGCGATTATCATTATTCGCATAGTTGAGATGAGCGATGTTGACTAGAGTTGCGATATACGTGATTGGGGTTGATGCCTATATTCTCTGGTCGGAACCGAGCGATGGCGAACGATTTTGATACGCAAAAAAGAACGACGATTGGCTGCAATTGCGCTACCATAGAATTAGTAGTCCGATCAAGCTCGGTTATTAAAGTCAGCATTGTCAGACGTTTCTTTGCCTTTGACGTGTGAAGCATTCCTCATAAATGCTTGATGACCTATGCGCTTGCAAAGATACAATGTTCACGAAGAAGAATTTTCTGGTTTCTCAGCACTTAGCGATGGCGATGAAAGCGTTCGATAACGTGAGACGGTTTGGATCGTTTTGGTTAGATGCACGAGGAGTACACTGCCTACTGGAGCAGCTGTTACCGATCTACGTAAGGCGTTACTGCCTTTTTATCCTCCGAATTCTTTGTTAGCAAATTCAGCGCTAAGCGCAATTGTCCAAAAATTCAGCTGACGGTGCTCTAGGCTTTTTTATGATATGCCTCTTTCCGGAAATGTCGATGGAATTTAATAAACCCTTGTTTTAGTTGATGTCGCATTAGATTATTCAGATGTGGCGAGTCAGCTTCAAGATAGAGGTCCGATTTAATTAACTCTTGACGAAGGCGAGAGATAATAAGCTTTAACCGAATTCGTTAGGCTGCTGTTTGATTGACAAAAAACGATTAAAAGAGCGCACCGGTGTCCATCGGACAAAATTCAGTTATTAGCGCATGTTTCATTTTCGAGTAAGATTGTTGTATATCAGCAGGTAACGAATGGTATAAACGCAAAACATAAGGATTCAAGAAATCCAGTAGCGAATTTTAAACGATCAGCCTTGTCAATATCATAGGTATTGGCAAGCGATTCAAATTCTGCAAAATATGCCTTTATATCTGATTTATCGCCGTCAAAAACATTTTTTATGTTGCAAGTGCAAATTGCATCTGCTGCAAATGGTCCGCGATTCAAGGAATCAGCGAGAGCGTGAAATCACCTGCCGCAGCTTTCAGATGAAGAACCTGAACTATGCCTATGACGTCGTCCCTGCGCGATTGAGATTTGCGGCGCGAGCGAGCGACTGCGCAGAGCGATCCTAGCTATTAGATGAGCTGTCGTCAGAAAATTTGACATGCTTTTTCCTATTGGACGATTCAGATTGAGGAGCAGATTCATTTTGCAAATTTGCAGATTCGTTATTAATACCCGATAAATTTATCTCAACCGGTTGCATTTCAATATTAGAAGAATGCAAGAAGAATAGGATTAATGAGGCTGGAATTATTCCACGTTTATAGGGTTAGGTACATAGTTATTGGGTCCAAAGATTTCTCCTTGAGGTGGAAAATACTGCGGCGGTGGTGGATTTGGTTGCTGCTGCGAGTTTTGCAATACAAAGGAGTTAGGTACAAAGGAAGGCGGCATTTACGATTTAATGGCAGCGAAGGCTGAGATCGCGGCGTCTGCAAATGTCGATACCGGCGGCTGCAAAATCGTGGGTATATTCTCGAAAAACCCGAGGACTTGCACTGTTTGCAAACCCATGTTTACAGGATTCTGTGACAAATTACAGATTTCTGGCTTGCAGCGATTCGTTACCCAACTTTGAGAGATAGTTTCTGGAACGGTTTCTGAGGGTGAGCGTGAATTCGATGCTCTGTTGCTAGTAGACAGCAGTGAAGATGCCCTATCGCGGTACTTTCGCGCTACGATTCGCCGCTGCTTTGCGCATTCAATTCAGAAAAATTTGCGCTGCTCGAGTGAGTGGTTAATGCGCTCAGCTACATTAGTTTCTATGCGATTCAGAACTGGTTGGGGTTTACAGCATGAGTGCTTGGCATCCCAAGCGCAGTTTACGCAATTTCATCCATTTTCCTTTTTATGTTGATCAGCAGCGGCGTGAAAAGATCCGAAAATTGCTAAAATGAATAAGCACGTAGCGCTTTCAAAATAAGATCCATTAGTCACATTAGCATTAGCACGCTCTCTGTTGGCATTCATGCAGCGACTATGATTACTCTCTCTACGTCAGAATGCGTTGATTTTGCGCGTTCTAGAACTGGTTTTCAAGGATTATTTTGCGCGTGTTAATGGTAGTGCGTGTGCCTCGATCATTGTGTGACTTGATGAATTGTCAATATTAGGATCCGACCTAGTGAGCGAAAATTGATTAATGTGAGATCGCACAGTACTCAATGATAATTCGTCTTCGGACTGTATATTACTTGCGGCATGTAGTGATGCGGGTAATTTATCATTAATCGCCTTGAGTCGTTACGTCTCCCGTAATTATGTCATTACTCGCAGAATTACACGCGCTATTAGAGTCAACAGGCGCAGTAGGTAATTGGCGAGCTGAAACAGGTGGCGTAGAAGGTTTTTTCAATTTAGCGGGGCGGTGTCCGCCAGAAACCTTTTTCCTGCCATTTTTAGGTGTCAAATATGTAGAGAAATGTGTCTTTGGGTAAAATAAATTTCAGTTTGCGTCCCGAAATTTTTCCCAAAATAAATGTTTCGAATTAGACCTTTGTTGATCCGAAAAACAGGTTTTTCCACGTGAATGAGTACTTCCTTACTTGAAGTAAGATATGCCTGACGTGAAATGATCGAAGAACAGATAGGACTAAGCCTAAGGCGCAAGATTGTGTACGTGGTTAGAACAACAGGTAGGTAAGAACTTAAATGACGGAATTTCGATGCGTCAGTTGAGGAAAATGATAAATCGTCGCCTGAGGGCTGACGTTTATAGAAAAAAATGAATAAGCGAGCATGAGGGCTGCCTTCCGTCCGGTAGAGATCCGAAGCGGAGATAGAAAAATAGCGATGCGCTGGCCTCACGATACAATAAATCTTTATCCTGACGGGCGACTTACTTAAATTGCGCACTGCCACGATCGCGGTCCGATGCGACAACATAGGTGAGCGAAACGTTACACATTTTTAGATGGCCAAAATGATGATTTTTGGATCAGAAATAATTTTCACGATGATTGATCAGCTCGGCTGTAGCTAGCAGCCTAAGGGAGGGGACGTCCAATGTAAAGTGTTACGGCCCACTAACGCCTACAGAATTGATGTAGGAACCGGGTACATTGCCACCGAGATTTACCTGAGACCTTACGGCTTCGATCCCCTCAGCCCTAATATTGCTGGCTGCTTCTATGTCGGGTGATCTCAGCAGCTACGCCCTAAGACCTAAGGCTACCTACCTAGTCTCGGTAATTGCCGCGGAGGTCCAGTTGACCTATCTCAAGCTCAAGTTGTAATTTAACTTATTTTCAATCAGTGCCTGATTCGAAATGTTTTGGTTCCTAATTTGTGTAGCACGCTGAACTATGAAAACGACAACAACGAGCTCTATGCTGATCAATCATCTCTAAAGATTAGATAATAGTTTTGATCAATTTTTAGGCTTGAGACATAAATTATGATTTTCGAATAGAAAAGACTATCATACGGAATTTACCTATCAGTCCACTAGATGGGTGGAAGTCCTCGACGAAGGGATGATGGCCGACCAAACCCTCGGTATATCCGAAACCACTGGGTTGGTTTTCTAAGATTTTATTCAACGAATAACACACGGCCTATAGCCGGGAAAACAAATACGCAAAAGAAAAATGACTATGTACAGTCGAGAATAACCGGCCAACGAAAAACCGAACAAGCCACAAAAACTAACACGACCTTCAATACAGTGGCCTCAAGGGCCATTACAGTAAATTAAAAACAACGGTCAATTTAACATAATACTGAAATGACTTTTATCTCAGATCGAACATTCTCGATTCACGTAAGCGGTATGCATTAAACAATTACTATTATCATACACTTAGCTCTACGATACCGGACAAGTATCTAAATGTTTTTTATTATTGAAAATTTGGGGAAATTAATGGGAAGACCGAAGGCATAGCCCACAGTACACTATCATAGATAGCTACTAGTATTGGCTATGTTATGGCTATCGCGAACTGCTAAGGCAGGTTCGCCTAAACGTGTAACTCTCGCAGTTACATTATGATATTCTACAGTATAATGTGTCATATGGAGACGTATGTTATTGCTCAACGCATTACTGCATTAACATTTTGAACCACTTTTGTAGCCTGATCCTTGCGGAAAAATTTATGAGAAAACCGCGAAAGTTAAATGAAACAGACTGTACATACTCTGTCAAGCAATGAAAAAGTCGATTGGCACAGTAATAATGATTACCTATAGTCTGTTTCACATGTTTGGGCACAAATTTTAAAAGCCATGTCGAAAGTTGACTGATTGCGCTTATAGCATTGATTTGATATATAATTATCGTACTGCGTCGCCTAACTTTCGAAAAAATTCTCAAAATTTATGCCGAATGTGAAACAGACTTTACCCTTCCGAGAGTATTTATGCGCTAGGTTAAAACCAGATTATAAATATTAGTGTATGAAAAATGGGAGACTTGCACCGTTTTTGGCCTTACGCATTGAGTTCAACGTTTTTCATATCCCGAACCTATGTACAGCGTTATATTATAGTTATCAATCCCGGCCTAAAAGTACTTGTATTTGCGCCCTATTGCTCAACCTTCTTTTTACTGTAGATTCCCACCTATTCTCCAATCTCCAGTTCGGCGGCAGGACCACTCTGTTTTCCACATTAAGGTGTTTTAGTGAACCAAATTTCGGGATGCGGGAAAAAATTTTTCGGCTTGGTCCACATTGTTGAAAATTTTTGTAACAAATGCCAAAATAAGTTCTAGAAGATAAAATTACAAAATTTTCCGGCACTTCGCACCGGATTCTTTTATTTCTAATGTTTTTTATCGATGCTCCTTTGCGCGCCACGTCGATTGCAGCACTTTTATCCGACAACTTGCTCTAGAACTTAAAGCCTTCACTAATGCACATTAGCCGATTTCTGGAGTCTCATCAAAGAATAAAAACTCAATAATTTATGAAAATGGTGCGAAGCGCCTAGAAATTTCGAAATTTTACCTCTCTAAAACGCTTTTGCGCATAACAAAAATTGTTCAAATCCGGCCTGGCTCAAACATCAATTACGAGTCATAAGATTAAATCGATTCAGCGCAAAGCGCTGGAACATTTTGACATTTTACCTCTAAAATGCATTTTTGCATTTCAAAAATTGTCCAAAAATCTGTCCAGAAGATGCGGATTTTCAATCATAGTAAAGTTCAAGAACAAGTTATCGATAAGTGCTGCAATCGGCGCTGCACGTCCTAAACATTAATAACAAGTATACGCATAAAGGCATTTCTGAGCATATCTCAACGAGTTATCAATAAGTGCTGCAATCGGCGCTGCACGGCCTAAACAATAATAACAAGTATACGGGCATTCGTGTAGCTGGTTCACATATGTATTAACATAGTCATATTATTAGGGCGTATGTGTGCGGTCGATAGCATCTGAGGAAACGAGAGAAAGTTGCTGGCAGTCGGATTCGAAACGTGGACCCCTTGCTCTAAAGTCCAGTACCATAACCAATCGACTAACGCTGGTTAATTTCGATAAAGATTGCAAGGTATTCGTGATGTTTTGCTGGTTTACCAGCTGATTGAGCTTAGGCTTAGTATCATGGACCTACCAAAATGTTGGTGCCACGCGAGTTGCATCCCATTACTTAGGCTTATTTTAAACGCTGGCACCAACATTTTGGTCAGTCACATGAATCTACTGGAAAAATCTGATGACTGCCTTATTTGTTTTCGACTTGACTCAAATCAAAGCAGTTAGGTGGCAGCTTTCACCGGATACTACTTGCTGTATACGTACCTATAACGTGGCTATCTTAATACATATGTGAACCAGCTACACCAATGCCAGTATACGCATGAAGGCATTTCTTTGCATATCTCAGCGAGCTCAATGAAATGGTGAAAAAAATTTTGAGAAAAATTTTTTAAAATCTGTTACTCTATCGAATATACTCATTACACAAATCTATCATTTGAACAATTCATACAACTGAATTGACGAATAATTTCCTAAAGTCTGTCTTTGTAATTAATCTTTGTCATTTACAAAGGAAAACAATACAGAAAATGAATAATTCGACCGAAGCACCTAAAAAATTTAAATGTTCTACATGTCTAACCATACATAGGCAGCACCAAAATTCTAAGTAGGTTGAAGATTTTTTAAAGGTCGAAAAATGGCCTTAAAAATTGTGGTATGGCGAAAAAACCACCATTTTTTGCGGAAAAAAACAATAAATTTTCAAAAATTGAATTCTGGGGGGTGTTTTGGTTTCTCGGGGGGGGGCTGCATACCCTCCCAAACCCCACCATCACGCCCAGGTGTGTGTCTAACTCAAATTTGAGCGGTTTTGGGCAGGCTAGAGGACAAAACATATACATAAACGATAAATCTGGCGCGAAGTGCCGAAAAATTTGTACGCTGGACACCTGTTTTGGTGGTGTTTTATGCCTACTTTGAGAATTTTCATTTTTCCCCTTAGGAAAGCCTTGTGTGTTTCAAAAATTATTTTTCATTTCCAGGGGAGCCGCCCCCCCCCCGTGAAGACGGCCCTGGCCCTGTCTACATGTATATCATGGTGAGACCCAAAACCAGTCTTTGAATATTTGTTATTGTAAATTTAGTGTACTGCAATGAATAGGTCTTACGATCAGATATATGTTCTGTCCTCTGAAACTGCGTTTTTCAGACCTTCAATATTGCGCTTTCGCCTATTTCTGGAGTTCATCAAAGAATAAAAATGGAATAATTTATGAATTTGGCATGAAGCTAAGTCAAATACTTTACTCGCTGATGCGCTAAGCCTTTAATTTGATGATGTCACAATTGGAATCAGTGCACACTTTGGGGGTGAGCAGGGGTATTGACAACACCTGGGCGTGGAGGGTTTCGGAGTATACACCCCCGAGAACCCAAAATACTTCCCAGAAACCAAAATACCCCCAGAATTCAATTTTTGAAAATTTTTTGTTTTTTTGCAATTTTTTGATGCCAATAAATAGTGCTCAACGAGAAACGTTGAAAAATGGTGTTTTTCGCCATTCCACCATTTTTATGGCTATTTTTTGACCTTTGTAAAACATTGCACCCCCTCCCCTCAAAATTTCGGTGCTGCCCACCTATGGTATTAACCCTGCTTCCCACTGAAGAGTCAACCAGACAGGTACTCTTTGGCGATATTAAGCTGACGGAAAGTGTTTTGCATCGAAAGCAGTAAAAATGTCAAAAAATTATAGCACCGGGTTAGTACTAACTTTTATGTGTTTTCAACTTAAAAAGCATACAAAAGCAATCAGTTTTTGTATTTTGTAGTGTTAAAAGCGATATAATGCAGTCAAAACAGACTAAAAATGCTTATGATATTACCACAAAAAATGTTTCATTGACTACTTTGAACATTGTGGTCGTTAAACAGCAAAAACTCCTGAAAATGTAATTTATTGTTTTGGATCGGAAAGGATTTCAGCTATTTTTTAAATGTCAGTCAGATTGCCAGAAATATGGAGTGCTGCTGCCGCTTTATAAATGCAGAATACTGTTTTAATAGAGTCGGGTTAGCAGGCAATTATATAATGGTTTTGGAGAGTCCACGATTTCTCGGAAAATTTAGGGTTTCACTGCAAAATACATGGTTTTTTGTAAGTTCTTTGCACTAATATTCAGATTTTAGGAGTTTTTCCTACAAAAACTCCTGTTCTGTTTTTGCTTGCTGGTTTTAGATAAGTAGAACTTGCTGTATACCGTCCTATATAGGTTAGTGCCTACTCGTATTTCATGCGTTTTTGTATATCTTGTAAAAAATAGATGCTTTTTTCTTACTTGCTATTTTTGGCTTGAGTTCTTAGCTCAGATGAGCTCTAAACTTGCTCATTGCCCTGAAAAGCTTAATACCACGAAATCGCTCTCTCTTGTGGTTCAAGAATGTCCAAATTTCACTGTGAATGCATAGGCATATATATATATAAAAGCTCAGCTCTGATGTGGGTAGTAAATCGTTTATCAGTATATATGTAATTGCCTTTTTCATTTTTTGGCTTCTTTGATTGGCTGAACAAGCTGTTATAATAGGCAATTAAAGATACAGACCATTCAAAAAGGTAAGTACTAGAGCTGCACACTTTGCAAATTTTACTACCCGGGTACCCGGCTATTTCATTACCCAGGTACCCGGGTAATTCGGGTACCCAGGTGCCCGGGTATACCCGGGTATACCCGGGTAGGACCTTAGATAAAAGAGAATGCAGTGAACATCATTTATTTACGGTTGACAGCAGTGATCGTACAGGGTCAGATTTTCACCCCCGGTCGGAGTCGGGGTTGAAGATTAACAATTAACATTGCATGATTACATAACAATTTAAAAAGGATAAAAACGATACTTCACTTGCTTATAGAGAATACTAATAAAGTTGGTTAAGTTCAAGATTTTATTTTCATTCCAAGTTCAAACATGGTTGATTTTAATCACTAATCGCTCTCGCTTTTTCGCATTCTTCCACAGTTTTTTCTTAACGGTATTCTATGGCGCACTGATTGTGAGGAGCCAACGGCGCGAAGCGCCAAAATTTTCGAAATTTTTACCGTTTTCATGTAGAATTTACGGCCTTTTTATTGACAAACAGTTCGTAAATCGTAAGTGGCGCAGAGCATCAAGAAATTCAGTCATTTTTACCGCCCTTAACATGTTGTATAGATATATGAATACTGAATACTAATAGTCTGACAGAGCAGAACAGGAAAACTACGAATTCTAAACTTAGTATGAAGATATTTCGACTGATCCTTAAACGCAATGCTGGAGCTTTACAAAAAGAAAGACAATCATCGGCGGTGCTGTATGCAGGAAAATTTTGACGTAGAAAAGATAAACTAATTGCGGCGCGAAGCGCCAGGAATTTAGGAATTTTTAATCCTTTTGCCTTTGCTGTCCTCCTAAATATCTCTAAATATCTCTTTGCACGTTTAAAACGAGATTGTACGGCTGGGGGTCTGGGGTGGCGCGCTCAAAGCGCCCCAACGGGGTCCGGGGCAGAACCCCGGAAAATTTTGTAAAAAAGCACTCTAATTTATTAGTAACGTTAAAATTTTCGCAAAATCGGCAAAATCTCGGTTCTGGATTAAGCCCCAAAAAACATGAAATTGATTAACTCCTACACTGCACAAAACTTTTGAGCTGAAATGCGTTTTTCGACCTGATGCTAAGTGAGAGCAGCAACTGGTCGCACTTCGCATAACCATACGTGGGCAGCAAGAAAATTCTGGGGGGTGCAAGACTTTTTGAAGGTCGAAAAATGGCCTTAAAAATGGTGGTATGGCGATAAAAACACCATTTTTCGACGTTTCTCATCAAGCACTATCCATTGGCATCAAAAAATTGCGAAAAAAAAACTAAAAAAATTTTCAAAAATTGAATTCTGGGGGGGTATTTTTGATTTCTGGGGGGAGGTATTTTGGTTTCTGGGGGGGTGCATACCCCACCCCCCAAACCCCCCACGCCCAGGTGTGGTCGCAACCAATAAGTCATTGAAAGATGTATAAATGAGAATTTTGTTCTTACCGTTTTCAGGCCCATTTGTGGCCTTCTTATTATAAATAGTTCAGAAAACAGAAAATGCGCAAAAACAAGAAAATTTGGCCTTTCCTTTCATTTAAAATAGAATTATGCGTCCTTGTAAACAAAGCAGAGAATATAAAAATTGGTACGCAAACATTTTCTCACTTTTACTATTAAGCTCAACAAGCATGCGCAGTTTCATTCAACGAACAAATAGTGCATTAAATTACTAAAGTGATATTAAGTGCTGGATTATTTTAGCTGATTCAAGCTTTTAAATTCATTGGATCTACAAGCAATAAATAATAATGACTTGGCGCGAAGCGCCGGAAAAATTTGACGTTTTTGTCTTTTTGAACTCAATTTTCTGGACACACATTAGTCCAACAAAAAAATCAACAATATTTCTTAAAAAATTTGGGGGCTACGCCTATGGCTGACTGCATTTGGAACATCGATAGGCTTTGAATCAGGTCTAACTAAAACGGTTGCGCGCACGATGTGAATAAAAGTTGCAGTCTAAATTTATATAATGGTCACAGAAGTAAATACATTAGAAAAATGCGTCGCTAGTAGATAAATTGTTGTTTAAATTTGTTAACAATAGAGAATAAGAAGAATTCGGCGCAAATAAAATAATTCAATTAAAGACCTGAATAATGGAATTTGCCTAAACCGTATATGCGATATACTGTGACAATAGGAAATATTAACAGACTCGCTGATTTAACAATATACGGTTGATTATATCAAATCACATTTACATTGTGATTCAATCGCACTTTAGAAGCAATACGTTTCTAGGTTTCTAATTCGATTCTTAGCACATATTGCATAACTTCAGTGCTAATTTTCCATTTTATGTTAGGGGATTCGGGTACCCGGGTATACCCGGGTACCCGTCGAGTACCTGGGTAGTAAAACTATTTTCTACCCGGGTACCCGGTAATTCGGTGCCGGTACCAGGTGCCCGTTCGGGTACCCGCGTGCAGCTCTAGTAAGTACACCAGTTTTTTGTACAAGGTCCGTTTGTACATGTACAAAGATGGTCCCCAAAAGTCTTTGTACATTTTGTACACACAAATCTTCAGGCAGGCATGTAGCTGGCCCTCCTATTTTAGGGGGACCAACATCAATTTAGGGGTGGGTGGGTCTAAGCCAAAAATAGCACAAAATAACGTGTAAAAAGTCCTATTTTCCCGGTTTTTCTGAATTTTGTGGGGGTCCGAGCCCCCCCCCAGTCCCCCCATCAAAGCTACGTGCCTGTCTTTGGGTACTAAAATATGGTACAGTAGCGATTTTAGTTGTGTAAAAACAGAGTTGTTCGACTTTTGGTAGTGTATTTTAGCTAATTTCTGGGTCTCTAAATGCAAAAAATCGTCTTAAAACGGCGCGAAGCACCGAAAAATTTGACATGTGTCCCTTTGAAATGCAATTTCTGCCATTATAAAGATATATAGAACACACTATTACTCATTTCAGCGCGAAGCACCGAAATTTTTTCCGAATTTCAGATCTTTTTTTGCAATTTTTGTTTTCCCAAAAATCTTTGTACATGTACAAAGACGGTCCCGAAAAGTCTTTGTACATCGAGGAAAATATTTGCCGAATACAAAAAAACACTGGGGTACCCATAATTATTTACCTTGATGTATGCATCTGCTGTCTACAATATCGGCCTAAACAGTTCAGCTATTTTTGTTTTTTTACATACATGTGCATAGTTCATTATGTGTAACCATGCTGGCGTATGTGCTATATATTAAATACGTACCCATCTTTTCTGAACAAAGTCGAATGGCTATCAAATTTCCCTTGTAGCCCTTATTTACATACGTATAAGCTATTCTCTACATTATGGAAATCGACGAACTAGCGGCCAGTTTGGCTGACAGCGCCTCGGTGCATGGTGCTGGAGTTTATTCCGCAAGCAGCCCTCATCCTCGATTCGCTCAATACAAAAGTTCCGCTTGGGTTAAGAATAGTCAAGATAAAAGACGATCAGAGATGCTGGAACGCCAGAAGAAGTATTCAAGCAATCCATTACGCAAAATAGAGCAGAAACATTGAGGAACATTGGATCCGTTCACCCAAAGTCGATTTTTCCTTCCGACTGCTATCTTTTACCCGCTCCCGACTTTTGGGCAGAAATTTGCGTGTTTAATCCTTTTCCGAGTGCTTTTATTTGTGCTTTTTTTTGTCTGAAAAAGAAGGTTATTCCCAGTGAAAATCACCGATTTCCTTACTAACTAGTTAAATTTAGAGCAGTAATATGCAAGCAGCCATTCGTGTAATAGGCTTGAAGTGATTCAGCCCAAAAGAGCAATCTGGTAGTCATAAGTAGTAAAGTTTCCTAATGAAATTGAGTTATTCATAAAATACTGCATATTTGACTAGTAGATCTAAGTCCGTTGAGAAATTGCATTCCACGCATGCGGCGCGATCAATCAAGGGAACAATCTGGCAGCTCAAAAATCATTTAAATACTGATAGCAGCTACAATTAGAAGACAGGGAGCCATGTATTACGATTAAGAATGGCTCTTTTAACGTTTCGTTCGAAAGGAAGTTTTTTCATTTTAAAAATGAGCTTGCTAAGCGAGAGTTGTGAACCAAGAGAAACTTAAAGTTTATACCTGCCATTACATTATGAAGAGAATTATGGAAGATTTTAAACTTAAAGAAAATGAAAAAGGTGGGATCTTAAAAAGAAGTTACCTATTTCTTAGCGTTTTTATCGTATAAAAATAAGTTTGACGCCAATAAGTCGTCCTGCAGTCATGCTTATCTATGAAAGCATGTGTATTATCAGTGACGGATCTTGTATTTCCCTAAGGGAGTGGTGCCCCAACCTTTCCAAAAACAGTCAAAAATAGGTCCAGAAATTTGCCATTTACGTTCAAAATAGCGTCTTTTGGCGTTTAACGTTGAGTTCACTTTTGACGAAACTTTTTTTCGAAAAATTGCTAAAATTTCGATAATTTTGTGCCAAAAAATATCAGATTTTTTGGATTTTAGCGATAATAATTCGTGAGATGTAGGCACAAGAACCTTTCGAAGCTTGATTTCCTGCTCGATTTCCGGTTTTTGCTGCATTTGACCGGAAACGTCGAAAATTTTAGAAAGTTATGCTTGAAAATGGAGTAAATCCATTCTAAAATAGCAGATTCTGTTCCTGAAATTGTTTATAAACCTAGTTCGTGAGCGAAAAATGGCTTTCAGGTCGCTAAGAAAGTGAATAAATGTGATTATTAGGCATTATCCGGCGCCAAGCGCCGGAAAAATTCGAGAAATTATGAACACTGACTGCTAAAAATCATTGCAAATTACATATCTATTCTTTATGGCGCCGACAATTTTAAGCCAATGGGGGGGCGGCGGCTCACTCCTCCCAGCCGCGCTTAAATCCGTTTTGTGTATTATGCGCCCAAGCTTTTTCCCGTTTTTTCGGCTGAAAACACGTTATTTGAAACCGTTTCTAGCCATAGTTTATTTTGGATTGAAAAGCAATGATTGGATATTTGCGTTTGATTCGTTACTCACTCGTCGGTTCCATTTTTAATGTTCAATTGATCAGCAGCATGTCAAACTAAAGCGTTCCTCATTTCAGGAGTTTTTGATGTCATTAGGGTTGTCCAATCGGATTATTAAGGTTTTGACGCTTTATTTTATCTGATGGGACAGGTGTATTTCTAGGAGTAGGTGGAAACAGAATACTTCCTAGGATATATACATGTAACGGCTCGAAATTTGGGGTGGAAGGGTCCCCGGCCGTTTTTAGGGAAGGGGGAGGTACTGTTTTTATTGTACGAGACAAGGATTTTGAGGCTCTTACAAAGATTTCGGAGCCATCTTTGAACAATGTATTAAGACTTTTTGGGGCAAAAGTAATGGTAATTTTAAAACATTTTTGAGTATTTTTTTAGCAAAATTTCAAAAAAATTTTCGGCGCCGTAATATCATAATTACATTCTATTTAGCTCCAAGCGCGTGCATTAGACACTCCAAAATGTATCTTTAAGCATCTTTGTACGGACTCAAGCATCTTTTACACGCATCTCTACTGTTTTATAAAGATTTTATGCAGAAAAAAGAACTATTAAACAACTCTGCACTTGTATTCTGCCGTTTGAAGATGAAATTTACTTTATTATCTTTGTGTTGCATTAAATTGATGGTATCTATTATGAGATTCAGTCAGCATATTGCAATCGCTGTATTATTTCTCATTGTGTAACACAAGTTATTTTAGCTTTCCGAGTCGAATTTTATGTATAAATTCAACCCAAGACTCATGAAAATTTCAACGCTTCCTGCCGAATTAATATAATCAGCTGAATTTAAGACAAAACAACACTTTTTTGTGAAGCGTGCGGGTCACCGATATTAATCTAATGGTATGTAATAATGGGTATATTTAATAGTATATCTGCTATATTATATGTACAAAAAATTTTTCTCCCATACAAAGAATTTTTCCGTAGATTTTTGCACATGTACAAAGTGGCTCGTACAAAAAAAACTGGAGTGGGTAAATAACCTCCAATTTTTGATTAAAAATGGGGAAAAATCTAAAAACGACCGAAAGATTTAATTTTTCTTGGAAAAAGTCGGGCGGGGTCAGAAATTTTCTGCCTTGGGGGATAAGGGGGACGACCGCCTTAACGTGAGGGATTCCTCATCCCCTGTCACATGTTTGCTCCCTAGTTGAGCTCAAGAATGTATTTAACATAAAGTGAATAAATAAAAAATAAATACATGCAAAATAAAATGCAATTTCAATGTATACATTTTATCATTTTTGCACATTTATTTACCATGCTCACCAATAGCCAATGCGCAATGACATGTTTTATTGCATTTCGAGCATCCTGTCGTTTCTTAAGGAACAGAGACGAGCTTTTGCAAGGGTTGAGGGGCGTCCCCGATATTGTTGACGACGATGCTAAGGCTGTTAGGGATTTGCAGAGGCTCAGACGAGAATTTAATGACGAGGTGAACGGCGTAGTGGCCTCGTGATACTAACGATTTCTTACCCAGAATTTTATCAGAGAAATCGCTAACATATTTGGGCCACAACTAAATTATGGGGTGCAACGGGGTCGAAATTGCCATGAATCGCTCCAAAAATTCAATTCTTGGGTCTTTTAGATTTACGGAACGGGGTGGTCGTGACAATAGGGGGTCAGCACCAAAATTCGGAGGGCTCAGTGTTTCTTTTTTGTACAGGGTCCGTTTGTACATGTACAAAAATGGTTCCCAAAAGTCTTTGAACATTCTCTACATACAAATTTTTGTGTATTATAATCATACCTGGACAAAGGCTGGTCTTCCAGATGATACCGGCAGCCGAAAATTGCGGTTGGTTGCTGGTTCGGAAAAGGGTTGTTTTGGAATATGTTACCTCATAACTTTTTCGAAACGTTCTGCATGTCTGCATGCATCATTTGCGTTTGTTTTATCCGTCTTAATTTACTCGCATTTAGCATCATCAGTCAGTATACTAATTGTTTACAACCAGGTCCGTATCCAGGGGGGCGGGGGCCTGTCCCCCCGAAATGGGAAAAAAAATTTTGTTTTTCCCGAGGGTCCCCAAAGGGAAAAATGAAAAATTGGCGAAGTGCGTGCTAAAACAGGTTTTTAGCGTACTTTTGAGCTAGCAAACTCAAAATTTTCCGGCGCTTCGCGCCGGACTTATTGTTTATGTATAATTTTGTCTTCTAAACCGCTAAAAGTCGTTCAAATTTGAGTTAGACATAGAGAGCATGTCAATTTTTTTCCAGTGATGTGCGCCGGATTCATTGTTCAGCTATACTTTTTGCCTTCTTGCTCACTCAAAACAGCTCAAATTTGAGTTATGACATAGCCTCTCCATTTCGGTGGGGGGCTCGAAATGGGAAACAATTTTTGTTTTCCCCAAGGGTCCCCCAAAGGGATAAATGGAAAATTGGCGAAGTGTGTCTGAAACACCACCAAAACAGGTTTTTAGCGTACTTTTGAGCCAATAAACTCAAAATTTTCCGGCGCTTCGCGCCGGATTTATTGTTTATGAATAGTTTTGTCTCCAAACCCGCTAAAAATTGTTCAAATTTTAGTTAGACATAGAAAAGAGCATGTCAATTTTTTCCAGCGCTGTGCGCCGGATTCATTGTTCAGCTATAGTTTTTGCCTTCTAGCTCACTCAAAACAAAATTTGAGTTATGACATGGGAAACATGAAATTTTTCCAGTGCTTAGCGCCGTATTGTTTATATATGTTTTTTGTCTTCTAGCCCGCTCAAAACCGCTCAAATGTGAACTTGACATGCGGAATATGTCAATTTTTTCGGCCCTTGGCGCCGAATTATTCATTATCTGCATTGTTTTTCTCTGTAAAGCACAAAGATTAAGTGCAAAGGCAAGAGATAAGAAATAATTCGTCGATTGAGTGATGAAAAATCAGCCTAAATGACAAATTTGCTGCATATCAATATGAAATAGAGTGAAAAATTTTTGAATTTTTTTGAAATTTTTCTTTACCATCGTATAGAACTCACCGAGATACGCTCAAAACTGCCTTTATTTTCGCCCATCTCCTAATGGTTTTCGAGATATCTGGCCTCAAAAATTTTCGCCCCCCCGAAATAAAATCCTGGATACGGGCCTGTTTACAACTATAGTTTTTAGAGTGTTCACCTGTGGAAATTTTTTTGGCCTTTTTATCCTCAGCTCAATTTCACAGATTTTTAAAGGACAAGACAACGCAAAAAAATTGACCTTATTATGGAAAATTTCTACCCTACACTTTAAATAAGTCCAATTAAACAACCTTTTTACAAATAAACAATGAAATAATTTATTATATCTGCCAAATAGTACGTGAAAATTAAGGCCTTTTTATTTTTTAAAACATTATTAAACATTACATCTGGCACGAAGCGCCAAATAATCTTGACCTTCTATCATCTTAAGCTCAATATGATCGCTTTTCAAAGATACGACTATACAAGCAGTACCGAAACTTATTACCGTTCTCTCCACAAAATTTGCAGCCTTAACCATCCTTAAACTTCGCTTAGGTTTGTAACTGCTTCTTTCATGCGAAACGGGAAATGAGAATATTAAATTCTAGCAGAAATGTTGATAATTTCCTATTCATATCAGCTCAATTTTAGGAATTTATCAAAACAGACTTTTGAATAAATCAGTAACGTCGGCATTATTAATGGAAAATTATGGCATTTCCATCACCTTTGACTTAATTTTGAGGCATGTAGGGTTGATAAGAGAAAGACAACATTCTGGTATTTAGATGTTTGTCCTCTGAAATTTCGTGCCAGCTGTGAAACTTTAACCTAGTACAAAAATGTATTAGACTAAACGTCTGTCGACAAGCTCCATATAATGGCGAATGAAAATATTCAAAAAAATTTAAAATGTGTGATTCGAGAAATTTTTTAGCATTTTTACTCTTATTATAAAACTGGCGAAAAATTTTTGACGTTCTGATCTCCTCAAGCTGAATTTTGAAGTTTTCTTAATAGAGAGATTGCTTAAATTATATCTGGCGAGAAGCGCCAGAACATTTCTACATTTTTATCTTTTTAAACTCAAATTTGCAGGTTTCTGGATATAAACAATCCAGTAATTATGCTCTGGCGCGAAGCGCCTAAAATTTTTGAGAGTTCTATCCTTTTACCTAAATTTTGCAACTTTCTTAACAAAAATATAGTAATTCTAGTTTGCAAGAAGCGCCGGAAATTTCCGATGTTTTTATCCTTTTGAGCTCAATTTTGCAGCTTTCTGAATGTATGCAATAGAAATCATATCCGGCGCGAAGCACTGGAAATTTTCGATATATTTATTCTTTTATGCTCACTTTTGCAGGTTAAGCTATGCAGCAATTATATCTGGCGCAAAGTGGGCGTTTTTATGAAGCTCAATTTGACACATTTCTAAAGATAAGTAATGTAGAAATTATGTTAAATCAATGTTTGACTTCAGTCTTGAATGCCAGCCTCAGTAGCAGCGGATCTTATGCCCTGACACCTGCACCGATTGACATGCCTTTGTCCAGTATTTTTATATAAGGTCCCTTTGTTCAAATGCAAAGACGGTCTCTGAAGTCTTTCAATTTATAGGTTTCCAAAGATAAAAAATACGGAACAGTTAATGAAATATTTTGATATTTTTACCATTTTCAAGTAGATTTTGCTGACTTTTTTATTGACAAATAATTTAGGAACTTCACATGCGGACTGGTGTTTTTTCAGCGTTTTACGTCGTCTACTTTCGTTTGAAATCGATTTTGGCACAACATTTCTTCGAAAAATTTTAAAGTTTTTGACAATTTTGTGCGAAAAAAAATCCTTAAATTTCGTTGACTTCAGTGAAAATCCAGCGCAAAAGGCCAGAAAATTCGTGAATTTCTGACAGAAGGACGTTTAGAAGCTCGAATTACTGCTCGAGCGTCGAAACTTTTCAAAAGTTATACATGAAATGTAAATCGAATAAAAGTATGCTGAAATAGCTATCTGGCGCAAAGCGCCGAAAAATTTCGACATTTACATACTTTTGCACTCGATGTTGCACCTTTTTGCACGATAAAAATGCAGGAAATTTTATTTGCCGAAAAATTTCATCTATCGAAAACTGAAATAGCCAAAAGGTGAGTTTTTTAAATAAATGGAGCCAAGCGCCGTAAATTTTAGTATTTTTACGCTGTGAAACGTCAAAAACATGTGTAGTTTTTTAGCTGAAAAGTCGGGAAAAAATTTTAAGAATGAATGGTTGAGTGGTTGGTTCGTCAGTTGGCTGGTCGGTTGATTGAATGATTGATCGGTTTCTTGTTTGATTGATTGATTGGTTTGCTGGTTGACTGATGATAGTTGACTGATTGATTGATTGACTGATTGGTTTGTTGGCTGGATGGCTGGTTGATTGGTCGGTTAGATGGTTGGTTGATCTGATGATTCGTCATTTGGTCGGTTGGTCATTAATTATTATTAAGTTATTAATCATTAATCATTAATCATCATTAATTCATTAATCAGCAGACTGTTTGGTTAGTTCGTTCATCGGCTGAGTTGTTGGTTTGTGAGTTGGTTGATCGGTCGGTTATGCATTGATTGGCTAATTGGTTGGTTGGCCAGATAGTTGTTTGAGCAGTTTGATTGGGTGGTTGGTTGGCCGGTTAGTTGTTTAATTGGCTAGTTGGTTGGTTGATTGGCCTATTGTTTTGCTGTTTGGTTGGCCATTTGATTGGTTGGTTGTTTAGTTGGTTGTTTGGTTAGCTGGTTGGCCAGTTAGTTGGTTGGTTGGTTATTCGGTTGGCTAGTTGGCTGGCCGCTTGGTTGGCTGTTTGATTGGTTGGTTGGCTAGTTAGTTGGTCGGTTGGCCGGTTGGTTGGCTAGTTCAATTGGTTGGTTGGCTGGTTGGTTGGTTAGCCTCTTAGTTGGTCGGTCGGCTGGTTGGTTAATTGACTAGTTAGTTGCTCTGTTGTCCGGTTGGTTGATTGGCCAGTAAGTTGGTTGGTTGGCTCGTTAGTTAATTGATTGGTTGGTGGTGTGTCGGTTGGTTGGTTGGCCAATTGGTTGGTTGGTTAATTGATTGGGTATCTAGTTGGTTGTTTGGTTGGCCGGTTGGCTGGTTGGTCGGTTGGTTGATTGGTTGGTTGACTACTTAAATGGTTGGTTGGCCGGTTAGTTGGTTTGTTGGTTGGCCGGTTGGTTGTTTGATTGGCCGGTTGGTTGGCTAATTGGTTGGTTGGCTAGTTAAATGGTTGGTTGGCCGGTTTTTTCTGGCTTAGTTGGATGGCCAGCTAGTTAGTTGGTTGGTTGCTTGCTTAATTAACCAGATGATTGGTTGGTTGGTTGGCTAATTCCTTGGTTGGCTGATTGATTGGTTAGTCGGCCAGTTGGTTGGCCGGTTGGTTGGCTGGTTGGACAGTTAGTTGGTTGGTTGGTTGGTTGGCCTGTTGGTTGGTTGGTTGATTAGTTGGTTGGTTGGTTATTTGGTTGGTTGGTTGGTTGTATGGTTAGTGAGTTGGTGGGTTGGTCGGCCAATTAGTCGGTTGGTTGGTTGGTTGGACTCTTACTTGGCTGGCTGATTGACTGGTCCGATGACTGATTGAACTAATGTCTAAATGATCTATTTACATTTTTGTACTAGTACATTGGTTTTTGCTGAATTTTTCTTTGTTTTTTAACAAAAAAATTCAGGTGATACTCGCGATCTTCCCAGGTGATACCGAGTGGCTTTCAGGTGATACCGAGTTTAACCGGGTTGAACCCATTGTCCAGATGTGATTATAATATAACACAGTAGCGATTTTAGTGTGGTGAAACAGGGTTTCCGATCTTTGGTAGTGTATTTTAGCTAGTTTCTGGGTTTCTGACGCCAAAAAAATAATGAAAATTGTCTCAAAACGGCGCGAAGTGCCGAAAAATTTGACATTTTCCCATCCTAAATGCAAATTCTGCGATTTTAAAGATATATGGGACAAACAATTACTCATTTCGGCGCAACATTTTCAAGAATTTTACACCTTTTTACAGTTTTTGTTTTCCCAATAATCTTTGTACATTTTGTACACAAAAATTTTTGGGTAGTGTGGTAAAAACAGATTTGTCGACTTTTTTCAGTGTATTTGAGCTAATTTCTGGGTCCTTAAGGGCAAAAATCACGAAGAATCGTTTTAAAACCGAAAAATTTGACATTTTTTCTTCTCAAATGCAATTTCTGCCATTATAAAGATATATATAGAACACACAATTACTCATTTCGGCGCGAAGCTTTAAAATTTTTTTTTGCAAATTTCAGATCTTTTTTACAATTTTTGTCTTCCCAAAAATCTTTGTACATGTACAAAGACGGTCTCGAAAAGTCTTTGTACATCGCAAAAAATCTTTGCCGAGTACAAAAAAAAAACACTGAGGGGCTGCATGATGTTTTAAACTCAGAAAATGGTCTTAAAAATGCTGGTATCGCAAAAAACACCATTATTCAACTTTTCTCATCGAGCACTATCCATTGGCATCAAAAAATTGCGAAGAAAACACGAAAAATTTTAAAAAATTGAATTTGGGGGGGGGGGGTATTCGGCCTTTTGGGGGTGCATACCGCGAACCCCCCCACGCCCACGTGTGGGGTCTGCTATGCGATAATTGCTCAGCTCTCAATATTCTACCGGTATGTTATTTTACTTGAAAAGGATATACAATGCTTTATATCTGCGTATTAAGATTTTTGGCTTTCTCTATACTTACCTTACGAGTTTAAAGTGATTAGGTATAATTAATAAATCTAAAGATATAAAAACAGAAATTTTTTAGAATGAAATATTTTTGTTTTCTAAAATTTTTTAGTGCGACTGAAAATTTAAATCCAGCACAAATGTTTTTTATATTAACATCCTTTGTATTAACTTGAGTATGAAATTATTCAATGTGAATATGCACTAATAGGTTCGAAGTTTTGTACCGACCCGATCAGCGGTAAAAAATGCAGCAAGTTAGTTTTTATCAATTTAGAAAAAGTGTATCACGTATTCAGGCACTTGATTTTCTATTTTACTATTCTAGTGTTTTTTATCCTCGATAGTTATTTACTTTTTATCTATTTAGGTTAGATTTACCGAATTTCAAATGTTCTGTTCCGAGCGATTTGAATTGTTACAGCATTATTTTCATTCGATTATTAACATTTTATGTGTTTTAAATTTAAAATTATTATTGCTCAGTCGAACCTGTTAATAAACGCTCGGATATTAGACACTCCCGCTTAATGCACACCCGTCCCTTCGGTCCCTGCCTATCCGCTATGCTTTATCACAGTTGAAAATCCGCTTAAAAAGCACTCGGTTGACGGATAATAAATACGGCTCCGTAAGACCGTGGCTATATGACAGCGTGCTTATCATAGGTGCAGGCACGTATCTCTGGGGGAATGGGGTGGGGGTTGGACGCCCCCCCTCCAAAAAAAATTCAGGAAAATCGATTAAATAGGACTTTTTAAACGTTATTTTGTGCTATTTTTGGCCTTTTTGGTCTTATTCCCTCCAAAAATTGGTGTTGGTCCCCCCAAAATAGGACGGCCAGCTACGTGTCTGCGTAGGTGGATATGACAGAGGTGACCAGAGAGGGGGGTGAAGTTCGAAAACGGTCACATACTAAACGTAAATCACAACGTGCGTCGTCTTCAGCAAGTAATACAATGATATCCTTATTGATTTAAACATGTTAAAATGTCATTCTTATGGTCAGAAGGGGGATGAATTCGATTCTAAAATGTATTTTTCATAAAAGTGCTTATTTTAAACAATGTTTCAAGCGAATGATTCACTATTACGTTACAAACGATTGACTAAATGTGCAAGACTATAAAACTATTGATATTTTTGCATTAAACTGAACAGGTTGACCGAAGTTCCGGTTAACGGATGCGCATTTTTTCACTGTGTGATGAAAATTTTCTCAGCAGCAACTTAGGTTCCATTGAAATCGCCCGGCAGTACCCTTTTCTTCAATATCTGAGAGATGGGTAATCTCCTTACGTGGGCAGCACCGAAATTCTGGGGGTGCAAGATTTTTCAAAGGTCAAAAAATTGCGTTAAAAATGGTGTGGATGAAAAACGCCATTTTCAACGTTTCTCATCGAGCACTATCCATTGGCATCAAAAAATTGCGAAGAAGACAGGAAAAAATGTCAGAAATTGAATTCTGGGGGATTTTGGTTTGTTGGGGGGTGCATACCCCCAAACACCTTCCACGCCCAGGTGTGATAATATCCCCTCTTACCCCTCCCTGTGCCCTTGTGGTGCTAATGACCTCGGTTACTTGTCTGGAACACATGACTAAACGACACGGTGAAGTCATTTTTGTCAACTTAATCCGATTAGTAAACACATCTTTTTTCGGATATTAAACACGTGTTGTGCATAGTGAAGTTTAAAATCACTAATGCTCTAGACAGGCACGTAGCTCTGGGGGGATGGGAGGTCCGGACCCCCCCCCAAATTCAGAAAAACCGGAAAAATAAGACTTTACACGTTATTTTGTGCTATTTTTGGACCTTTTGGACTCCGGACCCCCCAAATTGATATTGTTCCTCCCCCGAATAGGAAGGCCAGCTACGTGCCTGTGCTTAGAGGGATACAATGATGTATCAGCTGTATTATAGTACTTTTGGATATAACGGCGCTAGGTGACATGCAGAAGTGAATAATTCTCGAACTCGGTTAGTAAAAACAGAGCTCCTTGATTCCCGCAGGGTGTTTATTAACGCGGATTTGACTGTATTTGTCTCGAGTAGAAGCAGAAAGGGATCCTAATCTCAGACCTGATTGTCTGACCCCTCAATAGGCTTAATTAATAAGATACATGGGATGGCAGCGCCTATGTTCTGGGCGTTCGTGAAGTTTCAGAGGACAAAAAAGTGCCGAAAAAAGTATGGGTGGGCAAAAACACGATTTTACGACGTTCCTCATCAGCTCTATTTATTAGCATCGGATTAAATCGCGAAATAAACCAGCACTTTTTCTACAGGTTATCTAAAAAGATCGCCAATTCTGAGATTGTTAGAAAATTTTCGGATTTTTGGTGGGGGGAGGTCTGAAACGCAACTTCTCCAGCACACATATGGCGTCGGGAGGGGGTTGTACCCTCCAGAAGTTGAAAAACCTCCGCGGATTACAGTAGACCCCCGAAATTCTATTTTTAGTAACATTTTTGGCGATTTTACCCATCCTGACCCCCAGAATTTGGGTGCTGTCCATTTATGCCCCAGTACCTTTACCCCAAGATCATATAAACCTCGCCCTTTTCGGAATCGAATATCCCAGTAACTATCCGTAGATAGGCAGAAATAATGGCGTGTTTTAGCTCTTCGGAACAAGATGTATGCTTTCGAAAAAATTTAGAAAAATTTTGCTCTATTCGACTATACATGTTGAAAAATATGCTGTATGCGAATGAATAGGCGCGAAGCGCCTAAAAATTTTAGGCTAATTAGTTGAAAAGTGCGCTAAAATCTATTCATGCCGTCTTTCAGTGGGTTTGACAAAAAATTAGATGCAAAATGAAAACTGAAAAATGAAGTCGGGACTTTCAAATGGAATTTATGATTTGAAATAAAATTTAATTAAAAAAATTAATTTAAAATTTAATTAGAAAAAATTCAAAATGAAATAGAACCATTTTTTCCTCTGGAGGACCCTTGTAAAAAATATTCGTACTTCCAAACTTTTGGGCGGAATAGCCCCCTCCATTCGTGGGCGGCACCGAAATTCTAGGGGGCGGAGTTGCAAGGTTTTTCAAAAAGGCAAAAAATGGCCTTAAAAATAGTGGTATGGCGAAAAAACCACCATTTTTCAACGTTTCTCATCGAGCACTATCATACATGATTTTGGGGGGTTTGTCGGGAGTTTCACCCCCCCCCCCCCGCAGAATCATTTTTCACCTCCCGCAAAAAATTTTTCACCCCCTCCACACAGAATTGGCGATTTTTCAAAAGTTTCCTAAACTTACCTGAAAATTGGTAGAAAAAGTGTCTTTTTAAGGGTTTTTGGCTATCTATTTGCTCAAAATCGCCAAATTTTCGGCGCTTCGCGCCATATATTCATGTTTTAAGCGATATATTGGTGAATTTATTCGACTTTTTTCGAAATTTTTTCATGATTTTATGCTCTAGAAGGATAGAGTATCGTCAGAAACGCCAAAAAATGATGTTTTTTAACGCGTACCGGCCATTTTTGGACCCAAAAAAGGCACTTTAGGTTTTCACCCCCCTCAGAATTCCCTATTCTGTGCATGTATGAGCACTATCCATTGGCACCAAAAAATGCGAAAAAACAAAAAAATTCAAAAATTGAATTCTGGAAAGGGTCTCTTGGTTTCTCGGGGGTGGGGTGCATACCACCCAAACCCCCCACCGCTTTTCATCAACATTTTGCGTTTTAGCTAATGCTTAGCGAGTGGCTAGTCGATGTACCGCAAGATTTCGAAGCGAATTGGTTGATGGTGCCCGTTCCTATGGGCAAAAGGTGTCTGGTTGTGGCTTCTAAAGTAAATTTGCTAATTTGTTTCTAAAAAATACTTCCATAAATTGTAGTTTTTATTTTAATTAGGTATATTATGATAATTTTAAATTTTATTAAATTTTATAATTGTATGAGTTTCTTATTATTATTTTTGTTTAATTAAGTTATATATTTTTTGGCAGTTGTTGCTTTCGTTATCGTCGTTTCTTGTTACCTGATAATCTTGCTTTCGTTAACAACAATTCATAGGGCCTTACCAGGTGCTATTCGAAAACCGGTTATCAAATTTGCGAATTTTTGTCACCTTTGCCCGGTGGATCCAATAGACGAGGTAATTTTTCGGGTATCCGCGTTTAACTGTTCAGAGAATTTGGTAGTTTGAGAGTTCCGGTCGTACATGCATATTGGGGGGCTTCAAAGGGGTTTTACTATACGTGGGCAGCACCAAAATTCTAAGGGGGGGGGGTGCAAAATTAATTAAAGGTCGAAAAATGGCCTAAAAAATGGTGGTATAGTGAAAAGTACCATTTTTCATTGCGAGAATAAAACGAAAAATTTTCAAAAATTGAATTTTGGGTAGGGCTTATTCCGGTTTTTTTGGGGAGGGGAGTATAATGCTTTCTCGGCGGGGGTGCAAACCTTCCCCCTCACGCCCAGGTGTGGGTATTACCCCCACTGAAGGGTTGACCAGACAAGTACTGTCCTGTGAATTTGAGCTGACGGAAAATTTTTTTACCATCATTTTTGCGGTTAAAAGCAGTAAAAATGTCAAAATTTTGCCTTTTTTTACCCAAAAACGCCAGAAATAGAACAATATCTGTATTTTTTAGTACTGAAAGTGATTTTTGGGATTAATTTGCGTTTTTTGGCCGTTTTCAAATGATTTTTGGGCAGTTTTTGGCAAAAAGTTTCAGGTCATCTCCTCCCTTCCCTCCTAAAAATGGTCGAGTACCCCCAATTAAAATTTCCAGCCCTGACATGTATATTAATTATGAGTTTATCATTAAATGACGTCATACACTCAATAAAAGCGTTTCTTTACAGTAATCCGCTAAAATGCGCGAAATGCACAAAAAATTTTGAATAAGCTGAGCAGAAATATACGAATAATTCCCACTATATAGTTCATTATAAGTAGAATAAAATGCGGCTTTATATTATATAAATTTAGTTTAAATATAAAATAAATAATTAATTAAAATCAGAACCCTTTTAACTTTGAAGCTTATCGAAAAGTTCCATTTTTAGAACTTTTATCAGCTTTTTTGTCCAAAAAAGTGACTCGGTTTATTATCAGAATGGTGGTTTAAAATTAAAAATTGGAAAAACTTTGCGGTTTCCGGAAAAACAATTATACTTGACCATACATGCACAGTATGGATGGGAATTCTGGGGGGTGAAACCTAAAGTGCCTTTTTTGGGCCCAAAAATGGCCGGTACTCGTTAAAAAACATCGTTTTTTGGCGTTTCTGACGATACTCTATCCTTCTAGACCATAAAATCATGAAAAAAATTTCGAAAAAAGTCGAATAAATTGACCAATATATCGCTTAAAACATGAATATATGGCGCGAAGCGCCGAAAATTTGGCGATTTTGAGCAAATAGATAGTCAAAAACCCTTAAAAAGACACTCTTTCTACCAATTTTCTGGTAAGTTTAGGAAACTTTTGAAAATTCGCCAATTCTGGTGGGGGGGGGTGAAAAATTTTTTGCGGGGGTTTAAAAATGATTCTGCGGGGGGTGAAACCCCCAAGATCATGTATGTACTTGACCAAATTTTTTCGTATTTTCTGTTGAGGAATTTGCCAAAATCCGCGCGGTTTTCCCGAAACTTATATTTAGCGATTATTTTGAATTATAATTTGAATAAAGTTCGTTTGATTTTTTTTCAAAATTATTCAAAATTTCATTGCCATTCTCTCAGGTGAAACGAAACTCGATGGCATATTGGCCAAAGACTCTACGATCTATGTACTTGATGGCATTTATTTAAAAAACCAATCGATCGGGCAGGGCGAAGTAATGCAAATATGTACATTTTTTCGCGTTTTTTGGCGTTTTGCAAATATCATATTTTATTTAGCATGATTCGTTAAAATTTTTAATAAAATTAAAAATTCGGCCAGCTGTCGGCTATATATGTCCAGGCGCGTATCTCTGGGGAATTGGGGGGGGGTGCGGGAACCCCCTCCAAAATTCAGAATAATCGGAAATATAGGACTTTTTAAACGTTATTTTGTGCTATTTTTGGCCTTTTTGAGCTTAGCCCCCCCCCCCGAAAAAATGGTGTTGGCCCCCAGAATAGCAGGGCCAGTTACGTGCCTGTCGGTGTCGCAACCATGCATGATTCTGGGGCATATGTGCACAATGTCAGGGTCGGCAGGGGGGGGGGGGTGAAATCCCAAAAATGTAAGACAGTAAATTTATTGGTCAGATTTTTTTGCTGTTTAAACGATCAAAATGGTAAGCGCCGCCAAGGTCCAAAAAGGGTCTATAAGCGCCGCTATAAGTGCTACTGACTGTTCTGGGGCATTTTTGTAATTAGATCATAATGATGATTATTAGCTGCATGCAAATGAATGACTTTATTGGCAGTAGGTTTTTGAAAAAACAAAATATTGTTATAATATACTTTTATTTGGTAGTCAGGCACTAGAACGTTTTGAATTTTTCTACAGCTTCAAGACCATATTTTTCTTCATTGATATTAATATTAGCCTTTTGCATTAAATCTAAAGCTAGCTGTTTTTGCAGAGTGTGCCGCGCCTTGTCACCTTTTCGAATAGATTCCCATTTAGGGCTACTGTCTAGTTTTGCTATTCCTGTTACAATAGCTCTAGCAAGCGATAAATTATCCTTAGAACTGATTCTTATGTATGCTCCTCCATTTTTGCAAAACTCGCTCACATCACATTCTAAACCAAAACCTATTTGTGGTCTTTTATCAACAAGAACTACTTTAAACTCCATGTCCTCATCGAAACAAAACTCATTTTTGGACTGAGACACATTTTCTATGATACTCAAAACCTTATCAGCATTTAAGTACTGGCGCTCAGTGAATGGTACTAATACGGGAGCATAAAGGCTACGTTGTCTGATCTCAATGCCTACCATACTGTCGGAAGGGCAGCCATGTAACATCTTGTTAATGGCTTCCTCAAAAATCTGATCGAAAATCTCAAAGAGATTAGGGCATTCATGAAGGTTCTTAAAACGCAACAAAAATGCCTTGGCGGTTGTCCTAAATCTGCGGACAGAAATGCTTGGGAGTTCATGTATATCAAAGTAATGATTTAGATCCATTTTTAAGTAAAATTATATGAATAAGTACCCCTATTTATAGACAAAAAACTTATAAATACTAAAATATTTTTCAATTAGAAATTAAAAATGGAGGAAATTCAGGAAATCAAAAAGCGTTCATTCGTGGACATGGAAAGGAAGCCATATGGGAGGTCAATAAAGCCGCCCATTGAGCTATGTGGTCGTATTATGGAGAGGCCCATGTACCCTTTGATGATTCAACTTTGTTATTTTTGCCAAAAAGCATTGTGTGAACGGGAATTTTTGAAACAAACAGGGTTGGTGGTATATCAATATTCAGATGTGTCCTAGATGTGGTGAATATAATAGAGCATCGCAGGAGGCTGGAACTAAAGTGCTCAAACGGTATGCATCAGAAGCAGCCGAAGAACTAAAAGCTAAAATTGCTCAAGAAAAAAGTCTATAAATATGAACCCACTAGCGTAATTTCAATAATCTCTTAAAAACATGGCTTCCCCGGAGAGCTTACCTACCAGCAATTTATTGTTAAACTTGTTGAAAAAGCGTGTAAACGGTTTGTGACGAATCGTGATGTTCATAGTATAGTTGCGTTTTTCTGGAGAATTGTTAATGATGAGTTTAAGGAGCAAAGAAAAGAAGAGCTCAAACGCGACGCGTTTTGGCAGTTTGCATTAGACTTGAAAGATTGTATTCTAGAAAAGAAAATGGAACAGCTGTTCAGCCTATGGCAACAGTTCAATTCAAACGGGAAGAACCTGTTTGAAAATATGTACGATAATTGTATTTGGTACAACGTAAATTGTCTTATATAGCTCCCCTTTATAAATAGTAATGTAGTTTTCTCATAAAAAATGGATAAAACATTGAAAAAATTGTATTATAACCCAAAAACCGGGTATACTAGTGCTGCTCAGCTTTACACTCGTGTAAAAAAGCTGCGCCCTAAAGCAAAATTTAAAGATGTAAAAGCGTGGTTAGAAAAGCAACCATCGTATACTTTGCACAAACCTGCATTAAGAAAATATTCACGGAACAGGGTTCTAGTAAGCAGTATTGATGAACAGTGGCAAGCTGATTTGGTTGATCTTCAATCACTAGCTAAGCACAATGATGGCTATAAGTACCTATTGAATTGTATAGACATTTTCCCAAAGAGTGCATGGTCTATACCCTTGAAAAGCAAGTATTCTAATGATATTGCTGAGGCTTTTAAGCATATTTTTGCACTGTCAAAGCGCAAACCATATAAATTACAGACTGATGCAGGTAAAGAATTCGTGAACAAAAGAGTTTCAGAAATTTTTAAAATCTGAATCTGTCGACTTTTTTGTTACTAAAAGCGAAATGAAAGCATCGGTAGTAGAACGATTTAATCGCATATTAAAAGAAAATATGTGGCGGTACTTTACTAAAAAGAATACGTACAGGTACATTGACGTCTTAGACAATCTCATGCATAATTATAATCATTCTGATGCATAGAACTATAGGTACATTTCCGGCAAACGTTACGTCAAAAAACGAGCAAGAAATTTTAAATAAAGCCTTTCGCATTACAAAAAAAGATACAGTATTTAGATTTGATGTTGGCGATAAGATACGTCTAAGTAAAGTTAAGCGCACTTTTGAAAAAGGATACTGGCCTAATTGGACAGAAGAATTTTATATCGTTAAAGAGAGATACACTAGAACACCACCAGTGTATAGTTTAGAAGACCAAATGGGTGAAAAATTAGAAGGTATTTTCTATGAACCAGAATTGCAAAAAATCAATGTTCTGACAGATGATTTATTCATTGTCGAAAAAATTCTAAAAACTCGAAAACGTGGCAACAAAACTGATTATTTTGTTTGATGGAGAGGTTACCCGCCCAAATTTGATTCTTGGGTCCCTGATCTGGTAAAAGTATAGTGAGCGCCATTTTAGCTGGGGAAATGCTTACAAAAAGACAAATATGCACACAAGACTCAGTTTTATTTTGCAAAGTTTTGAAACTTTTGCATAGTTTGGGAAATTTCTTGCAGACTTTAGAAAATTTCTTGTAAAGTTTAGAAAATTTCTTGTAAAGCTTGACAAAATTTCTACATGCTTAAGCATAGGAAGTTTGCAGAGTTTGGAAA
>JAVLUZ010000337.1:0-47897 GCA_036768485.1 Mermis nigrescens
ACAAGGTTAACTACTAGCACCACCAAATCTTTTTAATTTTTGTATCAATCAAACATTCTCTGTTCTCAATCAGTCGCCTAACAAACGTTGTTTTGCCTGATTTTGTTGGCCCGGAGACAAGGCAGATGGAAGGATGTTGAAAAAATCATTTTGTTCATAAATAATGATTTATTTATATAGGTATTTATAGAATATGGTCACAATACAGAACATTGTGCTAACTACAGCACTACTATCTGAAATTGCCTAATACTCGCAATACAATCACCAAAAATTTACAGGTATTGTATTTCGATTATCTCAGGCGACATTGCTGATTTTCAGATCGGGTAAAATCGTATGCATTGGAGCTAAAACTATTCAAGAAGGCGAAAATACAATAAAGGCATTCACCCATATACTAAAGATGGAGAATTCAATGTTGAAAATAAAGTTTGAACTGTTTGTTGGCTCGAAGCTAACTTGGGATTTCGCATTGATCTTTGTAAATTTTATGAGATGTTAAATGGGAAATGCATGTACGAAGTAGAATTGTTTCCTGGTTTAGCCACTACAAATTTAGAAATGTAACATTTTTTCTCTTTACAAGCGAAAAATGATTCTTACAGGTGCAAAACACTGGCATGAGTTGCATATAGCATATAAAATAGTCTCAACAATGCTTGAGCAATGCCAAATTGAATAGTGACTTTTCCAAACTTTACAAGAAATTTTCAAACTTAAAAAATTTCCAAACTTTACAAAAGATTTTCAAACTTTTCAAAAAAATTTCCAAACTCTGCAAAATTCCTATGCTTAAGCACGCAAAATTAATTCCAAACTCTGCAAAAAATATTCCAAACTTTACAAAAAAATATCCAAACTTAACAAAAAAATTTCCAAAGTTTACAAAAATTTTCCAAACTCTGCAAAACTTTAAAATAAAACCTTGGACATGGATGAGATTAGGTGCTCGTCATGTGTGTGGTGTAAAGGTTTGCAAAATAAAATTGGCCTCGGGACTTAAAAATTCCCATAATTTAAATAATATGTAAATATCGCCCTTTTTTAATCGTTTTCTGATATACTTTGAGAAGCTCAATATAGCATTCTCATCAAATTCCAGCAATCTTTGCTATTATTGCTCGCTCATCTGTGGCCAAAAATAATCTCCAATTGCATCATCAGACAAGTAAGTGCATTGTGACAAACGATGCAATATATGATTGAAAAAACATCGGCTGACCTCCATTTTAGACTTAAATTGGAGATACAGAATTACTTACTATTTATAACTTTATTAGGTTCGAGACCCAGGAATCAAACTTTTATGGCTTCCCTCGCCACCGTGCTAAATAACCAGTTTTATTGCCTTTCTTACGCGTTTCAAATCTTTTCAATCACATACAAATCGTCAGTTTTTATTTCAATTTTTTGCAGTTCGGGCTCATAAAAAACACCCTCGACTTTTCGCCCATTTGGTCTTCTAAAACATATACGGGTGGGATTCGAGCATATCTTTCTTTAATTACAAAAACTCCTAGTTTAGTTAGGCCAAAATCCTTTTTCAAAAGTGCGCTTAACTTACTCAGTCGGACTTTATCGCCAATATTAGATTTTAAGACCGTTCTGTTTATCAATCCTAAATGCTCTATTCAAAATTTCGTCTCATTTCTTACGGTCACATCAGCTGGAGATGTACCTATCCTACGATGCTTCGAGTGATTATAATTTTTCATCAAGTCGGGAAATACGTCAATAAATTTATACGAATTGCTCTTGGTGAAGTACCGCCACAAACGTTCTTTAAGCGTGCGATTAAAACGTTCAACTACGCCAGCTTTTGTTTCGCTTTTAGTCATGAAAAAATCGATAGATTCAGATTTAAGAAATAACTGGAACTCCTTGTTTGTAAATTCGGTCCCTGCGTCTGTTTGCAGCTTGTACGGTTTTCGATTTGATGAATGCAAAATGCTTTGAAAAGAGGTCAGAACTTGTTTTGAACTTTTGAATTCCAGAAGAACGACCATGCGTATTTTGAAAAAATGTCTATGCAATTCAATAGATACTTAAAATAATCGTTAAACTTGCTTGAAGACTGCAAATCTACAATATCAGCTTGCCATTGCTCATCAATGCTACTTACTAACACTTTATTTCGAGAATACCGCTTGAGGGCGGGTTTGTGTAATGTGTAGGTGGGCTGCTTTTCCAACCATCCTTTCACGTAGGACCGGTCTATTTTTGGCTTTACTTTTTTAGCCCTCTCATATAGCTGTTCCACGCTACTATACCCCTTTTTAGGGTCGTAATATATTTGCTTTAACACTTTTTCCATTTTTTATTTCATTTTATACGAGTCTATCTATTTATTAACAATATTCTTAATGGCCTTATCCTGTTTCTCCAAGACGCAATGCTTACATTGTCTACTCTGAAAAAATTATTTTCTATGTAGTTTTTTCTCAAAAAATGGATCAGTACTTTGAATTCAGGCGAGCACTCATTCACTTCTGTTCGTAGGTTTAAGTCAATTGCAAGGACGTTTCGGCTAAAGTTTCGAAACCTCGATGACTGTCCTGATATAGAAGAGATGTTTGAGCAGGCTATTCAGAAGATGCTCAAGCATTACCCCGGAGACAGTCTAATAGGTCTAGAAATCAAACATTCATGCCTTGACTCCCCTATATTAGTTCCATTTACTCAGCGTCAGTATTTGAACGCCGACAAAGTTTTTAGTATTATTGAAAATATAGAACAGTCCAATAAGGAGTTTTAGCTTTGACGAAGATTTGATCTTCAAAATAGTCGTAGTAGATAAAAACACGCAATTGGATAGAGGAGCGTACGTTAAAATTGCATCAAATGATAATTTATCGCTACCTCGAGCTGTTGTTACAGGAATAGCAAAGTTGGACAATAGCCCTAAATGGGAGTCTATTAGGAAAGGCGACAAAGGGCGACATTGTTTACAAAAACGGCTAGCTTTAGACTTAATGCACAAAGCTGATCTTAACACTGATAAAGAGAAATACGGTCTTGAAGCTGTTGAAAAATTCAAAACGTTCTGGTACCTGACTACCAAATTAAACTTTACCCGGACAATATTTTGTTTTATGAAGGGCCAAGGGCCATCAGAATAATTAATTTGCGCGTAGATAATAATCGCTATGCCCTGATGACGAAATAGCTGACTACTTTCGTAAACTAACTATAATGAAGCCCATACTAAAATTGCTATAATGGCTATAGTGAACACGGTGGCGCTTGTGGAACTTGGTGGCGCTTGTGGAGGTGGCGCTTGTGGACTCCCACAGGGACTGCTACCCCTAACACACACACACACACACACACACACACACACACACACACACACACACCCACACACACTGACAATATTGTTTCGGAACAAGTTGTTTCGGAACCAACTGTTACTGTAAGAAAGAATGAAGCTCTCGATGCTTATGCATAAACATTCTAAAATTGGTTAAAAATTAGGAAAAAACTTTTTCCCCAAGCTTGCTTTACACTACTTTACACTTTACACTAGCTTTACACTTTACACTAGTCCCCCTACAAAATACGACAATACTCTCTAGGACTGGGCAACTTATATTGCCTTTGTTTCGGGACAAGTTGTTTCGGAACCAGCTGTTACTGTAAAAAATTGATAAAATGCGGAGGAACCACCTTTTCAGGACCCCAAGCCATTTGCAACCTGGCGCGACCTCGATTTTGGGCCAGGGCGCAGATCCGCCGCGTCCACCGCCCCCGCTCCACCTGGCATCCTATGCTACAACACAGGCCCTTGTTTGTCCAGGCAGGCCAGACTTCTATGTTATAACACTACACACGCTATAAGATAGCAGTCTAGGGAAGCAGGGTATACTACTATGGGAATTGCGGCTGGCTTGGCTATTCAATATATATTTTAGGTTGATCCTCCGACATGCTGCTCTTGATGCTTTCGTGAATTAAAGTTTTATTCAATTACTTGTAGCTACAAACATTAGTCACTTGAACACATGTCCGTTTTTAAGATAAAAAGTTTTTACGATGATTCAACACGAAAGTGTTATTTTTATGCTAACCCCACGATTTTTCTACATTGTGGCATAAGCTCAATGATTATTGCGTAAATTTACGGATTTCCGTCTTAAAAACCATGCTTAAACAATAATAACTGTCTAAAAAGTTGTAAAATTGTCATCAAAAGAGTCCTCTGACAGGAATAACATCGATCGAAATTCCAAGCAGACCTGCTCTTAGCTGCCTCAAAATTCCTCCGGAGAGCACAAAACAAATGTCAGTTAACGGATACTATTTGAAATCTTCTCAAAAATATTTATTAACTTATATTTTATGATTACGTCGTTAGATTCGCTCGATTCCTTGAGTGAGAATTCCTTGTATTTGTGCTCATTGGCATTTGAAGTGTCCTTCGAAGCATATATGTAGCAGGAGGAGCATGGAGGAATCCCAAATCCAAGTTCGGTCTATCCCATATCTTCCACCGAGATCAAAAATTTTTTGAACCCCATTCTTGGTGGTAGCTTGGTTTTTTGGCTATTTTTAGGTTGTTTCTACCATTTTCGGCCGAAATTGGAGGTCATTCACCCTCTCCTTGAAAATGGCAGGTTACCCTATCCTAAATTTTGAGCCGTTACTTGCCTGGTCCGCAGTCCAATGTCCTAGCTGTATGAGTACACTAAACATAGTTTAAAGAAGGAGCCAGAGTCCATTCTCCGTATTCTGGCTTAAGTCCAGCTCAAATCCGCACAAGACAAGTCGACAAAATGCCAAATATTATTGTGTCGCACGGTTTAACATTGAAGCTAGGCTTAAATCCGGCTTAAATCTGCACTGTATTGGAACCAGCTTCGAAAAGGCTCAAACCAGATCTAGCCTGTTTAGCTTTTTACGTCGGGTTTAAACCTGAGTATATGATTAAAATTATAAATTATAATAATATAATTATGTCAACTTTCGTTATTAAATAGTATTTTTAATTTTTAATTTTTATTTTAACAATTAATTATCCCAAATTTTTTCCACTTTTTAAATTTTCACTATGACTTTATTTAATTAGATGCTGAGTAATTACGGTTCCGTTACAAGTGAGCGTAGGCACCTCGTTTCGAAATTCCAACCACTATTAGAAACATTCGAATGTTATTTAAATCATCTAGTGATGTAGTGATTTAATTTTTTATGTTTTTTCTTCAAATTGACGTTTTCGATTCGCCCTAATCCAAAGAAGTTTGATAGCATCTATCAATTCTTTTAGCTCAAGATCAATCGTGCCAGGATGCAATAAATTCTTGTGGACTGATCGCCAAGAAAATCTGTTCCGTTCCGCGGACTTCCGACTTGTTTGCGCCTATGGTTTTGCGTTGTCAAAAAACGTGCATGTTGTGTGGTCAATTCAAGCCTGTGGACAACTCAAGTAATTGCGGGACCTTCAGCGTTGACTGTTTGGACATGTTCGAGATGGCGACTGCGACAGCAAAAACCTACAGAAACGAGCTCGCGCTAATCTTCTTTGCCCGAGGGTGTGTCACGTATGCAAGCAGCCTCCGGGTAAGTAGCGTCCTGACCTTAGACGCGCAGAATGGCCGATCTGGGGGGTAGGGGTCAAAAGACGAGGTTTTTAGGCCAAGATGGCCTCGTAAACTCGTATAAGCGCTAAAATTTCGCTAAGATTACGTTATTAATGAAGCAGTCAAAATTTGGTGCAAAAAAACTGATTTTGGTGCGAAATTTGATGCAAAAGATACGATTTGGTGCAAAGTTTGACGCAAAAATTCGATATTCCTGTGCATAATTCGTAGGTTTTGATGGAAAAAATTGCTAAACGTAATTAGCCTGTGCATCTCGATATTTTCAAACAAAAATCTTTGTCTCCGATTGGTTTAAGAGCAAATGTGACTGAAAGTAAAGGAGCATTTAAAGTCTTATGTCAAGTTCCCGTATTTCTTTCTGCGACAGAAGTATCAACGTCGGAGTTCACTGGAGATACTGCTAAAAATTTTCCACTGTTCCTTTCCGGTCCAATTTTGTTTCACTTTTAAGCTGCTCTATTGCTGCTTATAGAAAGTCTTAAGTTTGTTTACGTCAAGTAATTCGTGTTTTAGAATATTGGTCTTACTGTAGCATTCCGAAAACAGTGGCTGGTTTTGTTAATCAATCGTGAAAGTTTGAACTTGATTTCCCTTCAACTTGGTTCAAATTTTAACAAATGTACGAATTTGGTGCATTAGATGCAAAACAGCCAAACATTATGCGATTTGATGCAGGAAAACATATTAGCTGAATGCCGCAAATGTGTTTTTCAACGTTTCTCGACGTTCGATGTTATAAAAGGTTAAAAAATTTAGTGCAGCACCAAATTTTGGTCGCTCTACTTATTATGCAGTTTCTGGTCAATTTAGAGCACTCCTGAAGGAAAATTTCAATTTTTTTTATTCTTGTTCCTATTTGCCTCATTTTCCCAAAAAATTTCTGGTCCAGACCGAGATGTATGCGCGGTTAGAGCTGGTTTCGCGGGGATCTCGACCCTTATAATGTAAATGGCAAATTTTCTGGGGAAAATGAGGCATGATTAAGGCCATAAATTGATGGAATCCACAATTTTTCCAAAGTACAGGAAATCGATCAGAAACTGTAAAATAAGGTAGTTTTAACAATATTTTATCATTTTAACCAATTTTTGAGGTCCATTTTGGCTCACAAGAAAAGCTCATTGACTCCGGATCACCCGATCCCCTAGATAGATCCAGCTGAGCATCTATAGTACATGCATAGGTGGCAGAAGAAGTGAGAATTTCTCGAGGTATGGGTAAAACTAAGACGTGAAATGCTCCAAACAGCGGCGGTTATAGGACGTTCGTAAGATGGCTATAGCTACCTAACCTAACACAAAAATGGTCAAAAAAGGCTTGAAAGTCGTTATTCGCGCGCTGAGCAGACGTGTGCTGTGAAGGGGGTGGATTTGAGAAAGGGGTTTGACCCTCTTAGAATGGCAACTGACCCCCCCCCCCGCAAAATGGCTGCGATTCCACCAGAATTGTCGATTTGTCGTAAAAGTTAGTCAGAGTTGCAAAAATGTGCCCTTTTAAGCGCTTTTAGCTTATTTTTTGGCTCAAAAATCTCAAAATTTTCGGCGCTTTGTCCCATATACATATTTTTTGACTATATTTTCTTCAATTAACTCAACTTTTTCAATTTTTTTTCAGAGATTTCTTTTACGTTTTTATCTTTTAGAAAGAGCGAGCAATGTCTGTAGACGTCAAAAACAGTGTTTTGACACTCTTCGTTTTTCAGCCCAAAAAGACACTTCTTAAAAATTTGCCTGACTACCTCCCAGAATTCCAATACTGTACAGCGCTGAGTATCGCCGTTTCGTCGTTTTACATCGTTAACTTTTATTCGAAATGATTTCTGTTAAAGAGAAGAATTTTGTTAGAAATTTCACAATTTTTAGCAATGTTGTGCGAATGAGTGTTGAATTTTTCAAATTTGGTTAAAATAAATTGCGAAGCGCAAGGATCAAAATTATAAAAATAAGGCTTCCCTCGGCTGCTCGGAAAATTATTAATTTATAATCTTTCTTGATTTTTGCAATTTTGCTAAAATTTTACCACGCCGTGAAACGTTATGACATATTTTTATAGCCGAATTTACGTATACTTTTTCACCCATGGACACTAAAATATTAAATCAACATAAATAGAGTAATAAATTAATAGATCTATACGTTGCGTCTTTGACGAGGTAGACTTCGGATGTAAGAAAGGTGTTAAAAAATTATTGGGCAAACGGGAAATATATAACATGGAAGTTACTCCGGCAGCTCAGAGAGTAGAACGGAGAAGTTTTAATCGAGAATAGTATAACTGCAATTATAATTAAAAAAATTATAATTATAGTAATTTAATTAATACTTTAATTTAATAATAAATGGTTATAATTAAAATTATAATTATAATAGTAGTAGACCAGTAACCGCGAGATGCCCATCGTGTATCCAATTCTACACGAATTCCAACGGGTAAAGCTGTAAAAATTACGGAATACTTCGAATAATGTAGGGAAAAATGTGAAATAATCAGAAAATCCCGAATCAGCCACGCACTCAACAACAGTCGACTCATCCGATTCGACTTATTAGTTAAAAGGTCAACAAAAAGTTTAATAGATTAATAAATTGGTAAAGTTCCTCATATTACGATGGAAATAAATCTGAAAAAATTAAAAAATGTGAAAATTGACGAGAATTCTGTAAAAATTCAAAATTCAAATTTCGACCGTTCCTTCTTTAGCCGACAATCCGTCCTGTCGCGATGGTATCAAAACGTGCTCCGAAATTGAGTCCGTGGCCTGCAAACTGAAAGAAGGGTCTGAGTTGTTCCAAGCTGTTTCCAACGGATGCATGCGGACTTGCCGAATGTGCGACGCGGGCTACTCGAGTACAGGCTACCAATGCGCAAATTTTGACCAGATTTGCTTCGATAAAGACATAAGACGAAAATGTTCGAGTAAAAACCTTAAGCGAAAAGCCCGCTATCATTTGTTGTGCGCCAAGGCTTGCGGCGTTTGCGCCTGAACGTTCAAAGAATTTCTTGGGCAAAAAAAGCAAAAAAACGATTAAAAAGCACTTTTTTCTAAAAAATTTGCCTGAAGCCAGACACGTTCTCTAATAAACTTATGAGGGCAGTAGCAGGCCGATTCTGGGGTGATCCGTGGTGTAAAGCTTTCAGGGGCTTAAATGTGCGGGGGTAGGGTGAAAAGTCCTTTTGAAAATTTGAAAGTATACGAGTACTTTTTACAATAGTCACACGAGGAAAAAACTGAAAATTCCTAAAGCTAGTATCCAACGTCAAAATGCTTGTCCCAAAATTCAAGAAATCAGCTATGCTACTGAAAACTGACGAAAAACGTCAAATACTGAATGCTATGAGTTTCTAGGGGTCTACCGATATAAACCCAAGAAATCCACCGTGTCCACATAAATAAGTTGGGACCTCCGCGGATTTTGCGGTGGTGCTTTTTGCGATTTTTCTACATATTGGACCTCCGCATAATTTGGACGGTTCTCATATCGACCTCCACATTGGTTCCTATGGCCACCCGCTTATGCCATTGACCTCTGAATTTTCGACTTTTCAGCAGACCGAGTAAAATTATTATGTTAAACTCAATCCGCACTCTTCGGCTCAGAAGTATCAATTTTTGGCTTTTGCCTAAAAGTGAATGTCGTCCAATTTGAATAATTTTTTGGAATATATTTTCTCGAAAATAGATCATTTCAAAAGCGTAAAAATATTTTTTCAAGGCGTATCGTCGTTTTTAAGCCCAAAAAGGCTCTTTATTTCTAAAATATATAACTTTTTGAGTTACGTATTCTTGGCTGATTATGGGCTGAGGACACTCCTGGATTCCTTCTCCCTTATGCATGGTTCTTGGTCCTTTTTGTGTTGGCCATTGAGCACACTATACCTACCTCATTTACATTTTCTTCGTTTCGTTGGTCTTTTCATATTTTTTGTGCAAGTGTCTTCACTTTGAATATTTTTCTAGCTTCGTACATACATATGTACCGATGCGCGATCTGATTGTTTTTTTGGACCGGGTTTCGTAATTCTCGAACTACTTCCTTTGCTGATCGATGATTGGATTGCTTCATCGTGCTTACACATTTATTTTTTTGTTTTTATATATTTTATGTCGTAAACGTCTGAATATTTTCATATATTTCCCCTTTTATAGAGAATAAAAGACTACTTCAATGGAACTCAGAGTATTGCTACCTATATTTGTCATTTTCTTGATATTACAATTTTATCCATCTGGTTGGATCATGTGACCTAAATGGATTCTTCCAAAAAATTGATCGCATCAACTGTTTTGTACGAAGGTATAACAGGCGCAGTTACGCTCTTTTAGTATTAACATCTCAATTAATTGATAATTGCGAAAATGTTAAGAATATCAATTTTATATTCGCTCATATTTTTGATTATGGACCATTTTTTCCATTGGATTATGCAGGGTGTTCAAGAAAAAATTTACGCGTCTTTATTTTATAACTCAAGCGAAGTTGATAGAACTTTCCGCAAGTGACACTGAGTGTTTTCCGTCGTACAGTAAGTATAGCTGACACTACAGTGCAAAGTTAAACGATCACTCCAACCGATTTGAAACACCAAATTTCCCACATTTCTCTATAACTTATTTCAGGGACAAAATGCTTTATAAATTCGTAAATGACACTATTTTCCCATACTTAATCGCTGGTGATTACGTTATTCCCCGATTATGTTTGTATGAACAGGTTTGTTAGGACAACAACAATCTAACACAGCTTAAGAGAGTTAGTCGACGGAAGCTAAGTTTGAAATAAATTTACATTTGTGGCTTGTGCGTTATGAATGATATAAATTTTTTTATTTAATTTGATCTAATAATTTCTAGCATCATCTTGACTTTCTTAAATTAGAAGACGTAGGCACCTACTTATTTTTGGAGGTACACAGACTTAGATAATTTTTTATGCTGCTTGTTGAAATTTTTTACGAAAATTCTAAGAATTTCGTTACTACGTATTCAGCATCTATAATATTAATTTCGAGTTGTGTGTAAGTGTGTGTGTGTCTGTGAGGCAAAAAAGTTTTTACTGGATAATTTTGTTATACTTATTTTTTCACTCAATGGGTATTCTCGGGCGCTAATTTTAATTTTTTGATCAAAATGGCTCGATCGGACTCCTGAAACCCGGAAACTACGGATTTATGTAAAAGGTTTTGGTAGCTCTAGCCGCTTATGCAATTGCCGCAGGGTAAAATTTTAAAGTCAACCTAAATCAACTTTTTATGCGCTATCGACTGGTGTAAACCACTTTACACTACAGTGTAAACTGATGTGATGCCGTAAGAAAAACGTGATTTACAAGTGTATTTTATCAAATATCTCAAATCGCAGCGAGTAAATTTTTTTAAAGTTTCCACCAATTATTGGATATCTTATGACTGACCTTACTGTTGAATTTGAAGAAAATTCACGGATTGGTTTCTGAGATACAGGAGCCAAAGGTACCCTATTGCATAGCGTAAAATTTAGGTTTTTGTCTTTTTGCAGAAGCACAGATTGACTGTTGCTTCCAAAATTTGGCCCCTGGGGTTTCTGAGACCGCTGATTCCATATTCGCTACTTTAAATATACGATCTGGCATCATAAAACATGTATGAGACGGGCTGAAAGGAAATCACGTACGGGTACTTATAAACATGATTAATCACTGAAAAAGAGCTTGCACCATGTCAAAATTTTTGACCTTGTAAACCAGCGAGCGTGAAATTTAATGCGAAGCAATCGAAAGCAGCGAACATGCGGCTTTCGAAAATACAAATCCAAATGTTTTTGCTTCTAGCGGCTAATTTAATCTGCAACTTTTTGCATTTGTTTACAATGAGGGCAAAGTTGAACATTGTACAAAGTTGAACCCGACGCTATAAGATAGGACGTGATACAACATACTTAATGCTATACAATAGGACGTGATGTAACATACTCCATGCTATACAATAGGACGTGATATAACATGCCCCATGCTATAAGATAGGACGTGATATAACACACCCAGTGTTAAAGGATAGGACGTGATATAACATACCCCATGCTACAAGATAGGACGTGATATACCATACCCAGTGCTATAACATATCCTGTGCTGTAAGATTGGTGTCCCAAAACATCAAAAATATGGTTTGCACCAAAAAAATCTTTAAATCTCTCAAAACATCAAAAAAATGGTTCTGACCAAAAAATTTTTTTAAACACACTAAAACATCCAAGAAAAATGGTTTTGACCAAAAAAAATTTTGTTAAACCTCCAAAAATATCAAAGCATGGTTTTGGATCAAAAAAGTTTTTTTAAATATTTTAAAACGTTAAAAATATGGTTATGATCAAACAAAATTTTTAGAACATCCCAAACCATCTAACGGTATAATTTCCAGAACATCCCAGAACATCAAAAATATGATTTAGGATAAAGAATTCTCAGAACCATTCTATAACGTCAGAAATATGGATTTAATCAAAGAAATGGTTGACAAAAGACACTTTTAATAAATTTAAAAAATACAAAATGTTTTTACCAACAATTTTTTTAGAAATATCCCAAAAATATCAAAAGTCCCGAAAAATAAAAAAATACAAGAGACATCTCAATCCCATACAGCTATCAGGCCTAAGTTCAGCCAGGGCAACGCCGGGCAGCTCAGCTAGATATAAAAAATATAAAAACCGCTCGCCGATCCATTGCAGAGTCATTCAATTTTTTATACTAATTACTGGCTAAGATATTATTTGTTTACAAACACTCTAGCAGATGGGGCAGCGAAGCGCCCCATTCGCTAGTCTATAATATTAATTTCGAGTTGTGTTTAAGTGTGTGTGTGTCTGTGAGGCAAAAAAGTTTTTACTGGATAATTTTGTGATACTTATATTTTCACTCAATGGGTATCCTCGGGCGCTAATTACAATTTTTTAGATTAAAATGGCTCGAATCGGACTCCTGAAACCCGGAAACTACGGATTCATGTAAAAGGTTTTGGTAGCTCTAGCCGCTTATGCAATTGCCGCAGGGTAAAATTTTCAAGCCACCTAGATCAACTTTTTATGCGCTATCAACTGGTGTAAACTACTTTACACTACAGTGTAAACTGATGTGATGCCGAAAGAAAAACGTAATTTACAAGTGTATTTTATCAAATATCTCAAATCGCAGCGAATAAATTTTTTTAAAGTTTCCAACAATTATCGGATATCTTATGACTGACCTTACTGTAGAATTTGAAGAAAATTCACGGATTGGTTTCTGAGATACGGGAGCCTAAAGGTACCCTATGCATAGCGTAAAATTTAGGTTTTTTGTCTTTTTGCAGAAGCACAGATTGACTGTTGCTTCCAAAATTTGGCCCCTGGGGTTTTCTGGGACCGCTGATTCCATATTCGCTACTTTAAATATACGATCTGGCATCATAAAACATGTATGAGACGGGCTGAGAGGAAATCACGTACGGGTACTTATAAACATGATTAATCGAGCTCGCAACAAGTCAAAATTTTTGACCTTGTAAACCAGCGCGCGAGAAATTTAATGCGAAGCAATCGAAAGCAGCGAACATGCGGCTTTCGAAAGAAATCAGCAAAATGAGCTTGTTAAGCGAGAGTTGTAAACCAAGAGAAAAACTTAAAGTTTAAACATACCATTAAATTATGAAGAGAATTATAAAATATTTTAAACTAGAAGAAAATGAAAAAGGTGGGATTTCAGTAAATTAAAACAAATTTAGAGGATATGATGGAACATTATTGTTGAGAATAGGACGATCACGTGCTATATATAACGACTCCTTGATTAAAAGATCAAAAGAGTTGGATGCTCGACTAATAACCTTGAAGCAATCTGATTTAATTGAATGATTGCTATTTGAGACATGTTTGTAAATAGCAGATAAGCTATCAAGCTCATTTTTCAAAACTATTACCTAGTGCACAGTCGCTTCTAAAATCAGCAAAACATGCGGCTTTCGAAAATACAAATCCAAATGTTTTTGCTTCTAGCGGCTGATTTAATATGCAACTTTTTGCATTTGTTCACAATGAGGGCAAAGTTGAACATTGTACAAAGTTGAACCCGACGCTATAAGATAGGACGTGATACAACATACTCAATGCTATACAATAGGACGTGATGTAAGATACCCCATGCTATACAATAGGACGTGATATAACATGCCCCATGCTATAAGATTGGACGTGATATAAGATACCCAGTGTTACAGGATAGGACGTGATATAACATACCCCATGCTACAAGATAGGACGTGTTATACCATACCCAGTGCTATAACATATCCTGTGCTGTAAGATTGGTGTCCCAAAAGATCAAAAATATGGTTTGCACCAAAAAAATCTTTAAACATCCAAGACATCAAAAAAATGGTTTTGACCAAAAAATTTTTTAAACACACTAAAACATCCAGAAAAAATGGTTTTGACCAAAAAAAATTTTTAAACCTCCAAAAATATCAGAAGCATGGTTTTGGATCAAAAAAAGTTTTTTTAAATATTTTAAAACGTTAAAAATATGGTTATGATCAAACAAAATTTTTAAACATCCCAAACCATCTAACGGTATAATTTCCAGAACATCCCAGAACATCAAAAATATGATTTAGGATAAAGAATTCTCAGAACCATTCTATAACGTCAGAAATATGGATTTAATCAAAGAAATGGTTGACAAAAGACAGTTTTAAAAAATTTAAAAAAATACAATATGTTTTTACCAACAATTTTTTTAGAAATATCCCGAAAAAGATCATAAGTCCCGAAAAATAAAAAAATACAAGAGACATCTCAATCCTATACACCTATCAGGCCTAAGTTCAGATAGGGCAACGCTGAGCAGCTCAGCTAGATATAAAAAATATAAAAACCGCTCGCCGATCCATTGCAGAGTCATTCAATTTTTTATACTAATTACTGTTTAAGATATTATTTGTTTGCAAACACTCTAGCAGATGGGGCAGCGAAGAGCCCCATTTGCTAGTACATCTATATATTTGTGAAAGTTTGTTTGTATGTATGTATGTTTGTTCGAGGTTGGCTCCGGCCCCATAATAGTTGGTGGGCTGACGTTTGGCCCGAGGTCGGCCTACTGGGGAAGGATCCGTAGCGATATTTAGAATCGACCAATCACAGCCATTCGCCCTGCACACTGAGGAAGTGGACTATGTCCCCACGCTATAAGTATAGGCGATTTCGGGAGAAAGCCGTTTTTTTTGGAATTTTTTTAAAAATGGGCCCTATCTTATAGCACAGGGCATGTTACACCGTCTCCTATCTTATAGCACACGTATATGTTATACATACTATACTATGCCACGTTTGTATAATGTTACTATACCCTGTGCTATAGGATAGGACGTGATATAACATACCCAGTGCTATAAGATAAGACATGATATAACATTTCCAATGCTATAAAATAGGACGTTATATAACATACCCAATGCTATAAGATAGGACTTGATACAACATACTCAATGCTATAAGATAGGACGTGATATAACATACCCATTGTTACAAGATAGGATCTGATATAATATACCCAATGCTGTGAGATAGGACGTAATATAACATACCTAATGCTGTAAGATAGGACGTCATATAACATACCCCATGCTATAAGACAGAACGTGATGCAACATACCCGATGCTATAAGATAGGACGTGATACAACTTACTCAATGCTATACAATAGGACGTAATATAACGTACGCCATGCTATACAATAGGACATGATATAACATACCCCATGCTATAAATAGGACGTGATATAACATACCTTATGCTATATATTAGGATGTGATATAACATACCCCATGCTATAAGATAGGATGTGATATAACATACCCAGTGTTACAAGATAGGACATGATATAGCATACCCCATACTACAAGATAGGACGTGTTATACCATATATAGTGCTATAACATATCCTATGCTGTAAGATAGGTGTCCCAAAACATCAAATATGGTTGCACCAAAAATCTTTAAACATCCCTAAACATCAAAAATGGTTTTGACCAAAAAAAATTTTTAAACACACCAAAACATCAAAAATATGGTTTTAACCAAATAAAAATTTTTAAACCTCCAAAAACATCAAAAGTATGGTTTTGGACCGAAGAAAGTTTGTTTAATATTCCAAAACGTTAAAAATATGGTTATGATCAAACAAAATTTTTAACATCCCAAACCATTTAATGGTATAATTGCATTTTTTTCAATTCTTGAAATTTTGTCAGATGTTACAATAAAGATTATGCCATCTATAACACAGGCCTTTTGTATAGTGTGACACGATTTCAAGAATTGAATCAAAACAATATCAAATACAGCTTGCGATGTGTGCATAGCTAAATTATTTTTCACCCGAGCAACGCCGGGTAGTACAGCTAGTTTAAAATATTCTTCACACGCTGTTTATACAAGAAATTAAAAATCAATTGTCATTTACACCGATTCATTCTTCAGCCGCAATTTTATAGTTATATTTTTGCGCTCGTAAATCATATGAAATCGAATTTTGATAGGCGTTGCACTGATCTGGAGAATCTGAAAGTTTTGATTTCTTCATACAGTCGTTCTAATACAAGTGATTATCTTCTATTTCGACAGAAAGTTATTTCATACGTAAATACATTGGGTTTCCTCGATGGTAAAGGATGATATCATCACTGCCTACTACCTACTTACCTAAAAACAACCTACTGCCCTACTGCTCTGCCACTGATATACTGATCATTTCAAGCTTCTTTTGGTGCGAAAAGAAATATTTTAGTTCACAAACGAAATTTTAGCACATGATTGCGAAGATTGATTTTGCTCCATAAGTCCGATTATATCTTATTTCAGATAATCTATTAAAGCGACCAAAAGACCCATATTTGCTGTTAGTTGTTAGATGATCTTATTTAAATTATATGTTTGGGCAATTTGAGAGTAGATACTCTGAGTGTTTTCCAGCAGTGTAAGCAGACAATTCACGATTGAAACGAATTTTAAATTCTTAATCCGTTTGCACACGTTTTTGTGAAATAGACCATAGAATAAGACCAATTATGTTGTGCATTTTTATAGAACGATGACTACTTAAAATGCATGTTCAAGTCTATATTTTTAAGCGAAAACAACGTATAAGTCAATGAGTCTCCTTTGGAAATGCTACTTAAATGATGAAACAAATAATTAGTGCAAAGATCAGACGGGAAATTCGTTAAAACAGCTAGCCGTTTCCAGAAATTCACAGCATTAGAATTCTGGGGGAGTGGGTGAAATTTTAAAGAAGTTTTTATTGCCCGAAAATAGTGGCTACGCGCAGGCACGTAGCTATGGGGGAAAGGGGGAAGGGGTTCGGACCCCCCAAATTCAGAAAAAAACCGGAAAAATAGGACTATTCAAACGTTATTTTTGGCCTTTTTGGGCTTGGACCCCCCAAAATTAGTGTTGTTCCCCCCAAAAATAGGACAACCAGCTACGTGCCTCGATGCGCGTCAAAAACATCGTTTTCGGCCTTTTTGACGATGCTCTATTTTTCTGGAGCATGGAAACATGTGAAAAAAGTTCGAAAAAATCGAAAAAGTCGAATAAATTGAAGGATACATGGTCATAACATTACTATATGGCGCGAAGCGCCAACAATTTGACACTTTTGAACAATTACATGGCTAAAAACGCTTTAAAGAGCATCTTTGCTACGAATTGTTGACATTGTTAAGAAGATTTGAAAAATCGCGAATTTCGAGGGTGCGAAAAATGGGGAGGTAAAATTTCTCTGGGGTAAGGGGTGAACTCTTCCCCAAGATCATGTATGGCCGTTTCTCTTCCGTCACCAAATTGTCCCAGTCGATATTCACTAACCTAATGTTACTTACAGTACACCTTAAGAAAGTGTGCTAGCGCAGCAACAAGCTGAAGTGTTAGCTTCCCTCATTTCAGACTACATGCAATATTATCGCTTCCATTTGCATTACTTTTCGCTTCGATACTTTTTAATTTTCGTCATTGATATATGCAACATTTTTCGCTTCGCGACTTTTTTGATTAAAAGTCGTTGATATCTGCATCTCAAAAGGTTCGTTGTTATCTGCATTTTATTGAAAAATTTCGTTGGCATCCTTTCAAATAATTTTATTCTTATCTGCATCCTTTTTGACCAGATTCATTCTCATCTGCATATTTAACAATGACCGTTTTTTATCTATTGTCCTTGTTGGAAGAACCGATTCATGGTTGAAAGAAGCAAGCTGCTGCTACAATTTATATACGTTTTTGAATCATTTCGTTATCAAAAGTAATTATTTGCAGAGGTCGTAACAAGGCTTTTTTATTTTGCAAGGGCCATGTTTTTGGTATAAAGCATTGAGAGTTGCTTGAAATTTTTCGATTTTATCACGCGTTCGTTTAAAAAATATTTCTTTGTTATCTTGAATAATCTTAACAATGAAATTTTAAATGATTCGTCTTCAGATTTCTTGTTCGAATGCGAAAGAGTGTAAAAAGATATTGCCACGCTTCGTACGTATGTATATATAATTGAATTTCATGTTGCTTAATAAGCTTGTTCTTTTTCATGTTATTAAAATAAAAGTAAGAAAAATTAGAGCAACAAAGGTATTTATACCGTGTAGAATCGATGATGAGACTCCTATTGCTGATTTTGCTGATATTTCGCTTACGCAATTCGTCGGGCGTCGATGTTTCGCCTAAAATTGTTGAAATTAAAGATCAGATGAAAGCGGTTGAGAATCAACTTGACGAAAAAGCTCGTCTAAATTTGACTATCACGCTTCAATTGAAGTTTTTGCGTTTGCTCGAAGTGCAAGGCAAGCTCAATTATTCTGCAGAGACTGAGGTACTATAAATCAATAAATATATGAATAAAAGTAAGAAATAAATAAATAAACAAAACACTATTTCCGTTACTCAGAAGTAGATAGGAAATATAAACTTCTTTTAAAATTTCAATGAAACAGAGCTTCAAAAAATATGTGATTTTTACGTTTTTTTGTGTATCTTTTATGTATACACTTCTGCTTACTTCTTCACATTTCAGTTCTTACGTCTCGTAAAACCTGTAATTTATCATAATATAATTTTTGTAGGTATGTACATTTGTGCTATTTCTCGCGTCTGTTTGGTTCTTTCATATTAATAGCATGCTTCACTACTTCCTCTTCCTTTTCTTAAACTTTATCTACTTATTTGTTATTGTAAGAAAGATAGGGTACAAGGACGTGAATAAAGACACAAAGATATGATTAAATTGGGTTTTCGTATTAATATCGTTTATCACATAACTATGCGTGTTATAATCCTGTTTTAGGTGGCGGGTTCGTAATATGATAAAGTAGGTAGGTACAAATCAAGTAGGCGGATACTTCAATGGGGGTATTTATACTCCATGCACCATAGTAAAATGGTTAGTTTCCGGCAATCATGCACCATCTAAGGTACGTACGGTAGGTGAGAGTTAAGATCTGTTGTGTAAGACTGACCATGGTCTTACATATTGGGGGGCAATCCGGGAAACTGATCACTTCTCAGGATCTCTCGCCGCCTACCGTACACCGGAACTACCCGGCGACCAACACGTGAGAAGCGCCACGATGCCGATAAGCTCGACTTTTCTGTCGATTTCTTTTTTTATTGCTGCTGTTCGATCGTTGTTATCTTTTGAAATCCGCCTATTGCCCGGTGCTTAGTCCAGTGTGTGTGCTGAGGGTAAACTTATTGTCCATTAGCTCAGTTATCGACATCGAATCCATGTGCCTGATGTAGGCGATTCCTGTTTTCATGGGTGGTCCGATATATGCTATTGAAAGTTTTGATTCTTTTCTACTTCTTGTGTTGTTTTCACACGGTGCGTCATAAGGCTATAGTAAGCAGTAATGAACTGTCGATGTTTAATTTGAACCTTTTATTGCTAATCTTATTTGTTCTTTGTTGGTGCGAAATAGTTATTTACGAGAAAACATAAAGGCTACGCATTTCCAGCTAAAAGAGGTATGAAATGTGCAAATAATTCTCGTATATTTCCAAAAATCTCTTAATAGCCTAATTCAGATCATTTTGTTGAACTCGCATTTGCATATGTGTTCTGTTAATCGCATTTGCATATGTGTTCTGTTAACTGCAATAACGAATTTCAAATAACTTTTCCTGAGTACAAAAATCAGATTTTTCGCTGAAAATGCATGAAATGAGACGTGCTGATTCTGCCAGCAAACCAAACTCCCTATTTGCTTGTGATTTGTTTACTCGATTTCGTTTGCTGAGCATGCTCATATCTTTTGTTGTCATTGAGTTGCGAATCCCTTCGGACAGTTTTGTGAGCTCAATGTGATATCAAAAAAAAATGATGTTCAAAAATCAAATGTGCAAAAGTTTTGCGTTAATATCACGTTCTGAAAGTTTTACATCACAAAATTTCTTTGTCACAATTTGATATTTTGTCATGATACCTGACCAGTTAACCACATCATTTAATGTGCATGCTAATTACATTAGCTATGCTCTAATGCCTAATTTGCATAAACTTTATTTACTACGAAAAATCATATTTTCGCCAAATCTGTGCAAAAATGTTAATTCTCTTGCCTCCATAAACCCCATTTTACCCCACTTACTAGTTGCTTATTGGAGTTCGTATGTGCATGCTCGTGCTTCACGTCGTACCCACCGGTTTTCTAAGCACTTTTGGGGGTAGCTTTTGTGAATTCATAGCAAATATTCACAATGACCTTGAAGTAAATATGCAACGTTTCTTATAAACATTTTCCGATTTTGAAATCTTCGGATTTTTGACCGCTAATGCGCACTTTATCAGTTCATTCACATGCATGCAAAATTATTTGTGCGTACCTATCTCCGCGACCTTATCCAAGTCCGGCGCGCATTCTTGCCAGGTTAGAGAGAGATTTTGAGAGAGAGCACGAGATGCATTTCGCCTTCGTAATTCGACTCAACAATTTTATCTTCAAGGACAACATTTCAAAATTCAACTCTAATGCTCAATCTTTACGCCAAGAAATCGCACCATTTTCGGTCATTTGCCTATCAATCTTCAGCTCAAATGATTTTGCCTACCTTGAAAATGAAGTAAATTCCCGTATAAGATCAGAAGAGTTCACTATGAGAAATCTTTATACTCATATTTTCTTTCGGTCATTTAACTTTACCAAGTTTATATTCTAACTTGAACTTCAAAACTGCGTCTACCTTGAAAATGACCTAATGTTACTTTTATGGCAAAAAGTTCATTGATAAGTTTTCATTGCCTTTCACGAGCCGACACATCACATTCAAATCAAAACAGTTCTTGGACACTTTCTGGTCACTAACCACATTCCAACTTCGTAAATATTTGATAAACAAGATGAAAAAGACGATCAAAATACGTAATTTTGTCCTTTCGAGATTGCATAATGTTTATTCGAAACTTTGCAACATGATTTTGCGCCAACAAGCGCGTCATCCCCGAAACGCAATCTCAAATCGCACATTATACGCGCACACCTTACCTGTGATATTTCATTTTGCGCACTATTGCCCGCCAGCCGTTTTTAGTCCGTCATAGGTGACGTAGACTGTGTTGACCGGTCAATTGCGTAGCGAGCTGGCCGCTACCGTATGCCCCATTGTTTGTTTATTTATTAATCGGCACGAGGTTACATTGACACTGTTTAGGGGCATGTTTTTTTGTGTTGACACGCGTGTGTACGCTGTATGGCGCAGTTGTCGGCTTGCCCGAGATGACCTACATAAATTGAGCGCTCAATATGGCATGGTCAGTGGTCACTCGAGGCGTGAAACCGCGGTTCGTAAAACTTGTTTTAATGTGTTGCTCGCCTTATAAATGTAATGCCGACGGAAACAGCGTAAAACAGAATATGTAACCTAGTAATAAGCGTAAGGGCAACGCTTATATGATAAGTGCGCATGTAAAGCAGCATAGGGATCTAAGGCGGTGACCCTAATTTGTTTCGGGCGATTATCCATGCACATAATAATAATCACCTTTTTAAAAGCGCAAAAACCAGCTGTTTGTTTTTTTTAAAGAAATTTTATGTTCGCGTTTATCCGAAATGTCGGCCGCAATGCTCCAAGAAATACGGGCCAAATTATCAGACTATGTCAGCGCTTTACGCCGTTGGCAAACGGCCAACGAAACCAACGAAGAAATGGCCGAACGAATAACCGAGCCTTTTCGTTCTCATCTCAGCCCCGACGCGAAGCCACTTTTTCAGCGTCTCGCCAACGTCGCTGGTTTGGCGCCGACCACCTATCTCCACAGATACGTGTGGAATCTTCTCCACGAAGATTCCATACCCGTCCATTTCGTCGTGACTCGCTTGGTCGAGCTTCTCGACCAAGAGGCCCAGGTTTGTTGGGCCTGTATGGCTCACGACGATGGCGGTATGGAGGGGAGGATTCCACTCCGGCTCGGTTGGGCACTTACCATCGACACCCAACCGCCGGAGGTCGGCGCCGACCGTTGGAGCGCCGCCGCCAACCAATGGGGCGCCGGCTACCCGTGGAACACCAACGGTGGCGTCACCAGCCACGATGGCAGCGTCTACGACAGCGGGCCCAGCTCAACTGGGTTAACTCCGACACCGTCAGAAGCCGCTTTTTATGGCGGCAGCGCCGAATGCTAAGGGCGCCGCGTCGAAATTTCCGCTGATCGTTATCAATATTATGTGCGGAAAGTATCTATCAGCTCATCGGCACCGATTATTTATGAAACGATAACACTGCATAATCAACTATTATAGTGTAGCGCAAAGCGCATAGCTAACGAAATAAAATATTAGTCCATACTTGGTTCAGTTATTGTACGCTCTTAGCTTAATTGCTACAATTATCTTCGTTTGATTGATGCTTATTTAGATTATTTAACTCTCTCTCTCTCTGCCTAAATTCCTTTTACTGTTTGCATATTTCATTGAATTTTGCAAGCTTTCTATTCAACGCTATTTCGAAATCCGGAGCGCCAACGAATTTGAATCCTACAATTATATTATTTAATTATTCTTTAACGATATTTTGAAATATAGTCCGAAATTGAAGGATTAGACATATCCTCAGACAAATGATTTTAAATATTTTTCTCGTGCTGTTTTTCAGATAATTGAAAGAAACGTGAAATAGCTACAAAGTTGCAGTCAATTAACGGATCTTGAATAATTTTCTTGCGCCATATTTACATATTTTTAGATTATCAAAATCCAATGAGCAGTCGTAAAATCTCTACGAGCTTACGACCAACAAATACGATGGAACGAATGAGAGAGCAATTGGAGCGTTTAGAGGTAACGGTAAGACGTCAACAGCGTCAAATGGAAGACGCTCAGCAGGCGGCGCCACTAGCGCCTCCTGTAGTGTCTGCTAGCACTGGCGGAGCTGCTAGCATAGGTGAGTATTTTCATGGGAGGTCGGACGAAAATTTCGATCGCTGGACTGATCGTTTTATCCGCGTTGCTGTAGCTAATGGTTGGGATAATCAAAAACGTAGGGTACTACTCCCGACCTACTTAAGAGATTTTGCGGAAGTGGCTTACGAATCTATCCCAGACGAGGAGCGGCTAGGGTTAGATTTTAATGCCTTAATTGAGCGACTCCGTCGTCGTTTTGTACCTGTTGAAAATACTGAATTAAAAGCACTGCAATTGCATAATCGTAAACAGGGACCTCGGGAACCCGTCATCAGGTATGCCCTTGAGCTACAGCAACTAGCTATGCAAGCTTACCCAGGGGTAACAGCCGATATTTTAGATGCACTAAGTCGACGTTTCTTTGTTGATGGTTTAAATAGCGATCTTTGGCGCTTTGTTTCAGATCGAAAACCAAATACTTTTGCGGAAGCCGAAATGTTAGCTCGTCAGGCTGAAACGCAGCTTCAGCTAGAGGCTGAACGACAGCCGTCTGGCAGCTCGTTCGCGACGAGCTCCCATGGTTCAGCTGGAGGTCGCCGTCCGCCTGGGTCCCAGCGCCCCCGTCCGGCCCCACAGCAGCAACGTTCGACTCAAATACGTTGTTTTCAATGCGGCCGGTTAGGCCATATAAGCCGAAATTGCCATCAACCGCCCCAATATGGTTCGTCATTTCGCACTACTCGTCCTACGCCGCCTATGCATGCAACATTCAATCGTCCAACCCATCGTCCGGCGTCACAACCACCACCAGGCCGAAATCGCCCGGGGTTGAACCATCGTCACGCCAAACAAACCCCCGGCGTGTTTTTGCGGTTCTAAACGACTCGGAGGAGCCGAGTGATGCAGATTGGGTTGAGGAGAATAGTAAGGAGGGAGATGTCATATGTGCTATTGACGAAGGTATGAGTCCGGTAGATTGTGATAATATGTCACTGCAAGCTAATATTAATCAACCGGCATTTTTGCTTTTTGAGCCTAATCATCAGTTTTGGAATTATTTTAAAAGATTGCAAATCGCCACAAGATATATTGCTACATTTTTCGCGTTTTTGGCCATTTTCTTGAGTTTTTCAACACTATTTTTCGGCTATTTCACTTTTAATCGCACCTCATTTGCAATACAAGCTTATCAAATTTGTGAACATCAGACATCTGGGGCTCATTTTTCTTTACCGTCCGGGTTGGCTTGTCAACCACCCACCCCAGCACTTATACGTACGTTTGCAGCTCGTATTTGGACACCTAATTTAGATGCAGAACGCATTAAAGCCTATAAATGTGCAGGAGTAACGCATACGATATGTACTAACACCGGATTTTTGGGATCTCGCGGGATAACTCGAGATTCTCAAGTCACTGACCCCATAAATAGTTATCGCTGTCAACGAATGATTTTAACTGAATATTTTCGGGGTCAAAAATTATATAAAGTGAAATCTCATTTATGGCACACTAATATTACTTTGCAAGTACGTTATGAATATTGTTGCAAGGACGTATGTCAAACTATTAGCAATGGTATGATACAAGAAGGTCAAATAGCTACTTATGATGGTATTCATTTAACATCTAATCTTGGTGATCTCTCTGCATGTAAGCCAGATTCTGGACAATGTGAAATTGATGATGCAATAGTTATATGGGAGCCGAACGACCTGAAAGCCCCATGTCCATATGTACAAGGTGGTTCTTACGTAATTAAGCGGTCGGGACCTTATTATATTATTGAGAATATTCAAGAAGCTTTCACTGCTATTCGAAAATTACCTGTGCCAAAACATGTTTGTTTACCTAATTTTCTCATCGCTTTGGACCAAGGAACTTTGATGCAAGCTTATGATAATGAAACTTTTCATTTGGCACAACCAGAATCAAATATTTCTCAAAATTTTTCGGAAATCCCCGCACCAGCTAATCTTATAAAATCCGGAGAATCTGCGGAAATAAATTCTCGATTACAGTATTTAGAAGCTTCTTTTAATCGCTTGGAAACCACCCGTTTTTCTCAAATCTGGACGCATATTTGTCGTATAGCTGATGCGCAGCTTCAAACTGTGCGTCAGTTATTGCGTTTAGATGCTACTTTAGCTGCAAGGTTATGGACTCAGCGTAATGATGTAGCAGCCCGAGTCGCAGGGGAAACCCTCCTCATTTGGCCATGCGTTCAGGTTCAGCCCGACCTTATTTTTTGGAATTATCGTGTCGGCAAGGAGTGCTATGCGCTCTTGCCTCTTGTTATTAACGAAACTCTGTATTTTATTTTGCCAGGAACGCAAGACTTAGTTTCAGCTGCTCCGCAGGTGCCCTGCTTTCAAGCACCTTCTGGCGTCCATTATGACGCCAGCCAGCACCGATGGATAAGTTCCCACGGCGTAGTTGACGTCAAACCACTATTACAACGACGGTTGGACGTTTCAATACTCCTAGATTCACCCACCACCATCATTTTTGACGCCCCGATGGTTTTTCGGGATCTAGGGCGCCAACCGCCTTTTCAGACGTCACTCGAGCTCACCGCTCTCGAAACCTGGCGGTTGCGACAGCAAATGCAACAACTCGTGAATTTTACGTCCACCCTAAACATAGATCCGGCACAATTTCGCCAAGTTTTGCGCGATATTGGGGATGGCGTAAAAGACGTTAATGGTCTGGCGGTTTCACACCTCCAGACCGCAGTAAGTGGTTTATTTCAGCAAACTGGTCATGCTATATCTTCACTTACAGGTGGAATCGGCCAGACCTTAACTAATGCAATATTTTGGTGTTTTGTCATTATAATTGTGCTTGGTTTAGGCTATCTAGGGCTGAGATACGGCTGGTGCTGTATCTGGTGTCATTGGGGTTGCGGCGTTTGCTCATCTGCTTGCCGCTGGTTCGCTATGCTGTGCCCACGTTTGTGCACGCAAATGACGTCATTGTGCTGCCCTCGACATTCACACCCCTTGAGCCGACAGCCCCTGACAGTTCGTTATCGCGCCCAGCAGCCAGAAATATCCGCCGAAACACATTATCGGCGCCGAAATCGTACGCCGATTTTGGCCATTGCACAAACCGGGATAGCTATGTCCCGGCCTCATATACATGTCCGTATGCCCAACGGACGTCGGCTACTAGCCCTTGTTGACACAGGGTCTACAGTGTCAATTTTAGATAATATTACGTATTTAGAGTGTAAAGATGACCAACCCTTGCAACCGCGTCAAACGGTTACAGCCACTTCTATTACTGGTCATGCTATACAATCACCTGGTGAAATTATTTTAGACGTACAGATTGGAACTCAAAACTTACCTATAAAATTTGTCATAATGCAAAACAGTCCTTATTCTATAGTAATAGGCTGTGACGTAATAAATAAATTATGTGGCAGTTCACAACGTTTCACTTTTGACTATAAACAAAAATGTGCTCGTTTTGGTCAAAACACGCCTATTCCATTAATTTTCTCAACAAGCGCATAAAGAACGAATCGCTTTTGTCTCAGTGAAAGACACAATTTTAGTACCTCCAGTTTCTATTTATTCTTTACCAATCAATGTTGATTTAAACACTTTTAATTCAACTTGGGTAGATATTAATTCTTTTACACCTTGCGACGCAATTTATATACCAAATCTGCGTTTAAATTTAAACGAAAACGATTTTTCTTCCCTTCCTATTATCAATTACTCTAAGCAACCTATTCGCTTATATAAAAACATGCGTATTGCTAGAATTTGCTCTGTTAGTCACGTCTTAACAGGTGAGGAAGCGGGAGAGTTTCGGGAAAATCAATGTCAGGAAAAACTCAAAAATTTCCGCGAATTGATTCAAGAAAAATTGATTCATGTCCCGGACCCAAGCGTTCGAAAACAATTTTCCGAATTTTTGGAAAAAAATTCATCTATTTTCGGAGTTAATAGATCCTTGGGACGGACGTCCATTGTACAGCATGGTATCGATACGGCCAATCACAGGCCGATTTCTCAGCCGCCTTATCGAATACCGTATGCTAAACGGCAAATTGTTGAGGAGCATGTAAATAAAATGTTGGAAAATGGCATTATTAGGCCATCTCAGAGCCCATGGGCTGCTCCCATCGTTCTAGCTGATAAAAAGGACGGATCCAAACGTTTTTGTGTCGATTATAGAAAGTTAAACGAATGTACTGTAAAAGATTCGTACCCATTGCCATTAATTGAGGACATTTTCAGTCAACTCAAAGGATCTACGCTTTTCACAACCTTAGATTTAGAACAAGGTTATCATCAAATCGAGTTAATTGAAGAAGACAAAAATAAAACAGCTTTTAACTCATTTTTGGGTCTCTTTGAATTTAACGTCCTTCCATTTGGCTTGTCCAACGGCCCAGCCACTTTTCAGAGAACTATGGAAAAAGTTCTGAGAGATTTAAAATGGCGAAATTGTTTCGTTTATCTGGATGACATTTTAATTTGTAGTTCTGACCCCGAAACTCACATTAAACAGCTTAAACAAGTTTTCGATCGGCTTGGCCGAGCTGGTTTAACTCTGAAATTGCAAAAATGTGAATTTGCTTTGAATGAAGTAAGCTACCTAGGTCATATTATCGATCGTAATGGTTTGCATGTTAATCCGGCCAAAATAGACGGATTATTCCACATGTCAGTGCCTCAGACTGTCACAGAGGTACGCAGCTTCCTAGGTTTAGCTAATTACTATAGACGCTTCATTAAAAATTTCGCAGATAAGACACATGCACTTAATAAATTGTTGCGTAAAAATGTGCATTTTGTTTGGTCGGAAGAATGCATGCAGAGTTTTCAAACGATCAAAAATGATTTAGTTTCTGCTACTACCCTAGCTTTTCCAGATTTTTTGCAGCCATTTTTGGTTCAGACAGATGCTAGCGGAACTGGGATCGGGGGAGTCCTAGCCCAAATGATAGAGGGGCAGGAATGTCCGGTAGCATTTGTCTCACGCACGTTAACTAAAGCTGAGCGTAATTATTCAACTGTTGAAAAAGAGGCACTGGCTATTACTTATGCCATTAAACAGTTTCGCTCGTACTTATATGGACACCATTTCACGCTCATTACAGATCATGCTCCCATCCGTCTCTTAAAAATTCATGATTCGGCACCATCTAGACTCGTTCGTTGGGTCTTATCATTGCAGGAGTACGACTACGAAATCGTTTATCGCAAGGGTCGTGAAAATGCAAACGCCGACGCTCTTTCACGCTTGCCTGCTGCTCCCATTATTACAAAAGCAGCCATAAATGCAAAGCAGGTGTGCGCGGTGGAGATGCCGCGTGACCTAATAAGTATGCAGAGACGTGATGTGTTCTTAGGTGCCATTTTTCGTTTATTACAGGCTCGACGGGTGCCGTCACACATGAACGCGGAGCAGTGGGACGCCGCCGAGAATTATCTACTCGGAAACGACGGCGTCCTTAAATATCAAAAGGATCCGAACGCCGAACCATTAGTGGCCGTCCCCCGAAGGTTAATTCCCACGCTGCTCCAGGCGTTGCATGATGACGCCACCAGCGGACATTTAGCTTTTCAGCGTACCTATGAGAAAGCTAAAGAACGTTTTTTTGGCCGGGGTTGCGTTCTGATATATTTAAATATTGTAGGGAGTGTTTGCCCTGCCAGAAACGTCAACCCATAACTTACTTTTTACCCGTCCAACCCCTTCACTCTATTCCAGCAGCTGCTGCTATGCAGCATTGGGTTATGGATACCATGGGACCACTGCCAACGGCCCATGGAAAAATTAATGATTTTAGTTTTCATAGATCGGATGACAAAATGGGCTGAGACCGTGGCTACCGTAGACATCCGAGCCACAACCATTGCGGAGCATTTCCTGGAGCGCATCGTTTTGCGTTTTGGGGCGCCCAAGGTTGTCCAATCGGATCGCGGCACGGGCTTTGTTGCTGCCGTTTTTCAGGAGGTTTGCCGGCTATACTAGGAGCGGCACATCACCTCGACGGCCTATTGCCCCCAGACGAACGGATTGGTGGAGCGTTTCAACCGTACGCTGCAAACCATGCTGACCACAACCGTTCAGGACGAGCAGAACGAGTGGGATCGGTTCCTGCCGGCTGTCACCTTCGCCTACAACACCACCCGACACGCCAGCACGGGATACACGCCCTACTACCTCGTTTATGGGCGCCAGGCGAAGCTACCAATGGAGCAAGCCTTAGATGCTGATACGCCCGATGAACCAGAGGCTGCCTCTGTCCGAGAAATCCATCGTCATTTACGTCTGGCACGCCAATTTGCCATTGAGGCTGCCCAGAGAGCCCAGCGACCGCAGAAGGAGCAATATGATTGTTGAAATTGCACGGAAAAACCAATGCCTTGTTATCGTCCGGGCCAATTAGTGCTTTTGCAGAATGCCCGAGCCACGTCGAAATTCCATTCTCGCTGGCTCGGTCCATATGAAGTTTGTTGTGTACCCCCACCAAATGCCACTATTTGCGAATTGGTGGGACGTCAACGGATTCGGGTCATCCATTTGAATCAAATTCGTCCATTTTGGGGCGAAAAACGCGATGCATTAGATGATGCAGACGCCATGAGCGATGGCAGTATTGAGTACTAAATTTTTGGTTTCTTTTATGCATGATGCGTACCTATACCTATATTTAATTATTTAATCTTGTAATACGTTATGTTGCCAGTGCATCAGAGGTGCATTATGCCATGATGCAGTACAAGTAGCAAATAGCAGAGGCGATTTATGCCATGCTATTGTCGATGTCCTATTGGCAGAGGCGACTTATGCCGCGCCAATCGCATTGTTGATGAGTTCCTATGCAATTTAGGGAGCTGGAGTGGACCAGAGCCTTGAATTGGCAAGGAATCGCACAATACCACCCTGGGAGCTGAAGTGGACCAGAGCTCAGGCTAAAAAGGACGCATATTTCTTAATTTTTAATTAGTACGCATGTATGCATATTTAATCAATATTTTATCTACTTCATTATGCCCAGTTTTCCATATTCTGCATCTATGTCGCCACCCGGAAATTTTTGGCTTCTAACATTTCAAACTGACGACAAAAATAAATAATACTCGGAATTCAGCTAACACTTCTCCTCAGCCGAACAATCAATGTAAAAGGGAGGAATGTAAGGAAAGATAGGATTCATAAGACTTGATTAAATGGGGTTTATGTGTCAATGTCGTTCCTCTTATCATAATACGTGTTTATATTCCTGTTATATGGTGGTAGGTTCGTAATATGTATAAGTAGGTAGGCACTAATCGAGTAGGCGGATACTTAGATGGGGTATATATACCCCATGCACCATAATAAAATGGTTAGTTTCCGGCAATCATGCACCATCTAAGGTATGTACGGTAGGTGAGAGTTAAGATCTGTTGTGTAAGACTGACCATTGTCTTACATATACCACCTAATATGGTGGACAAACATTCACAAACATGTCGTCAATGAATGTTTGCAAAAGTTTGCAAACCTCCGAATATCGATTTTTTATGCAATGCTAGAATTGTTTGCAAACTTCTTCAAACAAAACATGCATGGGGCTCCGTTTGTGTCTCGGACTGTATAATATAACCATATCTCTACAAAGATTGCATGTTATAATAAGCGGTGATTTGATTGAATCTGTGAAGGCGGAAAAATTAAACAGGCTGACAATGAGTTTTTTGCTAGGTAGACACTACCTTCAGCTCGGAGTCATAGCCACACCTGGGCGTAGGTATGTTTGGGGGTATGCACCTCCAGAAACCAAAATACCCCCCCCCAGAAATCAAAATACCCACCCTAGAATTCAATTTTTAAATTTTTTTGTTTTTTTTCACAATTTTTGATGCCAATGGATAGTGCTCGATGAGAAACGTTGAAAAATGGTATTTTTCCACCATACCACCATTTTTAAGGCCATTTTTTGACCTTTAAAAAATTTTGCACACCCCCCCCAGAATTTTGGTGCTGCTCACGTATGGTCATAGCCACATCCAGAATTTTGGTTCAGAAGTCCCCACATGATAAAATTGTTTAACGATTATTTTGAGTATTCAGAGATGTTTTTGCTTTGCACGACATTTGCACTTTAACCTGCCTAATAAGTATCGTTTTGTCGATTTTCATAGCGACGCAATTTTTAAATATGCCAGAAAACGCATAAACGTGATCAAAGACGTCAGAAACACCCAATTCTGTTCTCTTACGTGCTAATAATTGGAGATTTACGATTTTTTAAAAATTGTATTATGCACCTTGTGTAATGACCGGGCCCGTATCCTATTTCATTTTGGGGGGGGGGTGAGGAAACTTTGAGGTCAAATATCTCGAGAACTATTAACAAACAAGCATAAATAAAGGCGTTTTTGAGCGTGGCGAGCCCTATCTACTCGTAATAGTGTAGAAAATTTTCGCGAAAAATGTCGAACAATTTTTACTTTGTTTCATAATAAAAGAAAACAAATCAACGTTGAAAACCATTGATAGATACGACTGATTTCACATCATTAAATCGACAAACGATTTAATGATTTAATTTAATTTAACAAACAAATCTTTGTGTTTTGCAAAGATCTACATAACTAACCATACGTGTTCTTGGAGGGGTCGGGGGTTACTTTTAGAATGGTAACTGACCCCCTCGCAAGATGGCTGCGACCCCCTTCCCCAGAATTGTCGATTATATGTAAAAGTTAGTAAAAATTGATGAAAATTTGTCTTTTTAGCATAGGTGGGCGGCACCAAAATTCTGGGGGATGCAAGATTTTTAAAGGTCAAAAAATAACCTTAAAATGGTGGTATGGCAAAAAACACAATTTTTCAACGTTTCTCATCGAGCACTATCCATTGGCATCATAAAATTGCAAAAAACACCAAAAAAATTAAAACTGAATTCTGGTGGGGTATTTTGGTTTCTGGGGGGGTTATTTTGGTTTTTCCGGGGGATGCATACCTCCTTCAAACCACACCCCCAAACGTCCAGGTGTGCTTTTTAGGCGTTTTTAGCTCATTTTGGCTCAAAAATCTCAAATTTTCGGCGATTAGCGCCATACGCACATTTTTCGACAATATTTTGTTCAATTACTCAATTTTTTTCAAATTTTGTTCCGATTTCATTTACATTTTTATGTTCTAGAACGAGCGAGCATTGTCTGAAACGTCAAAAAATAGTGTCTTTGACGTGTATTCATCGTTTTTAGCCCAAAAAAGGCACTTTTTAAAAAAATTTAGGGCCTGACCCTCCCAGAATTCCCATGTTGTACAAGTATGTAACTAACTCAAATTTTAGCGAATCTAAGCGGGGTTAAAGACCAAAATTATAGATAAACAATAAATTCGAGCGCCGTAAAATTTTGCATTTCGTAGCTCAGAACACGTAACCTAAAAACCTGTTTTGGTGGTGTTTTAGACCAACTTCGAGGATTTTTATCCTTTTGGTCTTTTCTTTGGGGGACCCTTGTCAGATTCAAAAATTAGTTTTCATTCCAAAAGTCCGCCGTCCCCCTCCATGTTCGTTTAAAACCACAATTTATAGGCATTTCTGACGATTTTATTTCGTCGCAAAATATAAAAATATAAAAACTCAAAAAATGTTTTAAAAATTTGAGTACATTCAACAAAATATAGACAAAAAATGATGCAAAAAAATTTGACACAATTAAGCTAAAAGATCGTTAAAAACGCTTAAAACGCCGCCTTTTCCACGATTTTTAAGAAAAATAAGAAATTCTGGAGGTGAAAACATTTCTAGGGCAGATTCATTTCCATTTAGAAACCCAACCCAAGTCTCAAGACATGGAAAATCGGCTATTTTCCGAGTTTTGGTTTATGAAATATCTATAGTCTGTTTCACACAACTTCAGTCAAAAATATTAAAACTATCTCCGAAGATGACAGATTGCAATTTTATCATTGATCTGATAAAAAATTATCGTAACCCTCGGCTAACTGTCGATAAAAATTCTTAAAATTTATGCACAAAGTTATGTGAAACAGAGTACCTATAAGTGTTTTTTCCAAGTAAAAAAAGCATTCTTTCAAGAGTTGGTTCGTTTGCTCCTAACTTTTTTTGACTTAAATACCAAGTCTTGAAAAATTTTCTAGCAAAATCGCCTCGTTTTTCCCCAACTGAGTTTTCGGTCGGAAAACTTCCCAAGTGCTCAAAACCTTGCTTATTCGGTTTTGGCAGCTTAGCCATTGGTAAAAACATGCTTAAATTCACAAAAACTGCTATGAGCATTTAATTTGTTAAAAACATTTTTACTTGCTGTTCTATGCCGACCCAAATAACATTTTTACTTGCTATTTAATGCTGAAAATGATTAATTAAATCATAAATATTTCCGTAGCGTTTAATCAGATAGTCGTGTCTCTTAAAAAAATGATTATCAGAGAACTTTTGGGAAGATTGTTTGTTCCTGTAATATATGCAAATACGAGTATTGATCAGAAAGCAGAAAAATGAATTTAGAATTTTAATTGTCATAGAATTTGAAATTTGTTTCATGTTCCATAATTTCAGCAAAAAATTGTTTCACACTCTAGCAATTTGCCCGGATTATTCCTGGGATCAGGCCAAAAAATTTCAAAAGGTGTCTTTTTGAGCTAAAAAATGTCGGGTACACGTTAAAAACAATGTATCCAGACGTTCCGGACAATGCCTCTTCTTTCTAGAACATAAAAAGATAAAAAATTTAAAAGTTTTTAAAAAATCGAGAACTTGAACAAAGACTAGTCAAAAAATGCGTATATGGCACGAAGCGCCGAAAATTTGAGACTTTTGAGCCAAAAATGAGCTAAAAATGCTTAAAAGGATACTTTTTCAATTGTTCGTAAAAATCGAGAATTCTGGCGGTTGCAGCTATTTAATGGTGGGTCAAAATCCCCCCCCCCAGAACACGCAAGTCATTGAGCAAGAAATTATTATATTTTCTAAAATATCCAGTCAGTCTTGCATAATAATTAACGTGTTATTATCAGACGTGGGCAGCAAGAAAATTCTGGGGGGGGTGCGAGATTTTTTGAAGGTCATAAAATAGCCTTAAAAATGGTGGTATGGCGAAAAAACACAATTTTTCGACGTTTCTCATCGAGCATTATCCATTGTCATCAAGCATTATGCATTGGCATCAAAAAATTGCGAAAAAGTCGAAAGAAAAGTACATATATATATATATATATATATATATATATATATATATATATATATATATATATATATATATATATATATATATATATATATATATATATATATCTATCTATATATATATATATATATATATATATATATATACAGGGTGTTTCAATAAAAAAACTTTTGTAAAGTTATGTGTGCTTGCAATGCTTACGAATAAGATCTTATTGAAATGCTTGCTAGTTTTCTTGCAAGATCTGTACCTTTTGCTTGTCATGTGCTTACTTGCCAACTTACAGGAAAACGTAATTCTTACAAGCAAACGAGTAAGGTTTGTTTACAAACCTGTCATGTGTATAAGCCGGTTTTTCAAGAACAAGGATGCTGTACGTGCTAAGCTACTCTCAAATTTAGTATATAAGTATACGTGTTCTAGCTGTATGGCTAGTTACATTGGCGAAACTCGCCGACATTTTGGGAGTAGAATTGCAGAGCATACTGGCATCTCATTTGCTACAGGAAAGCCAATTCAGGGTGATAGCTTATCTGCTATTCACAAACATATCTCAAATAGCAATCATTTAAATACATCAGATTGCTTCAAGGTTATTAGTCGAGCATCCAACTCTTTTGATCTTTTAATCAAGGAGTCATTATACATAGCACGTGATTGTCCAATTCTCAACAATAATGTTTCATCATATCCTCTAAATTTGTTTTAAATTTACTTAAATCCCACCTCTTTCATTTTCTTATAGTTTAAAATCTTTTATAATTCTCTTCATAATTTAATGATATGTTTTAAACTTTAAGGTTTCTCTTTGTTTACAACTCTCGCTTAGCAAGCTCATATGTCAAATTTTCTTTGAATTTCATTGTTATATACCTACAATATGTCTCCATTTATATTTTGTTTTTTTTGGAAATCAAAACCATAGGCTGAATTTCTTCATTTCAGACATATGACCAAAAGCAGCATCAGCACGACTGTAGGTTGGCGGCTTCAAAGTTCTGGGGGTGCAAAATTTTTTAAAGTCAAATATTGGCTTTAAAAATGGTACTATGGCTAAGTAAACACCATTTTGAACATTCCTCGTCAACCATTGGCATCAAAAAATCATGAAAAAAGCAAAAAATTCAAAAATTGAAATTTTGGCGGTATTGCTGGGTATTTTTATTTTCATGTTAGGCATTTTGCTGTCTGGGGGTGCATACCACATGTGGGCGGGGTGGGGGTAAGCATCCCCAGATGGCCAAATGCATAACAAGAAAATGGAAATAATCAACATCATAGGTGGGCAGCTCCAAAGGTCTGGGGGAGGGTGCAAAATTTTTTTAAAGTCAAATATTGGCCTTAAAAATGGTGCTATGGCGAAAAAACACCATTTTTGAACGGTTCTCATCGAGCTCTATCGATTGGCATAAAAAACTCGAAAAAAGCAAAAAAAATTCCAAAAAACTGAAATTCTGGGGGGATTGTTGGGTATTTGCCATTTCTTGTTGGGTACTTGCCTTCTGGGGGATGCATACCCCAAACCCCCCGCGCCCAGGTAAGCCCAACAATACCCCACAGTTCATTTTTGAAAATTTTTATGTTTTTTTGGATTTTTTGATGCCAATCGATATAGCTCGACGAGAAACGTTCAAAAATGGTGTATTTCATCATAGCACCATTTTTAGGCCAATATTCGACTCTCAAAAAATTTTGAATTCCTCAGAACTTTGGAGCTGCCCACTTATGGTGCATGCCCCCAAACCCCCCACGCCCAGGAATGATCACCACCACGATTATTGTGTGTATTCATAAAAAGCTATTTCTGACGTGAAAATGCGAATTTCGGACCAAAAACGGCAGCAACCCAGCACATTTTATTTAGTCCTTATAAAGTTTTCAAAAATTTCCGATAGCTGAAGGTTGGCTAAGACTTTCAACGTCTTACAAGATTTTGGATTGCTGAATAAAACTATAAGCGTTTAATTATTTTTGTAAGAATTTTGGCCTGTTTTCATGACTTATAAGCACGATTGGCTCAGCGTGTTTTATGTATACAATTATAGCCTTCCTTGAAAAAAGCCGAGGAGGATGAATAATACACATTGAATAACCTTATGAGGAGACTGGCAGGTGCATCACTTGCTTTAGCAATATTTTCTGCATCACTGGACTTGCTTAGCAGTAACTAGTACGCTTGTGAAAATTTCAATAGACTCATTTTATTTAATTAACTTAAATTTCAATTCAATTTTATTAAATTTCCGTTTAACCATTTTTGTGGCCTTACGCATGCGAATTAATTGAATTCAAGAGAAAACCATAAAGTTAAAGTAATCAGACTCTGTACCTACAAGTATTTGACTTCATTCCAAATCATTTCTGGTCAGTCTGATAAAACGTCACTGTAAATCCGTAGATATATTTAAAACTTATCTTGCTCTTCTGCTTGTCAGTGCTTGCAAGCAGAAACAAGCAAAAAAGTTGTCTTGCGAAAATGCATACTATGACCTATAAGTTTGCTTATTCATGCTTGTAAGCAACAAGAAAAATCTTTAAAAAATCAATTTTTGGAGAACTGTTGAGTATTTACACTTTCGTGTTGGGTATTTGGCCTTCTGGGGTGCATACCTACACCAAACCCCCACACCCAGGTTAGCAAGGCCGGCCTCGTGAGTCAGCCGGCCTGTTTCGCTCAGTAATCGAGCTTCTTGAAGGACAAATTCCCTAAAAAAGTATTACAATGACTAATGACTTGTAGATTAAAGTTGATTCACATTTTTATGCTCTTTTGCGAAAAGATATTTTCAATCATCTTCAATTTTTTTGTCATTTTTTCATCTTTTCAGTCACTTTCATTATACTGATAATATTACCGTTTTTACAGCATGACGTGCCTAGTTAGGTACATATATGTATCTTATAAGACAGCTTGTATTATCTTATAAATGAATCGTGTCTTGCTTGTCATGTCACAAGCACACTTAAGCAATCATGCAAGTCATCTTGCAATAAGGCATACAAGAACGTAATTTGCTTGCTCATGCTTGTCTGTAATACGCAGACGTAACTTTCTTACAAGACGGCTTTTTGCTTACGCTGTCCTACAATCCTGCTTGTCTTTAATTCTTGTCCTGCTTATGACTGTGCGTGTAAGCAAAAAGCAAAGGCTGGCAAGAATGTAAGATAGTATATGCCATCTTATAAGAATTTTATGTATTGTAAGACTGCTTGCAAGCAGTAACGTTTTCTTATAAAATCTTGCAACAACATAAGCATCCGGAGGAAGAAAAATAAGATTTCTAAGAATCTTATAAGAATTCACCCGGTACTTATCAAGATGTAATAAGCAACATAACGTGGGTATATAAATATAAATATATATATATATATATATATATATATATATATATATATATATATATATATATATATATATATATATAATAATATATATATATATATATATATATATATATATATATATATATATATATATATATATATATATATATATATATATATATATATATATATATATATATATATATATATATATATATATATATAATAATATATATTATATATATATATATATATATATATATATATATATATATATATATATATATATATATATATATATATATATATATATATATATATATATATATATATATATATATATATATATATATATATATATATATATATATATACAGGGTGTCCCATAAAAAAAGGGTACATTTTGCTAACTGCACTAACTTCGTCTACACGAAACCATTTTACACAGAACTTTGACAGATTGCTTACAAAACATTTACCATTATTGTTTAAAAATTTGAAGTCATGGGGCAAATTTCTCCGCCGTCTAGTGGATTTATACTAAAATTAACTCAAATGGGTTATGGTGCTAGAAAAATTTTTAATCGATTCAATCAGCCACAGTGGACTTATGGCGGAGTTCAAAAAGTCGTCAAAAAAATTAAAAATACAAAGCGTATAAAATTTAGTAGTCGACCTCAAACAGCAACAACAGCAAAAAATGTTTAAAGGATTATTAAATTAGCAGTGAGCCCAAAAGGCCGAGTTGGAAGTCATTTGTCAATTTGCCAGATTGAACAAAGTACCAAAATTAGTCAAACAACGGTTCATCGCTTAATAAAATCATCTGGTTTAAAAGCTTTCAAACGTGTCTCTTCGCAAAAATTGACCCAGCAGTCCAAGGAAAAACGTTTCGAACGATCAAAAAGGTTGCTTGCGAAAATTACGCCAAAAAAGTTGGATTGTATCATTTTCAGTGACGAAAAGGACTTTCTGATTGATTCAACACCCGTAAATACCCAGAACTCCCGAATTTATTCCTTCAACTCGTACAAACGGGAAGTATCACCAGAACATTTAGTATTCGAACGTAGTAAATTCTCGAAAAAATTAATGGTTTGAGCGGGTAAAAAGATTATATATTCTTTTCTAAAAATTTTTTGCTTAGTTTTTAAAAATTTCAGGTGTCAATAAAAGTGGTAGAACTCAAATACAATTTATTGAGCCGAAAACAAAGGTAAACAAAGAATTATACGTTTCGTTATTGAAAAAGGCGAAAAAGGATTTCATTCGATTATATCCTGCCAATAATTGCATCTTCCAACAGGATGGGGCAACTTCCCATACTGCCAAATTCACAATCGACTGGATGCGCAAAAATTTGTTGGAATTTTTATCGCCTGATGAATGGCCGCCAAATTCGCCAGACTTGAATCCACTGGATTATTACGTTTGGAAAGCGCTCCAGCAGCTAGTTTATCAAGTACCGATTAAGAATTCAAGACATTTGAAACGTCGCATTAAGTGGGCTTGGAATTGTTTAAACCAAGAAAAGATCAATGAAAGTATTGACGAATTTCGAAAACAATGAAGTTACTTATTGATGCAAAGGGTGGTCATATTGAAAGTCGTTTGTCGTAATTTGTGCTAAAGGTCAGAAAATAATTTCTTTTCTGTTTTACTTGTGACACTTTTCCATGTTAGTATGCAAAATTTTATTGGCGTATGTTAAGAATTTGTTGTTATATTTATAAAAACGAAATGCACCATTTTTTATGAAACACCCTGTATATATATATAAGCAAAGAAAAATGCACCGATGGAACAAAAAAGATGAATATACTTGGAATTGTGGATTATTAAGGATGTAAAAGGAGGGGACTAGGAAAAATCTACCTAAAGTCGCAAAATCTGCTAAAAATTACACTTTCTCTAAGCAACGCAAAAAATCGAAGTATATTCTGCGGCCAACAGATCAAAATAAATATTTAACCATAAAAATGATTGAAAAAGTAGCACGTTAGTTATGCAGTAGCTATGGGAAATGATATTGAGTAAACTAACAGTCTTTCAAAGCCAATTGAATGAAATAGCAAACATCGATGCATCCAAGACAATTGAAGAAATTGTTGGTTTAAAACAGTTGGAAACGCGTAAGTTGACTTGAAACAGACTAAATGTAGGTACAGCATTCCCGTAACGATTGGTGTGCACTAATAAATCGGTCCCTGCTTTGCTTGCTATAATGGTCATAACAAAAATAGAACAACTTTAAATACAATACCACATAGTTTTCTATCAATCAGGATACATATGTACATACAAAGCTAGTCAGCGTTGCAAATTGCCAGCAATTAAAATAAGTAACCATTATAGATTTCGTTTATACGCTCTTATCTGAAACTTTGGACATTATTTAAAAAGAAACGTTCCAGAGGCCGCAGAATATACTTCGATTTTTTGCGTTGCTTAGAGAAAGTGTAATTTTTAGCAGATTTTGCGACTTTAGGTAGATTTTTCCTAGTCCCCTCCTTTTACATCTTTAATAATCCACAATTCCAAGTATATTTATCTTTTTTGTTCCATCGGTGCATTTTTCTTGGCTAGTACCCTACTTTTAATTAGCGTGATTTCAGTACATCAGTCAGTAAACACATACAGTAACATGCCACAATAATGACAGCAGTCCAAGAACGTGGAAAAGAATATTGTTCTTAACATCAGCATTATCCTTTTTAAACAAGACAACCTTACATTATTTAAACAGATCAAGGTTTTTCAGCAAAAACTCAAAAACTTTACGCAAATATCAAGTGTAAGGAGCACTAACGCTTAGATTTTGAAGTAAAATAAATTTGTAGTATAAACTACATATTAACAACAAATGAATATTGCAAGCTTTACACAACTACCAGGTGTAGAGAAAACTAACAGTCAGATTCCCAATTCTGATTTAACGTAGAACATTTTGCAAAAAAATTAAGCTTACGCAAGGCTCTAGAACTAAAGTTAATATGCAGTGTAAACCTTACACAACCACAGAGTGTAAAGAAGACTTTATTCGGATTCGTAATTCTAATATTACTTAGATATTACGATAAAGATTTATGAAAAAATTGAGTATCCACAATAACTCGAGAACAAATAAACATCAGTTGCAAACTACTTCACACCACTGTTGGGTATAAGCAAACGCACTCAACTAGCGTCTCACATTTGATTCCTGGTATATTTTTAGACTATAGAAAAAGTCAAGCTTCTCCAGGGCTATAGAACTAAAGTTAATATGCGGTTTAAACTTTACACAACCACAGAGTGTAAAGAAAATTTCAGTCGGATACGTAATTCTGATATTACTCTGATATTACAATCAATATTTATGAAAAAATTAAGTCTCCACAATGGCCCGAGGACAAATAAATATCACATGTTAACAACTTACACCACTGTTGTGTGCAAACAAACTGGCGTATCACATTTAGTTTCTCGTTCATTTTTAGACTTGAGATCATGTCCAGACTCAAACCCTAGAACTTGACAGAAAAAACAAGACAGAAACACGTTTAACTCTCCCACTTTTTGACTTAACACCTCCCGAAAAAGCTAAATACTGATGTAAACAAATGCAATTTGCTGTGACGCGTACCCCTTAGAAAGTACTTTATTTTTATCCTATTCGACCAAGCTTGACTTCTGAAGAGAAAGTGGCGAACAAAAAATGGACAAACACGTATTTTCCACTGTCCACCACATTGTAAACTTCTAAAATCTTAACCTAACGCCCCTTTGAATGTGAAATAATTCGGTTCAGTCCAGTTTGTTGCCCTTTGATTGTAGTACGTTTGTATATGCCAAACTTATGTTCCGCAAAATATTTGTTATGATTTACCAATCAAAATACGGAAAGAACCCCTTTTTTCCCAATTTTACACCTCAGATTTCGAACTTTACACCCCATAAACAAGTCAATATTACGTTTTTTTGAACGCGGCTTGCTTCGACGTGTAGCCATTAGAAGTTACTTTATTTCTATTTTATTCAATTCACCCCAACTCTTGACCGAAAAAGTTGGCAGAGAAATCTCGGACAAAATCTGTTTTTTACTCATCCACTAGAGTGTAAAGTTTAAACACCTGGTACTAACTGCGGATTGATTGTAGAAGAGTTTGCTGGTAAGCACAAGATAGCCCTTGATCCGTTGTACATTTCTGTCAGAAAAAATTTCCTAAAACTCATAACCGGAGTTGTTGGCAGACATGAACAAGTCAAAAACTCGGCCGAAATGTGTCTCTTCACCCCCATATTTTTGCACTCTTTACACTCCCATTCGAGAACTGAGGCGAAATTCAAAAAATAAGTGTTAACTGCTGACCATAAATAGATGAATAAATCAAATAAAATACATGGTTTTGCAGAAAGAATTAAAAAAATAAAAAAGTCAGCATTCAGAAGATTTGAACCATCATTCTTTTCTTGAAACAGCATCCGAGAACGGAGTTCTAACCACTGCGCCAACTCGACCTTTCAGCAGATTTTAGCTTGATTATACTATTTTAGAAAATTTTCATCATTCTACTGAAGTTCAAGAATAGTGCATTTATGATGATAAAAAATAATTATTTATTAAAGACGAGTCAAAAACCTCTGAAATGAGAAAAATCTGATTAAAAATATGCAACACGGAGTTATCTATCGGCATTTGAAAATAGATGTAGATATAGATGTAAATATCCCTCATCAAACACTGGCTGTAGAAAAGTTTAAAGGTTAGATTCGTTATTGTGACCATACGGAGAACATTTTTAAATAAATTCATCATCCACGACGCTCTGGTCACAAAAATGCAGCTCAGTGTAAACTTTACACCTATGCTAATACCCAATATTAGGTGTATAGAAACAAAATAAACTGGGATCTTTAACGCTAAGGTCAGGGCACCTTTTAAGCATAATTAACATGTTCCGCCTACTTAGCGGAGTAGTTGAAGAAATATCGTTTTTCGTCTCAAACCCTTTACACTAAAACGATCACAGATCATAAAATATTGCGTTAAAAGAGAAAAGAAAAAAGGTTCCACGAGATTTTGTAACCCTCTACATTATAAAACCAACTGGACTGCACAGAAACCAAAATTGAGTTAGATAAGCTGAAAACAAGCAAAGAGTAAAAAACCCGTATACTTTACATTTTTGTGCAACAACCATTGAGTGTTAAGAAATTTTAAGGTCAGATTCATAATTTACAGCTCAGGGACATTAAAAAAAAATTGGCTCTCCGCAAAATTATTTGATTCTTTGGTTTACACTTTACGCACTCATTGCTAACTCGGTATTGAGTGTAAACAAAAAAAAACAAAGGCATCGAATTTTTTAATTATCCATTGATTAAAAAAAACCGCATCTCCCAGATATAAGCCGTTATAGCTGTGAGGGGGGAACACAAATTCTGCACTCGCTGTGAAAAACATATAAGGCGTCTTGTATTAATTCATGGTTCAGTAAAGAACTTCGAAGAAGTTCTATAGAAGTTCTATAGAAGTTTGATAAAGAACTTCGAAGAAGTTCCATAGAAGTTCTATAGACGTTCGATAAAGAACTTCAAATAAGTTCTATAGAAGTTCTATGGAAGACTGTCAAACTTCAAAGAAGTTATATAGAAGTTCGATAAAGAACTTCGTAGAAGTTCTATAGAAGTTCTATAGAAGTTCGATAAAGAACTTCAAAGAAGTTCTATGGAAGACTGTCGAACTTCGAAGAAGTTCTATAGAAGTTCGATAAAGAACTTCGAAGAAGTTCTATAGAAGTTCAGATAAATAACTTTGATCGAAGTTCTATAGAAGACTGTCGAACTTCGATAAGACGCTAATTGAAGTTCGATAAATTTTTAATAGAACTTCGATAGAATGCACATCGAAGTTCGTCTAACTTCGAGACAAAGTGCTGCAAATCTGTAATAGAACTTCGATGTTCTGCAAATCGAAGTTCGGCCTAAGTTCGACAAACCTCTTTTTGAACTTCGATAGTGAGCAAATCGAAGTTCGACAGATCTTTTATAGAACTTCAAGTCGGAGTTCAAAGAGACCAAAAATGAGGTCATAGAACTTTGAGTGAGCAAATAGCAAGGATCATTTAAATTTTAATAGGTACCTAAGTACTTATACATATGTAGCTCCTAATACATGCTTCCTTGTTGGATAATAACCTTGAATTGTATTGATTTTCGGTATCCCATTTCCGAGTCATGTGAAACATACTATAATTAATGCATGCGCCTACATAATTTATGCTCATCTTTATTGGCGATAGCATGACCTTGCACTCATCTCTTTAGCTACCCAAACATGTTTTTCTATACGCACCTTCAAAACGTTCTCGCTAGAAAAGGATCTACGACTTGACTTGATTGACATTTGGAAATCCAGAAAGATGTTTAATTACAAGAAATGGAATAAGGCAAAGCTTTTTTGCAAGCATAAATCGATAAAATCAAAGCTCACGCTTATGTTTAATCGAGGATTTTTATCTAAAATTTAATTTTGTCATTTTCAACCAAAGTTTACAGCTATAAACAAAGCAGCACAATTGCGATTTAAATTCTAAAATTAGATGAGCGATATTTTTCCAATTTATAACGCTGGTTCGAAAGAAGCAGCTCTTTTCTAATATTTAGTCTTAGCTTAATTTTATGATCCCTCAAAAAATGTTTTAAGTTCGAAAACATCAATTTTAAAGTTTTACGGCCATTTTAATTTGAAAAAATTGTTTTTACACGGCATATTATATTTAAAAAATGTAATAACTTTGAAATTAGTATTGAAATTTTAATTTTAAATGCCTTTTAAAATATTAACAATTTTTTAAATGAAGATGAAAACAACTGTGTAGGTATAGTCGGTTTGATGCAAGTTCGGTCGTTTTAAAACTATTTCCGGCACTGGCAGATTGCGATCATAGCATTTATCTGATCTGATGTATAATTATCGTGAACCTCGGCTTAGTGTCGATTAAAATTCTTAGAATTCATGCACGAAGTTATTAATGAAACAGATTGGGTACCTACATAGTTTACGAAGCTGACATGCGCTATGCAGTAAGAAATATGCATAGTTATAGACAATTAATGAGCACAGCTTTTTTGCACATTAAGTAATATGTAATTCGGCTCTTTACTGTGTGTATGCGACGCTAAAAGCAGCATGTAGGGAGCGCACATTATGCTATATATCATTCCCAGTGCTTAAACTCGTTCGTGCCTAATAATGGGGTTGAGGTTGGCTGCTTTGACAGAAATCTATCCTACTGTAGTTCCACGTATTTGAGGACGAGGTCAACATCACAAACACGCACTCCATGCAGGAGTGCGTATGTACGCACTCCGTGCAGGCAGGCTGCTAATAAGGCATAAATTGTTTCATCCTGAGTGGAGAAAAAAATCTGTTTTTCTTCCTCATAACGTAGTATGGTGGCAGGGCCTAAAGGTAAAGTCTACAAAACGGAGTTCCGGAATGAAATTGGGAAACTTTATTCAGGTAGCCAATTCTAATTAATTGACTGAATTAGAAAAAGGATGGGTATACATTATGCGAGATAATCAAAAACAAGATGGAAAAATCAAATTTTTATTTCATTGTTTCGTGAACTTGGCGAAATTAAATTGAAATAAAAGAAAGTCAGCACTCAAGAAAGTGTAGGCTGAAAATTTTTTGATATACGTAGGTGCCTGATTTTCGGTTTTTTGACAAATGTCCTCAATTTAAAAACAACTTTAGAATAAATATGTCTTTACAGAATAATTATGATGAGTTTTTTACAATCAAATACAATTAACAAACCATTTTCACTGTTTTAACATGTGGTTTGAACCTTTAATGGTTTGCTTTATGATTTTCGGAGTTTTATCAATCAGTAAAAATTGTTCAATGAAACACATTACGTCGACATGGATGCATTAAATGAATGAGGATATCGGCTAATTGGCCTGACTACGAATACAAATGCCCGTTCGTTAGATTGGGTTCCTAGAAAATATCGATTCTTGCCTTTCATATGAAAATTTTTACCTGCGCGTAGGTCGGACAGACTGTGTGTTCTGTCCGTTTGACCATCAGTATAGCATCTTGCGTTAAATAAGCATTGCCTACACATGCCACGATGACATGTCCAATGACCCCTGCCCTATCGTGATGTCCTTTCTACTCGCCATTGTTTGAGTCAACTCATAAATCAACTCAAGCGCACATTCATGATTTGCTATACAGTGTAATACTAGCGAACGAGATGTCGCCATACCTGGGCATGGCGGGTTTTGGGGTATGCGTATGCACCCTCAGAAGGTATGCGTATGCACCCCCCAGAAACCAAATCTGGGGGGTGCACGGTATGTGGCCACCTCCAGAATTCAATTTTTGAAAATTTTTTTCGTTTTTTTCCGCAATCTTTTTGTGGCCAATGGATAGTGCTCGATGAGAAACGTGTTTTTTTCGTCATAACACCATACCTGGGCGTGGGGCGGTGGGTAGGGAAGGGGGTATGCATTCCCCCAGAAACCAAAGTACCCCCAGAATTCAATTTTTGATTTTTTTTTGTTTTTTTTCTCGCTATTTTGTGATGCCAATGGATAGTACTTGATGAGAAACGTTGAAAAATGGTGTTTTTTCGCAATACCATGCACCCCCCCAGATTTTTTGACCTTTGAAAAAATCTTGCATTCCCCCACCAGAACTTTGGTGCCGCCCATACCTGGGAGTGGAGGGGGATTTAGGAGGTATGCACCCCCGATAAACCAAAACACCTCTCCCGAATTCGATTTTTGAAATTTTTTTGTCTCTTTCACAAGTTTTTGATGTTAATGGATAGTTCTCGATAAGAAACGTTGAAAATTGTTTTTTCCCGCCATATCATTATTTTCAAGGCCATTTTTTGACCTTTGAAAAAATCTTGCACCCCACCCCCTCCCAGAACTTTGGTGGCGCCCACCTATGGTGGTCGCCACACATAACGAAAAATAAAATTAATATGAACATTCAAGTCTAAATATTTTCAATCAGATGCAAGAGCTTCAAAACGCGATTGTGATCTAGAATTTATAATTCCAACCACATATTTAGAAATGGATTTTAATCTGATATCAGAAGTCCAGACTTAACACTAATGAACTAAATACTTAAGTTAGCTTTTAAAAACAATATTTTTTCAAATTTTACGCGCCTAAAATTAAAATTTCAATATGAAGTTTAGAGTTATTACATTTTTCATAATATACGTACAAAAACAATTTTTTGAAATTAAAATTTTTGTAAAATTTCAAAATTTTTTGAACTTAAAACATTTTTTGAGGGATCATAAAATTAAGCTAAGACTAGATATTAGAAAAGAGCTCCTTCATTCGAACCAGCGTTATAAATTGGAAAAATATCGCTCATCTAATTTTAGAATTTAAATCGCAATTGTACTGCTTTGTTTATACCTGTAAAGTTTGGTTGAAAATGACAAAATTAAATTTCAGATTAAAAATCCTCGATTAAACATAAGCGTGAGCTTTGATTTTAACGATTTATGCTTGCAAAAAAGCTTTGCCTTATTCCATTTCTTGCAATCAAACATCTTTCTGGATTTCCAAATGTAAATAAAGTCAAGTCGTAGATCTTTTTCTAGCGAGGACGTTTTGAAGGTGCGTATAGAAAAACGTCTATGGGTCGCTAAAGAGATGAGTGCAAGGTCATGCTATCGCCAATAAAGATGAGCATAAATTATGTAGGCGCATGCATTAATTATAGTCTGTTTCACATGACTCGGAAATGGGATATCGAAAATCAATACAATTCAAGGTTATTATTCAACAAGGAAGCATGTATTAGGAGCTATGTATAGGTACTTAGGTACCTATTAAAATTTAAATGACCCTTGCTATTTGCTCACTCAAAGTTCTATGACCTCATTTTTTGGTCTCTTAGAACTTCGACTTGAAGTTCTATAAAAGATCTGTCGAACTTCGATTTGCTCACTATCGAAGTTCTATAACAGGTTTGTCGAACTTAGGCCGAACTTCGATTTGCACAACATCGAAGTTCTATTGAAGATTTGCAGCACTTCGTCTCGAAGTTAGAAGAACGCTTGATGTGCATTCTATCGAAGTTCTATTAAAAATTTATCTTACTCCGATTAGCGTGTTATCGAAGTTCGACAGTCTTCTATAGAACTTCGATCAAAGTTATTTATCAAACTTCTATATAACTTCTTCTAAGTTCTTTATCGAACTTCTATAGAACTTCTTCGACGTTACTTTATCGAACTTCTATAGAACTTCTTCGAAGTTCTTTATCGAACGTCTATAGAACTTCTTCGAAGTTCGACAGTCTTCCATAGAACTTCTGTAGAACTTCTTTGAAGTTCTTTATCGAACTTCTATAGAACTTCTTCGAAGTTCT
>JAVLUZ010000337.1:47997-341996 GCA_036768485.1 Mermis nigrescens
ATTTATAAATGTTTGGGAAAAAAGATCCACAAGTGGCCAAAAAGCCGCGATGCCAACCTTCCACGTCGTTATTAGTACGGGACTGGCCGTTGAGTGATCTCTGATGGACGTTCCACAGCTCAATCGGAAATGAGGGAATTTGCCGGCCACGCCTCAAACGTCGCCCAATATAAGTGTCTTCAAAGTAATTAGCGATAGGTAAAATCTCGGGCGGAAAATTTTCTTGTTCAATAAGCTGATCGAATGCAGCTTCCACTTCGTGCTGAGGAACAAACGCCAATGAAGGAATAGCTCGAGCCCACATCGCGAATTCGTGAGATTGTTGATACTGCTGTTGAAGCCCTTCAGCTTGAACTCGACGCCAAATATTTTGACACAAATGGAAGAAGCAACTCGGTTTTTTGTATACCTATAAATGACAAAAATGGTCGTATCATATTTACACTCATTTTATTTAGATATGCATAGATAAGATTCAGATATGAATGTAAAATCAGCTATGACTTATCTATATATTTTGAGTTTTAAAATACTACCTGGAAATTCTGCATTAGACACTACCTGGTTTTTAGGAAATGATATTATTTGAAAAAATAGTCTATTTTTCGTGGACTTTTCATTTTAAATCTGGTTTTTTCAGTGTGTGTATTAAATGAATCAAACCTATCAATATTATTTTCTACAACATATTTTAATAAATATGTAATATACTTATTGAAATGTAAATTAATGCCAATATTTATATTTTAAGCTGGGGAAAACGTTTAAAAATTTTTAATTTTTGGTTTTGGTTAATATGTTTTTGATGGTTTTACACTGTAAAAAAATAGGCCCTAAACCTAGAAAAATTAAGGGGAATCCATTGCATTAATTTTTTAGGTTAAAAATTAACATAAAAATTTATAGTAAATTAACCTAAAAAGATTAATGCAACAAACCTAAGATTTTTGGGTTACAATGCGTAAAGAAAAAAGTGTGCGTGACAACGGATTTGAAGCTGGGTCTCTCGTTTGCAAGCCTGAAGATCTAACCGCTGCAAAGGCCACATATTCTGAAAAAATGCATGCACACCTATATCTACTAAATTAATGTTGATTTTACCTGGAAATTCTGCATCGAAGGCCTGCATTGCTGCTAGCTCAAAATCGGTCATCAACGATTGTGGTTGTAATCTTGGCTGCAGATGCTTTAATTCTTGAAGCAACTTCACATAAGTAGCTCTGGTTTTGTTTGGGAGTAGGGCGTAAACAACTGGAATCACAGCATCAAATCGAACGACGTGCAAAGTATAAAGCTGTTGAAAAAGCTGAGGCGCTGTATGAAACGTGCCATCTGCAAACCATTCACGACTTTCGGCCAATATGCGCAAATTATCTGGTGTCGTAAAAATAAGTATGCGACCTGGAAGCATCGTTTGATCTGAGTCGTACATCAAAAACGGTTGGGCATTTCCATCAACCGTAATTTCTTTGTATTTTTGTGGAAAAATTAAATCAGCTAACGTGTTAGGCAATGGTGGTGCACCGCCATTTTGATTACGAACGTTACGAATAGTGCGTTTCAACGATTCTTTTCTTGGTAAAACAGCTAATACGTTAACATGAGTATTTTGTACAGCCGTTGAAAGGATTTGCTGAGGTAATTCTTGGGTGGTAGCAGCCCGGTGCTTCATTTCATCGACGATCCTGATCGCTTCTGATCTCGCAGCTTGGGCAGCATGATTATGAGCGGTAACAGTTTTTTCAACATTGTCCGTAAGACCTTCCGTCCAAACCCGCCCTTTACAAGTGCTGCGCTTCTCGCACACCCATATTCCATGTTCGCCATCAGCGGTACGTTTAGACAAAGTATAGACGTACCCATCGTGCACAAGTTTTTTTAAAATTCTTTTCAGATTTGACGAAATTGCCGTTCATTATTGAGCACTGATTAATTAGATCACACAATGTAAATGTTTTTGCAGCATTCAGCATTATTTACAGTAGCTGAGGTCCTGATAATAGCATTTAAAAAACCTAACTTACTCATCGTGATGAGAGTTTAAGTTGATCTACGAGGCAAATTGAAGACACACTTTATACTGCACAGGGACGAATTGTTTAGAAACGAATTGTTTGGGGACGAATTTTCCTGGGGACGAATTTTCCTGGGGACGAATTGTTAAGGGACGAATTGTCGGGGACGAATTGTCGGGGACGAATTGTTGGGGACGAATTTTCCGCATCCCGGTTGACACATCAACCTGGATAGTAAAGAAAAATGAGCTCCCGATGTTTGATGTTCGCAAAATTGATAAGCTTGTATTGCAAACAATGAATGATTAAAAAAGAAATAGCCGAAAAATAGTGTCAAAAAACTCAAGAAAATGGCCAAAAATGTTAAAAATGTAGCAATATATTTGCTGGCTATTTGCATTCTTTCAAAGTAATCGTAAAACTGAGTGTTAGGCTCGAAAATTGCAAAGTCTGTTTGCTTTATATTAGCTTCGTCACAATCTAGCGGGCTCATACCTTTGTCAATAGCACATATGACATCCACCTCCTTACTATTTGCAGACTCCTCAACCCAATTGGCATCACTCAGCTCATACGAGTCATTTAGGACAGCAAAAACACGCCGGGGGTTTGTCTGGCATGACGATGATTCAACCCTGGGTGATTTTGACCCAGTGGCAGTTGTGACGTTGGACGATGGGTTGGATGATTGAACGTTGAACGCATGGGCGGGGCTGGACGATTATTGCAAAATGACGAACCATATTGGGGCGGTTGCTGGCCGTTTTGGCTTATATGGCCTAAATGGCCACATCAAAAGCAACATATTTAAGTCGAACGTTGTTATTGTTGGGTTGGCCGGAGCACCGGGCTCTAATGGACAGCGGCTTCCCCTGAAGCATGGGAGCTCATGGCGAACGAGCTACCAGATGGCTGTCATTCAGCTTCGAGTTGAAGCTGCGTTTTGGCCTGATGAGCTAACATTTTGGCTTCTGCAAAAGTATTAGGTTTTTGATCTGAAACAAAGCGTCAAAGATCGCTATTTAAAGCATCAACAATGAAATGGTGACCCAGTGCATGTAAAATATCGGCTGTTACCCCTGGATAAGCTTGCATAGCTAGTTGCTGTAGCTCAAGGGCATACCTGATGACGGGTTCCTAAGGTCCCTGCTTACGATTATGTAACTGGAGTGCTTTTAATTCAGTGTTTTCAACAGGAACAAAACGGCAACGGAGTCGCTCAATTAAGGCATTGAAATCTAGCGCGAGCCGCTTGTCATCTGGGATAGATTCATAAACCACTTCCGCAAAATCTCTTAAGTAGGTCGGGACCCTATGTTTTTGATTATCCCAACCATTAGCTACAGCAACATGAATAAAACGATCAGTCCAGCAATCGAAATTTTTGTCTGACCTCCCATGAAAATACTCACCTATGCTAGCAGCTCCGCCAGTGCTAGCAGAAACTGCAGGAGGCGCCAGTGGCGCCGCCTGATGAGCGTCCTCCATTTGACACTGTTGGCATCTTACCGTTACTTCCAAACGTTCCAATTATTCTCTCATCCGTTCCACGGTATTAGTTGGCCATAAGCTCGTAGAGATCTTATGACTGCTCATTGAATTTTCAATTTTAATCTAAAAATATATATATCACAAGAAAAATATTTAGGATTAGCTAATTGACCGCAAGTTTGTAGATATTCCACGTTTGACAAGTGCTTTTCTTTCAATTATCTGAAAAATAGCACGAGCAAAATATTTAAAATCATCTGTTTGATAATATTTCACGACTAATCCTTGAATTTTGGGATTATTTTCCGAAATAGCGCCAACAGAATATTTATAGCTGGATAATTCAAATTTGTTTAAGCTTCAAATTGGAAAATCGTGCATTTAAATTGGAAATTCGCGAAGTATCCATGAAGCATCCAAACAGCAAGGAAATTTAGGCGAGAGAGAGAGAGTTATGTTTTATACAATTATAATCCAAAACAAATAACTGGATTCTAGCATGAATTAAGCTAAGTAGCCCAGAGCCTTGAGTAGGCAACTATCAAACGAAGGAAATTGTAGCAATTTAGCTAAGAGCATGCAATAATTGAACCAAGTATGAGCTAATATTTTATTTCGTTAGCTGTGCGCCTGACACTACATTATAATAGTTGATTAAACAGTTATATCGATTCATAAACAAATCAGGTGCCAATGAGCTGATTAAATGGTTTCTGCACATAATATTAATTATAATTAGTGGAAATTTTGGCGAGGCGCTCTTAGCATTTGGCGCTGCCACCGTAAAAGCGGCTTCTGACATTGTCAGTGTTAGCCCAGATGAACTGGGCCTGCTGTCTTCCTAGATATCCGGACTGCTGCTGCCATCGTGACTGGTGACGCCACCGTTGGCATCCCAGGGGTAGCTGGCGCCCGAATCGTAGTTGGTGCCCCATTGGTTGACGCGCCCATGCATGGCGCTCTGGTAATTGGCAGTGGCGCTCCAATGGTTGGCGCCAAGCTCCAGCGGTTGAGTGTCAATCAAAATTGCCCAACCAAGCCGGAGTGGAATCCTCCCTCCATACCACCATTGTTGTGACCCATACAGGCCCAGCAAACCTGAGTTTCTTGGTCGAGAAGCTTGACCAAGCAAGTCATGACAAAATGGACGGGTATGGAGTCTTTGTGGAGAAGATTCCACACGTATCTGTGGAGACGTGTGGTCGGCGCCATACCAGCGATGTTGACGAGTAGCTGGAAATATTGTTTTGCGTCGGGATTGAGATGACAATGGAATGGCTCGGTAATTTGCTCGGCCATTCCTTCGGTGATTACGTTGGTTGTTTGCCAGTGGCGCAAAACGTTGACATAATCTGATAATTTGTCCTGAGTTTCTTGGAGCATTACGGCCCACATTTTGAATGAACGCAAACATAAAATTTCTTAAAAAAAATAACAAACAGCTGGTTGTTCATTTGCGCGTTGAAGAGGTGACAATTATTATGTTCAGGTATAATCGCCCAAAAGTAGTTATGGTCACCGCCTTAGACCACTATGCTGCTTTGCATGCACACTTATCGTACAAGCATTGCCTTTACGCTTATTGGTTACATATTCTGTTTTACGCTGTTTCCGTCGGCATTACATTTATAAGGCGAGCAACACATTAAAACAAGTTTTATGAACCGCGGTTTCACGCCTCAAGTGACCACTGACCATGCCATATTGAGCGCTCATATTATGTAGGTCATCTTAGGCAAGCCAACAGCTGCGCCATCAGCGTATCACACGAGTGTCAACACAAAAATACATGCCCCCAAACAGTGTCAATGTAACCTCATGCCAATTAATTTATAAATAAACAATGGGGCATACGGTAGCGGCCAGCTTGCTACGCAATTGACCGGTCAACACAGTTCTATGTCATCTATGACGGACTAAAACCGGCTGGCAGGCAATATTGCGCAAAATGAAATATCACAGGTAAGGTGTGCGCGTATAATGTGTGATTTGAGATTGCGTTTTGGGGATGACGCGCTTGTTGGCACAAAATCAAGTATCAAGTTGCAAAGTTTTGAATAGACATTATGCAATCTTGAAAGGACAAAATTAAGTATTTTGATCGTCTTTTTCATCTTGCTTATCAAATATTTACGAAGTTGGAATGTGGTTAGTGACCAGAAAGTGTCCAAGAACTGTTTTTATTTGAATGTGATGTGTCAGCTCGTGAAAGGCAATGAAAGCTTATCAGTGAACTTTTGGATCGCCATAAGAGTAACCTCAGGCCATTTTCAAGGTAGATGCAGTTTAGAAGTTCAAGTTAGAATATGAACTTGGTAAAGTTAAATGACCAAAAGAAAATATGAGTATAAATATTTCTCATAGTGAACTCTTCTGATCTTATACGGGAATTCACTTTAGGTCATTTTCAAGGTAGGCAAAATCGTTTGCACTGAAAAGTGATAGGCAAATGACCGAAAATGGTGCGATTTCTTGGCGTATAGATTGAGCATTAGAGTTGAATTTTGAAATGTTGTCCTTGAAGATAAAATTGCTTAGTCGAATTACGAAGGCAAAATGCATCTTGTGCTCTCTCTCAAAATCTCTCTCTAACCTTGCAGGAATGCGCGCCTGACTCGGATAAGGTCATGGAGATAGGTACGCACAAATAATTTTGCATACATGTGAATGAACTGATAAAGTGCGCACTAGCAGTCAAAAATCCGAAGATTTCAAAATCGGAAAATGTTTATAAGAACTTTGCATATTTACGTTTTCAAGGTCATTGTGAATATTTTCTATGACTTGACAAAAGCTACCCCCAAAAGTGCTTAGAAAATCGGTAGGTAAGAGGTGAAGCACAAACATGCACATACGAGCTCCAGTAAGCAATAAGAGGGGTAAAATGGGGCTTATAGAGATAAGAGAATTAACATTTTTGCACAATAGATTTGGCGAAAGTATGATTTTTCGTAGTAAATAAAATTTACCCAAATAAAGCATTAGAGCATAGCTGATGTAGTTAGCTTGCACATTAAAAGATGTGGTTAACTGGTCAGGTGTCATGACAAAATATCAAATTGTGACAAAGAAATTTTGTGATGTAAAACTTTCAGAACGTGATATTAACGCAAAACTTTTGCACATTTGATTTTTGACCATCATTTTTGATATTACATTGAGCTCACAAAACTGTACGAAGGGGTTCGCAACTCAATGACAACAAAAGATATGAGCATGCACAGCAAACAAAATCGAGTAAACAAATCACAAGCAAATAGGGAGTTTGGTTTGCTGGCAGAATCAGCACGTCTCATTTCATGCATTTTCAGCAAAAAATCTGATTTTTGTATTCAGGAAAAGTTATTTGAAATTCGTTATTGCAGTTAACAGAACACATATGCAAATGCGAGTTCAGCAAAATGATCTGAATAAGGCTATTAAGAGATTTTTGGAAATATACAAGAATTATTTCCACATTTCGTACCTCTTTTAGCTGGAAGTTTTCTCATAAATACCTATTTTGCACAAACAAAGAACAAACAAGATTAGCAATAAAAGGTTAAAATTAAACATCGACAGTTCATTACTGCTTACTATAGCCTTATGACGCACTGTGTGAAAACAACACAAGAAGTTGAAAAGTATCAAAACTTTCAATAGCACATATATTTATCAGACCACCCATAAAAAAGGAATTGCCTACATCAGGCCCATGGATGCGGTGTCAATAACCAAACTAATGACAGTAGTCACGGTTTTTCCCCAGAACACACACTGGACTAAGCACCGGGCAACAGGCGGATTTTGAAAGATTATCGACGATCAAACAGCAGTACTAAAAAAAGAAATTGACAGAAAAGTCGAGCTTATTGGCATCATGGTGCTTCTCACGTGTTGGTCGCTGGGTAGTTCTGGTGTACGGTAGGTGGCGAGAGATCCTGAGAAGTGATCAGTTTCCCAGATTGCCCCCAATATGTAAGACCATGGTCAGTCTTACACAGCAGATCTTAACTCTCACCTACCGTATGTAACTTAGATGGTGCATGATTGCCGGAAACTAACCATTTTATTATGGTACATGGGGTATATATACCCCATCTAAGTATCCGCCTACTTGATTAGTGCCTACCTACCTACTTATACATAATACGAACCCACCACCTAATAACAGGAATATAAACACGTATTATGATAAGAGAAATGACATTAACATATAAACCCCATTTGATCAAGTCTTTGAATCCTATTTTCCTTACAGTTCACAGCTACCATAAATCTTTCCTACATAATATGCTGCCGTTCGTTAATTACTCATTTCAATAGATCCATCTCATTGAATGATTGATGACTGATCGAGTTATGGCACACGAATCAGTGAATAACAGGTCGCTATGTACCGATGTAGTTTATAGGTAGGTACACAAACAGCATATTCATGCTGAATACAATGTACATAGGTAGGCAAGGCACCTAAATTGACAAATTGCACGAGTGTCATGGGCTACCTCAAGTTGCCTCAGGAACCTTATTTATTGATCGACTGGTGCGCATCTGGTCGATTGGATCGGTAATTAGTCGGAATTGGAAAGAATTATTCCTAATGAAATCTAAGAATTGACCAAAAATTTTAGAATTCATAGTTTGCGATTAAATAAAAGTTTTTTAACCTTCATGCATTTCTGACATTGAAATCCGAAGTAAACAGAAAATTTTCCTTTTATCTTTGTCTAGCCATATTAACTCGTTTGACGTCCTTCAAAATTATTGGATAAAAAATTTCATCAACCGCCTGATCAAATTTTAAGATTATTTGATATGATGCGTAATAGTCAACTATAATTATGAACCCGCGAAATTCATAATATCTGATTAGAGTACACATGCACTGTTCTTAATTAGTTGTGTTTCGCCATTCTTACAAATAGTATGCGATTTGTTCATGTTGGCGTCAAGGATAATAAATGCCTATAGTCTGTTTCACATAACTACGTGCATAAATTCTAGGTTTTTCATCGACATTAAGCAAATGGTCACAATAATTATATATCAGATCAATGCTATAATCACACATGGGTGTAGGGGTTTTGGGGGGTATGCACCCCCAGAAGTTGAAATACCCCCCCCCACAAATCAAAATACCCCCCCCAGAAAAATTTTTTTTGCTTTTTTAGCAATTTTTGATGCCATTGGATTGTGCTCGATGAGAAACGTCAAAAAATGGTTGTTTTTTCGTCATATGACCACTTTTAAGACCATTTTTTGACCTTTAAAAATTTTTTCACCCCCTCCAGAAATTTTTTCACCCCCCCCCAGAATTTTGGTGCTGCCCACCTCTGGCTATAATCGCAAATCTGTCAGCTATTGTCGGAGGAAGTTATTCAAATAGAACAACAATCATTATTTATTACAGCTTCAGCAAGTAGGCATCATACGTGGGCAGCAATAAAATTCTGGGGGGTGCAAGATTTTTCAAAGGTCGAAAAAGTGCCTTAAAAATGGTGGTGTAGCAAAACACCATTTCTCAACGTTTCTCATTGATCACTATCCATTGGCATCAAAAAAGTGCGAAAAAACAAAAAAATTCCAAAAATTGAATTCTAGGGGAGGGGTATTTTGATTTCTGGGGGGATATTTTGGTTTCTGGGGGTTGCATACTCCACGCCCAGGTGTGGTAGGCATTGAATAGTATAATTTTAATTTGGTATTGTCTGTTCATATTATCGCCATGCTTACCTGCAGTCTGTTTCATTTAACTTTGCGGTTTTCTTTTAAATTTTCCCGTAAGAATCAGGCTACAAAAATGGTTTAAAATGTTGATGCAGTAATAGCGGCTTAGCAATGGCATACGTCTCAGTATGACACGTTATACTGTAAAATATCATATTTACCGCATTAGTTTAAAACACTTTTGTAATCACTTTAAATTTTTTCAAAAACCTCAAAGCTGAATGAAACAGACTATAGTATTATGTACCTTAAAAGAGAACTAAAAATTATAGGGGTACACGCAGTATAACTAAACGCTGAATCCCTTTTCTAACACTATCTAATAAATAAATAATCCAATAAACATTACCTAAATACTTAGGACACTACGTGAAATATTACTGTAGGTATGTGTTTGCACGCATATAGTAGACATATAGGTAAGTAGGTACGTGTGATGCGCAGTGTGTGGCCGGTGGCCATCTTATGCAACCACATTGGTAATAGATATGAAACAGTACTACCGTTTTAATGCGCACATTACGTGGCAGGTACCTACCTCCTATAGGTAGTACCTACATTATGTATATTACATACATAGGTATCTACTATGTATACATGGACCGATAATTGTAACTAATAAGTGGCAATTAGAAACCCTGCCTAACAAGCCGAGATTTACGACATAGCGAGAGTTTATGGATGTTTGCCCAAGTTTAAATGACCCAAGTTGACCTTCGAGGTCATACAAACAAAAATTGTTTGCAAATGATTGAAGAAGTTTGCAGTTTGGGGCTCCGTTTGTGTCTCGGACTGTACCTATGTATACTTACATATTTTAAACGCGCTATCTATCCAACTAAATTTATTTTTAGCACGACTTTTACGCCATGCATGCAAATAGATACTAATTTTGACTTGCAAAAAAATACGTGTCCAAACGCAAAGCAATCACTATATGAATTTAAAATACATGTGTCCAGACGCACAGCAATCACTACATGAATTCAAAAAATTATAACAAACTATTTCTGAAGCAATTTAGAGAAGAAAATGAGCTTTCCAAAAAAACTAAACATGCCAGGGTGTTAAACTTCACAATTCGAGGAAAATAAAGATTCATGGGAAAATTTCCCATAAATTTTCGGGTTTTCATCGACTTTAAACACACTAGACACGATTTATACGGAACATTGATTGACAAGTAAAATCGTTCAAATCAGCTTCATTAATATTCCCTTCGCCAGCGACCGGCTTCATTAAATATTCAGTTTAGCGAGCAAACCCCAGTTCCGTACTTACACGTTAAAGGTTATGCTAGGTGAACAATTTTCGTCAGATCAGTATGTAAACTTCGAAATTCGATATGAGACCAGGCAATAAAAATTATGGCCACAAGTATGACACCGTGCCATGTAAGTGAAGTTAATATATCGGCGGCTGACGCCGCCGAAAAAAAAATTTTAAAATTAAAATTGTCGTAAAACAGTCTTCTAGAGAAGTTCAATCAAAGCTATTTAACGAACTTCTATAGAACTTCTTTGAAGTTCGACAGTCTTCTATAGAACTTCTATCAAAGTTAGTTATCGAACTTCTACAGAACTTCTTCGAAGTTCTTTATCGAACTTCTATAGAACTTCTTCGAAGTTCTTTTCTGAACCATGAATCAATACAAGACGCCTTACATGCACACCTGGGCGTGGGGGGGTTAAGGGTATGCATCTCCCAGAAACCAAAATACCCCCAGAAATCAAAATACCCCCCCAGAATTCAATTTTTTAAAATTTTTTTCGTTTTTTTCGCAATTTTTTTTTGATGCCAATGGATAGTGCTTGATGGGAAACGTTGAAAAATAATGTTTTCATCGCCATACCACCATTTTTAGGGCCATTTTTTGACCTTCAAAAAAATCTTGCAACCTTCCAGAATTTTCTAGCTGCCCACGTATGCTTATATGGAGTAAAATAAAAATTATTTGAATTATTTTTTTGTTTTAAACTGTTTTTATCTATGTATTGCTGGAAAATTTCGCCCAATATGTCACTCCCAAGTAGTTTTTTAAAGGTTGTCTCACTGCTTTCTTACTGTCAATATCAAAAACCCACGAAACACTTGCAAAACTCCACCAAAAACCCACAATAACTCGAAAACCTCACCAAAATGCTAGCTCCTGATACCGACGTTTTCCAATTTTGGTGTCTACATCAACATACATACAAAAGATTGTCCGTTATCGCGTGTGCAATCTTCTTTCAGATCCTGCATCCTCCGCTTCCATTGAAAAGGCCTTTTCAGCCGCAGGATTATCGTGTTTGGGGACGTCGGAACAGATTGAAAGATACCAATTTATAGAATATTACCTTGTTGAAAATAAACCAACTTTTTATTGAAATTCGAATTATTTGTTGATTAAAATTGTTGTTGATGTATGTATGTGAGACAGAAAGGAATATATGTATATCATTTTCATGTAAAAGCTCTTAAATGCAAATTTTCCTCGGCTCTGCCCCAGACCCCTCTGGGGGCTATTATATTAGTCCGGCCCCCGAGACCCCCAATCTACATATGTCGGTTTGGGCGCTCTACGCCGTCCTTTTTAACAAATTGCTGCACAAAAAATATTTTTATCTGAATCATGATCTGTATCTGGATCTTTTTAAATTTTGATCTGGCAAAATTATCTGGATCTGCATCTGCTTATTTTCTGATCTGGTTATCTGATCTGGATCTGCCAGAAAATCTCAACCCGATCTTTATCTGGATCTGGATCTGGGTAAAAATCTGGATGTTTTACATCACTGTTGTTGAGCATTATAGTAAAAGTGCGAAAATGATTGTGTACCAGATTGTCTATTCTCTGCTTTGTTTGTCTTTTGTGTACTAGTTTGTCTATTCTGTGCTTTCTTTGTCTTTCTTTACAAGGACACATAATCATATTTTTAATGAAAGGAATGGCCAAATTTTCTTATATTTTTGCGCATTTCCTGTTTTCTGAAGTGCATCTTGTTAATAAGAAGGCAACAAATGGGCCTGAAAACGGTAAGAACAAAATTTTCACTGATACATTTTTCTATATAATATTGGCAGCGACCCGTTACTGCGCTATGTAATTAGCAAAGGTCGAAAAACGCATTTCAGCTGAAAAGTTTTATGCGATGTAGGAGTTCATAAATTTTAAGTGTTTTTGGGCTAAATTCAGAACCGAGATTTGGCCAATTTAGCGAAAATTTTAACATTACTATTTAACTTTATAATACTTTTTTTACAAAATTTTCCAGGACTCTGTCTCGGATGCCGCTGGGGATGCTTGAGCGCACCACCCCAGACCCTCCTCAGCCGTAAAATCTAGGGTTAAGAATTTCTAAAAATTTCCGACGTTTTGCGCCGGCATTAATTTGTCTGTTTTGTATGATTTAAGCTGTATAAATTGAGTTAAAAGTGCAAAAACGTCAAAATTTTCCGGCGCATAGCGCCGCCATTTACTGTTCTTTCTTTTTAAAAAGCTCCGGCATTGCGTTTAAAAGCCTGAATCACTCAAAATATCTTCATACAAAGTTAGTAATTTGCAGTTTTCTTGTTAGAAGCTTGAACTGTCAAAATTATTTTGTACGAGTTTGATAATTTTCTGCTCTGTCAGTCTAATAGTATTCACAGAATTACAAAATGTTAAGGGCAGTAAAAAATGACTAAATTTCTTGGCACTTTCCGCCACTTATAATTTCTGAACTGTTTATCAATAGAAAGGCCGTAAATTCTATACATACGAAAACGGTAGAATTTCCAAAATTTTTCGGCATTTGGCGCCGCTTTACACTTTTTGTATTTTTTAATCGTCAGAAACCCATAAATTAGCTAGGCTACACTACTAAAGGTCGAAAAACACAGTTTTACTATACATAACGTTACTGGCATACAATGCAAAAGTATGTAGTCTTAAAAATTTTTGTTTATACCCCCTCCCAAACCAAAATCCTGGCTATGCCTCTGTGAGCAGCACCAAAATTGAGGGGGGTGAAAAAATTTTTGGGTGGGGTGAACAAATTTTCAGAGGTGAAAAAATGGTCTTAAAAGTGGTCGTATAGCGAAAAATCCATTTTTCGACATTTCTCATTGAGCACTATTCAAAGGCATCAAAAAATCGCTAAAAAGCGAAAAAAGATTTCAAGTATTACATTCTGGTGGTTATTTTAATTTCTGGGGGTATTGCCTAGTTCTGGGGATGCATACCCCCACCCCCGCTCACGTGTGCCCCCCACCTCCATGTGCATGTTAGGCTACATCAACTTAGATGAGTTACCTACCTACAGTAAATCGTAAAACAGAAAGAATACTATCGCAAAAAGAACTTTCTGATATGTTTAACCAGATATAACTTGAATAAACAGATCCAGATCCAGACAAAGATCGGGTTCTGATTTTCAAGCAGATCCAGATCATAAAGTAACCAGATCCAGATTATCTGGATAAAAAGATAAGATCCAGATGATTTTTTACGTCACTATTCAGAGTCCAGTACCCAATCTCCTTCGAACTATAGTCTGTTTCATTTAACTTTAAGGTTTTTTTAAAATTTAAAATGACTCACAAGTGTTTTAAACTAGTACAATAAATGATTGTCTACAGTATGACAGGCCAACTAACGATGTATGCCAGTGTTAAGCCGCATTACTACATCAAGAGTTTAAAACCGCATTTGTAGCCTACTTCCTGTCGAAAAATTTGAAAGAAAACCGCAAAATCAAATGAAATAGACTAAAACTCATACCGAAGTGCTGTACATTTAAATAAGCTTGCATGAACTTTACCAACCCTAATTGTATGTACAGTCAAGACCACAAGTAACGTCGCTCAAGCGCAAGGCACGACAGGCAACAGGCGCCTGTGACCTGCATGTGAATCGGCCAAAATTTTATATTAGTAAACACGCGCGTCGAAAGAAAATTGCCTGTGCAATGCCTGTAACTTTGCCAGGCGCCTGCAGGACATGCGCTTGAGCGACGTTACTTGCGGTCTTGACTGTATAGCATCAAACATGTATTTCACATCTTCTGAATATCGATAGTTTAGCAGGTACAAAATTTATTTTTGGCATATCAAAATGATACTAGAGTATGCTGAATATAGAGCTCCAAATTAATCAAATGACGCAGTTGATAGAAGCTGTTCAGATCTAGCGACTCAAACAGACAGCAATGATCACATCAAGTTGGACAATTAAAAATGAATAAACAAATATACACATAAGATCGTGTCTTCCCATACATTACAACGAACGAACTGCGATGCTACTAAAAATATAATTCAACTTCAGCTAAAGTACATAGCTCAAATAAGAAATTTGATTAGTAAGATCCATCACAAATAAGGATACGGATTAGTAAACTTCATGCCGTCATGATTATACTGTAATTAAGTAGTAGGTAAGCTATCGTCCAATCGAAGCAATGGTCATTGATAAACGGGTGGTGCCTAAAGAATTAAACACAGTCGTTTAAATAGGTAGGTACCTACAGCAGACTTACAACGGCAAACTTTAGAAAAGATTACTATAAGTCTGTTTAATTCAATCAACAGCTTCTAATCCACACGAAACAGGCTACAAAAATGCAGAAATACACAGCAATGTAATTCTGGGCAGATGGGTGAGTACGCAACAAACCAATATTTTCTGGCATTTCCGACGATCAGATATCTTTCTATAGCATACGTACAAACAAAAATTTTGAAACAAAGTCGAATAATACGAGTAGGTCAATGGCGTGCAGCAACGGATATTTGACACTTGTGAGCGAATGAATAGCTAAAAACGCTTCTAAAAGATCCTTAGGGGGGATAATCAAAAAGTTTCAGCAGGGAGCAAGGATGGGGTGAAAATTTTTCAAGAAGGTGGAGGGTGGTTGAAACCGCCTTACCCCCAAGATCATGTAAAGTGGCGTATAAGTCTGATGTAGTTTTGCCACTGGTTAGCATACGTGGGCAGCAAGAAAATTCTAGGGGGGGTGCAAGATTTTTTGGAGGTCAAAAAATGGCTTTAAGAATGGTGGTATGGCAAAAAACCATTTTTCGACGTTTCTCATCGAGCATTATCGAAAAATTGCGAAAAAAACGAAACAAATTTCCAAAAATTGATTTCTGGGGGTATGTTGATTTCGGGGGGGGGTATTTTGTTATCTCGGGGGGGGGGGTGCGCATACCCCTCAAACCCTCCACGCCCAGGTGTGCTGGTTAGCATTAAAGGTCATACTTAACTCGACATACTATGGAATATAATTTACAGCCTTAGCAAAAAAATAAATAAATCAATGAAGTCTATAACACACGTGAGCAGCTAAAAATTCTGAGGGGTCCGATGGGGCGAAATCAAGAACAGCATCAAAAATACAATTCTGGTGTGGATCCGTCGGATTCTCAGGGGGTTCAGAGTTACCCACAACCAGGGCCGTATTTAAGGGGGCAACGGAGTAGCCTGGCCATAGGTGGGCAGCACCGAAATTCTGGGGGGGGGGGGTAAAAAATTATTCAAAGGTCAAAAAATGGTCTTAAAAGTGGTCTTACGGCGAAAAAAACACCATTTTTCGACGTTTCTCATCGAGCACTATCCAATGGCATCAAAAAATCGCTAAAAAACCAAAAAATTTTCAATATATGAATTCTGAGGGAGGGGTATTTTGATTTCTGGGAGGTATTTCAACTTCTGGGAGGTGCATACCCCCTCACGCCCATGTGTGAGCCTGGCCCCCAATGGCCAGAAAAAAGTTTTGGAAGGTAAGATAAAGCACGGAAAGATGAGAAAATTGAATGTCTTCAGCATAAAATATTTAAATTTTCGGTGCTTCGCGCTGGATGTGATTTACTTTCTATCATGCTGGCCCAAGCACGGTTAAAAAATTACACTTTTTCATAGATTTTTGCATTGAAGAAATTTTGGGAAAACTTCGAATTTTATTACGTAAATGAACCCCCCTCTGGGCCGAATCTTGGATACGGGTCTGCCATACCTGGGCGTAGGGAGGGGGTTGGGAGGATAAGCTACCCCAGAATCAAAATTTTGAAGCTTATTTTGTTATTTCGCAATTTTTTGATGCCAATGGCATCAAAAAATGAAAAATGGTGGTTTTCGCTATATCACCATTTTTAAGGCTATTTTTTGACCTTTGAATAATCTTGCACACAGCCCCCACTAGAATTTTGGTGAAACACCCACCTATGTGGCCTGTCCGCATAAACGTTTGGCCTTCAGCACAAATAAGCGTGTGTGGGGTAGGGGATCTTGAAAGGTATGCAGACCCCGATAACCCGGTAGACCCAAAAATCGATAGACTACCCAGAGTTGAATTGTTGGCTTCTTTGTTTTGTGATTTCTGTAGGTTTTACACCATCAAGACTTCCACAATTCGGTGTGCTGCCCACCTATGGTGTCATACATAAGACAGCTCGAAATTTTGGGTGGGGCTCACCGGCTATTTCAAGGGGGCATACATGTATACACGCACACGGTAGAGCAGGCCAGAGTAGGTGAAATTCTGAAATGGTCATATGGTAAATTAGGGTAATTGTTTTTTGTACAAGGTCCTTTTGCACATATACAAAGACGGTCATCAAAAGTCAATGTTACATTCTGTACATATCTTGGAACAGTAGCACGTTATGTGAGGTAAAGTACGTTTCCTGCCCGTTTTTAGTGAAATTTAATTAATTTATGAGTTTATAGCGATAAAAGATACAAAAATTTATCAATATGGTGCGAAGCGCCAAGAATGTTTGATACTTTTACCCTTGTTTAGGTAGAATTTCCGGCCTTTTTTCCACAGTAAGCTCAAAAATTGTTTTGCAGATTTTCTTTCTGTCAAAATCGCCTGACAGTACCTGTTTTTCAAAAACCTGAGGTAGGTGTAATACGCTCAACCCACCCCTATGCACACGCGCGGGGGGAGGTACACGAACCCAAATTTTTGGCCGAAAACGGCCAAAAACACCAAAAAAAAGTCAAAAGGTTCAATTTTTTTCCACAAATGGGGAGTCAAGAATTTTCTTCCTTTGGTGGTGATGGGGAACAACCAGCTTTAGGGTGGAGGATCCCTCATCCAGGTCTGAATCCAGGGGTTGGTAAACGGAGGGGGAGGGGAAATCCCCTGTATTTTTTCAGAATTTGAAGATATGACATTATATAGGTTTTTGACGTCTCTCAGCGTGAAAGTTATTAAAATTTCAGTGCTTCATGCCATTTATTTATTCAAAATTACTATTTACTATGTATTTAAATTTTTTTCGAGATTAAATTATCCGTGAAATCAAATTTATTACATTTCTTCTATTCAAAAAGGTGCGGAATTGAGTATAGCAGCATAGAAACAAAAAATTTTCTGGCGCTTTGTGCCGTATTAATTGTTTACGTGCACTTTTTGCATTATAAATCGTTCAAATCCAATCAAAGTTTAGATAGACTACAACATGTCAAATTTTTCCAGCGTCTCGCGCTAGAGAATTTTTCATTTCGAAATACAAAGATTGAATATAAATTCAAACATTGAAGTTTTTCATGAATTGAATGATAAGAAATCAAATGTGCAAACAGTTTGAACGATAGATTCCGTGCGTGATGGTCAGCGGAAGTGAAAAGTTTTTGGAATTTGTGAAACAATTTTCTTTGTCAGTGTATAGAGCTCGTCGGAAATCGTTCGGAAATGCCATTATTTTGGCCATCTCGTAACAGTAATTGAGATATCCAATCTCAAAGTCTACTATCACCCCAATCCATTTGAAAGAAGATCCGTTCTTAGGGGGCGGGGATGGATGGAGGTTTTGAACCCCCTCCCCAGAATGGCAACTGACCGACCGCCCACAAAATGGCTGCAACCCTCCAGAATTGTCGATTTTTCGCAGAAGTTGGTAAAAGTGAAGTGAGCCTTTTAGGCGTTTTTCGCTCATTTTTGGTTTAAAAATCTCTAATTTTCGGCGCTTCGCGCCATATATACGCACACTTATTGACTATATTTTGTTCAATGCACTCAATTTTTCAAACAGACAGGCTTGAGATTTCTTTAATGTTTTTATGTTCTAGAAGGAACGAGCCTTGACTGAAATTTCAAAAGACAATGCTTTTGAAGTGGCCCCAAAAAAGGCACTTTAAAAAAATTTTGGGCCTGATTCCCCCAAAACAACCGGGTTTCTGCAGTTTGCATTTTAACTGAGTATTTTCTATCCGTTTTTGACAATATCCCAGTCAGAAAAAATTATTAGCTTATTGGCAAGCAATTCGATGACATAAGCGGAAAAAGGTTTTAGGCCTTAAAAAATCGAGGTAAGGTGTAAACAAATGGCTGAAGCCCCCGAACTGCAGATAGTGGCCAAAATTTTTCCACAAGATTGTAAACAAGGACATTTCTATCTATCTTACGACATTGAACTCAAAATTTTATAACAAGAATTACCGAATTAGTAAGAAGACATCAATACGAGAAAGAAGCAAAAAGAAATGTAAAAAATGAGGAAAAAAAGAAAAAAAGAAAATAAATAAATAAATAAATAAAGATGCAAATATTGAAAAAACGCAAACAAAAGCACGCGTGAAATCACAAAAGTACCTAAAAATAATTATATTATGAGAGCTTACATGTTTTATGAGGCGCAAAATTCTAAATGGAACAGAAAAAGTAGGCAGGATTATAAAACGAAAACTTACATAAAAAGGTAAGAAAAAGGAAAAAAACGTAGAAGAGGAAAAAGAAGAAAATCGAAAAATGGCCGGTAACATTTGGAGCCCTTTTTTGGCTTATCCTATATGTTACCCATTACATATATTAGTTTATTATGCGTACATGTTTACCAGTGGCGGATCCAGGATTTTCCTGAGAGGGGGGGCGGTACCTGTAAGGGAGGGGGCGGAACCCTGGCTTGCGCGGAAAAATTGGCCGTTTTACCCGAAAATCGCTAAAAATCGCTCAAGAATCTTTAATTTTGCGCACTATTTGGCCAATGGGCACGCCCCCCAACCCTGATGTTTACTGAGCTACCCGAACCGGATCGGGTGGCATCGATTTGGATATCCGAACCCGAAGAAACAAAATTCACTATCTGTTGCAATGCAACAACTATATAAATTGAGCAGTAATTTAAGCTACTAAACGTTCTTTGCTTAAATTCCACAAATTTCCGATCGAATCGCAGCAGAAATTTGGATCAAATCACAGAAATTTAACTAACTTTCTTGGGCAGAATTGTCAGAAATTTTACAGGACTATCACTACTGGCCGAAACTGAAATTTGCACTTATAAAGCGATTTTAAATATAAGTAGACAGCATAAAATTGAAACAAAAACGCAATTTCGTATATGAAGCGCATACCTTTGGACCTATCGCCGACAACCTTTCTGAGAGTTAGGATTCCGCCCAGACATGCGCGTGGGGCGGAGGGGAGGGTTGGAGGAGGGGGTATGCACCCCTAGATGGCCTAATACACCACCTAAATTAAATTTTTAAAATTTTCTTCTATTTTGTCACAATTTTTCGATGCCAAAGGATAAGTGCATAATGACCACTTTTAAGAGCATTTTTGACCTTTGAAAAAATTTGCACCCCCAGAATTTTGGTGCTTCCCACGTATGGTACCGCACCTCCCCTTGGAAATGTCCTAGATCTGTAACTGGAATCTCTTCAAAAAAATATTGCCTAAAGTTGGCCACGCTGAGAAAATGAATTGTTAAAACTATGTGGTGTCACAAAATGATAAACCCATAAAAAGTCGATTTAAAAGCACGACAGAAAAAATCGCAGGTACCACCATCTAGTAAAGCATTGAATTTGCTTTGGATAAAAGAAAGTAAGATACACTCAGCAAAAAAGAGGTTTTCACAAGTAGCTCTGAAAAAGATCTATTTTAATGACGATCTATTTTTAGAAACAGTATCGAAATATTAGCATGGAGTATATATAATGTGGTATTTGATAATCTATTGTGTACAATGCTAAGCTACTGAAGGCAGGTCGGTAAAGCTGAGGGCGACCGTATGAATTTATAAATCGATTAAGTCCAGCAACCCAACCCGTAATTCTAGGATATTTTTGGTTTCTGATTAATGAAAAATTAACCAGTGCATATCGCATTTTGAAAAAAACAAGCATTAGACACAGAAGTAGAGCTCTACAATGTGGTATTCGTATATTCCTTCCACGATTCTTGAAAATCGATTTCTATAGGGGGTCTATGATTCCGTGACACTATATACACATTAAAGAGTCAAATTAAAATAAAAGGATCTGCAAAACTGGACAGAATAAAAAATATAAATTTGAAGACCAGAAATCCAACAATAGAAAAAAGCCTTCGTTTTAACTAACTGTGTAAGTAGGTGCGGGCTGATAGGCATAAGGCTGTTGAACCGGATACGCTGGATAAGAGTCTGCAAAAAAGCACAACAATAAAATAGACAAGAAACGTATACTTTCGCGTGTAAAGTACGAGCATGTATATACATAAATTCTTGTGAATTCTCGAGGGAATACAAACATGATTCATTAATTGCGGGTCAGCCGCATATAGAACAACCTTGATCTCCGCCAAATTCTATGTACGAGTATATTCTACTCAACAAGCACCCAAATTATGTCAAAATAGTCTGAAACATCAAAATATCTAGCTAACTTGATTAATCGTAGGTAGCGCGATAGTGCTTACCTATAATATACTGGGGTACCCCAACATATGCGGCCCCTACCAGGCACGTATCTCTGGGGGATACGTGCCCAAAATTCAGAAAAATCGGAAAAATAAGACTTCAAATGTTATTTCGTGCTATTTTTGGCCTTTTGGGCTCAATCCCCCCAAAATTGGTGTTGGTCCCCCAAAATAGGACGGCAAGCTACATGCCTGCCCCCTACAGGAACATTCAAAACATTTTTGGGAGGTGCGGCTCTTTAAAGGATAGATAATAAAAAATTCGCTGTCGGTGTTTTCTGTTTTTCTTTCCACTCAATAACCAGCTTGCAAGGAGTGTGTAAAGTTTTGACGTAACGTAATAACATATACAAACTTTTGAGGGATTTCTCGCCCAGCTTGTACACAACTCAGGACGGATGACTCGTACACTTTATGGCTATATAATTGCATAGGACAAAAACTCTGAATACATATTTTTTGTTTTCCGGAAATTCGCATTAGTTCTTGAGTGGGAGTGTAAAGAGTGTGAAACTCAGCAGGTGTAAAGACAGATTTTGGATGAGTTTTTGTCTTTCTGTCAGCTAACAACTCCGGTTATTAGTCCCAAGAAATTTTTTCTGATAGCATTGTACTATTACCATCAAATTTTTTTGCACTCAATGCGGGATAGATCCAGGGGTTTAAGGTTTACAAACTAGTTGAAGGTGTAAAAACTGCTTTTGTCTCAGATTTATCCGTCCGAGATAAGTTGAATAAAAAAATAAAGCACGTTTCAAGGGCTAAACGTCGCAGCAAACGGCTCTTAAAAAACTCTATATTAAGTTATTTCTGGAGGCAGGCCCGTATCCACAATCCGGCCAAGAGGAAGGGGGCACCCAACATAAATTGGTCTATATCTTGGAGAATTCATCAGGATGGCTCGCAAAAACCGCATTTTTCGACGTTTCTTAGACATGCTCTATCCATTGAGATCATAAAATTCGAACTTTTTGATAAAATTTTTTCTCACTCAAAATGCTATAAAAAGTGTCATTTTTCAACCGCAATTGAGCTAAAATTATGGAAAATACTTCACATCTGGACGCAAAGTGCTGAAAATTCTAAGACTTGACGACAATTACACGCGATTTTTTCATCTTTCCGTACATTATCTTACCTTTCAAAATTTTTTTCGGCCGTGGGGGCGGTCGCCCCCACCCCCTTAAAATATGGTTCTGTCTATAGGTGTGAAATTCGAAACCAGGGGTGTAACATAAGGCGGAAAAACACATTTTCTTCCCTTTTTTGATTGGTCAATATCTCAAATAGGATGCGGAACAGAAGTTTGTCACACATAAACGCACCTATTATGATTTTTATACACTCGTTGGGGAGTTAGGTTCAATGTTTACAATGTGGACGGTAGTAAAACTATACATTTTTGTCTCTTTTATGTTCGCCAAATTCTCCGTTTGAAAGTCGGAATAAGTCTAATCGAAAAAAGTAAAGTAATTTCTAATGGGTACGCGTGAAAGGAAATTGTGTTTTGGAAGGTGTAAAGTCGAAAATCGGGGGCGTTGACAGTGTTTCTGTCCTGTCTTTTTCTGCCAACGTTTGCTATTATAAGTCTCTGGACATGATCTCATTGTCTAAGAATGTATCAGGGGTCAAACGTCCCAGTCAGTCAGGCGCGTTTGTTTAAGCTCAACAGCGGTATAAAGTGCTTCATATCTTGCATTTATTTGTCTTCAAATTATTAAGGAGAGTTAATTTTTTCGTAATATTGATCGTAATATCAGAATAATCCCAGAATTATAAATCAGACTAAAATCTTTTTTACACTCGGCGGCTGTTTAAAGTTTACACTGAAAATTTACTTTAGTTCTAGAGCATTGTAGAAGCCTTATTCTTTCAAAATGTCCTATAAAGCGCCTGAATTACGAATTGGACTGTTACACTATTCATTTTTTGCTGATGTGTAAAGTCACTGAAAATCAAATTTAGGTTTAGAGCATTGCAAACGCCTAATTTATTTTAAAATACTCCATGTAATGTCTGGATTACGAAGCTAATGTATGTATTCTTTACATCCAGTAGTTGCGGCTGAAGACAATTGATTTGTTTAAATAAGGTAAGGTTGTCTTGTTTTAAAAGTATAATGCTTATGTTCAGAAAATATTGTTTTCCGCATTTTTGGAGTGCTGTCATTATTATGGCATGTTACCGTATGTGTTTAATGACTAATTTACTCAAGCAAAGAAAAATGCTTAGATGGAACAAAAAGGACGAATATACTTGGAGTTACGCATCATTAAGGACATAAAAGGAGGAGACTACTTACCTAAGCGCAAAAAAATCACGATCAGCTAAAAATACGACTTTCTCTAAGCAACACAAAAATCGAAATATATTCCGCAGCCTCTGAAAAAGAAGGCCTCTTCAGAAAAGATTTCTCAGTCGTTTGCTGAAGAGCTAAGAAGGAAAGTTCGAGTTGTGCCAGATAGCCGATTTAATTGGATATCAGTCCCGCATTTTTATGACAATATGTATGTAATCAATATTCAGTTGAAAGGCTAAATAGATAAATTGATGACATTCGCATAGCATGGCCATGTTTCTTAGGGCTCCACATTTACACGTGCTATTCTAGCGTGATGGGATGATGTAGCCACATTTTTTCCTGCTTCGGCATTCTATACATATGCGCCGTTAAAATTGCCGGTCTATCATTATGCACTTGCACTGTTATACCGCTCATACTTATTGCGCCGTGTGCTAAATTCATTGGTCTGTTTGCGCGTCTTTGGTTCCTTGTCACACTTTTATACCATTGCAACAGCGGTCTTTCGGAACTGCATCCAAAATAGTAATTAAATGATTTGTCGATTCCTTTAATTCAGATTGATCAGTGCTTTTAAAGAGTAAACTGCAGGTTATTTATTTCTCAGACTGAAGTCACAGCTACCTTCTGTTGGTCGCAGTTATACTTCGATTTTTGTGTTGCTCAGAGAAAGTCTGATTTTTAGCAGATTCTTATGATTTCTTATGCGCATAGGTAACATTTCCCTAGTAAAGGACAAATATACTAGGAATCACGCGTCATTAAGGACGTAACCTTCTATGTCCTTAATGACGCGTGATTCCTAGTATATTTGTTCCTTTTGTTTAATCAGAGCATTTTTGCTAGTTTCTATAATTAGATAAAACTGATAAAATGTAATCAAAATAGACTAAAATGCTTGTGAACACTAAATTTTCCAGGGTTGGACTCATTTGATTTTACGCTCATCATCCCTGCAAACCTCGATCTTGTGCAAAAACGGTGCGAAGAAATCAAAAAGGCACAAAAACGACGGAAATGCGTTAAAAACACAATTTTAAGGAGTTACTGACAATAGTTTATCTTTCAAAAACATAAAAATACAAATGCAAAAGACATCTAAAAACATTGGGTAAAATTGAACAAATTATATTCTTAAAATGAATTATATGACGCAAAGTGTAAAAACTTGACACCATCGATCAAAAGGTCGTTAAAACGCTTGAAACAATATTTTTAACGATTTATTTTTCCGGAAAATCAACAATTCTGGACGGGAGAGGAAGAGGTGTGAAAAATTTTAGGGTGGAGAATGTGTGCTTAATTCTTGCACCTATTCAGACTTATTTCTGGGTTTAAGCTTAAGGACGGCTAGTTACCAAAGAATGTCTAATTTAAAAGAAAAACTAAAAATAGATTGTTTTACGAATCCTTGTGGCTCTTTTGACTCACAAAAATCAATGTTTTAATTTCTTGACCTTTTCTACTCAATTTCATCATAGTTTTTTAAGTATATTGTTTGCTTTCAAATCTTATAAATCGAAGAGCGTCGTAAGACAATTGATTTTTTAGTTTTTTACGCGTTTGCCGTTTTTAATGAAAAAGTATCAGCAACCTCGGCCTCCGAAAATGAAGTAAATCGGGCAAAAGTTAAGAAAAATGAAGCCTATTTAAAAATTTGGAGCCGTTCCGTTCCACATACGAGTATCGAGGCGAATGAAAACGATGGATACATTTATTTTTCAAAACTGCCAATTTTTCAGTTTACGACTGAAGACTTTTTTAGCGCCACCCCATTTGCGCGGCCGCTAATTGTCACAAGCGAGCATTTAAAAACCTACTATTTAAACTATGTACACGATTGATTTTTCTTCATCCAGTCCGTTCATGCTTGACTAATCCATTTCTTCATTTATTTTTGTGCGCGATTTTTAAGTTCATCTTTCGAGCTATAAGGCTGATTAGAAGACAAACATAACATAAAAATATTTAATTCGGCGCAAAGCATTGGAGGATTATGCCCTACCCTGGTTAAGTACAGTTTGAGATTTTAACTTTTTCTTTGAGGAACCCGTAAGGGAAATAAAAAATTCATTTACACTTAGGTTATATTCACCAAAAACTATTCTTTTTTGAAGCTCAAATTAATCTGATACGAAGCTTCCATGCTGCTAGTCATTTTGGGTAAAGAGCACACATGGGCGTGAGGGGTTTGGGAGGTATGCACCCCAGAAGTTGAAATACCCCCTAGAATTCAAATTTTGAATTTTTTTGCATTTTTAGCGATTTTTTGATGCCATTGGATAGTGCTTCGATGAGAAACGTCGAAAAATGGTGTTTTTTCGCCATACGACCACTCTTAAGACAATATTTCTTAACCTTTGAAAATTTTTTAAATCCCCTACCTCAGAATTTCGGTGCTGCCCACCTATGGTAAAGACTGTAATCAATCATGAAAGGGTCTTTGTGCGTGAAAGTCTTATGTACTAGCAGATGCGAACACATATAATCAGGTACAAAATTTTCGGAATAGCTCATTGAAAAAGAACGATAAACTGTACAACAATTCCAAATTACAGTGCTAGCATATTCAGCAAAACTATAGCAGGAATTTGCTGATGATAAAACAAAGGACCAACGATAAAAAAACAAAATATAATAGGCACATTCTAATTCATTCGGCGCTAAGCGCCAAAATTTTTGAAGCTTTCTTGAAAAGCGCTTTAAAAAAATGCTAAAACTATTATCTTTTCATCCGATGAAAACCTTTGCGCATGGTGCTAACGTCAAAAATTTTTCGTTAGCGCAGGACCGGTTTTCTTTGCGCCTCACTGAAACAAATCAGTGGTTTACACGCATTAAAAACCAAAAATAGAAATAATACTCAATTAAAATAAGTCAGCAAAATACTCAGTGGTTTGGATGCGCTTTCGTCGTATGGAGAGAATACGACCGTTTGCCTGTCATCTCGATTTCGGTACAGTCTTCCAACTGCTACGGCGCACAGCACTATTATCATGCCCACAATCATCAGCGTTAATCTGCGAGGAAGTAATAATCAAATTAGGATAAGTTTCTCAATTATAGAAAAGATAAGAGATGGATGGGGTCCGCACCAGAAATACACAGACTGGGGGGGTGATATAGACCACCAGAATGGAAAAAAATTAAGAAATCTTCTGAGCAAAATGAGGAAAACTGAAGGTAAAAATTGATGAGGATTGAAAATTGTCTTCAACCGTGCCTGAAATTGAGCAGGCAAAAAGCACTTGAAATAGCCAAAATAAACAACTTTCAGACAAAAATCGAGATAAGGGGCTAGTCAAAAATTTTCTGACTATGGAGGATGAGGGGACGATCAGACTCACGGCGGGGGATTCTACAACCCCTCTGTTACAGATATGGTACCATACACTAGAGCTGTTGATACCAAATCCGCCAAAAGCCTGATTTTACACAAACCCTGATTTTCGACAAAACGCATGCACTTTCAGGACTTTTTTTGGTGTTTACAGCCGTTGTTTTGGAAGAAATAGGTCATTAACCTTAGCATCCTACCTAAAAACGGCTGGCTAACACCCCTTCCGGCAATTATGAGTCATCATACATGCGCAGTAAACCAAAAAATTCTGTGATCGGTCCCAAAAATTTAAAAAATTGCCTTCTATGGGCTTAACGATGGATACACCACACGTTAAAAACACCCTTTTGTGACGTATCGGGTAATGCTAGTTCTTTTAGGACATAGGAATATAAAAAATTTCGGAAAAATTTGACATAAAATCGGGCAAAACTGAACAAAACGCAGTCGGAAAATGAGCACTTGACGGCAAGTACCATGAGCTTCGCTTTTTTTGAGCCAAAAGTTTGCTGAAAACACACTTTCTACTTATTTTTCGGGAAATCATAAATTCTGGGCGAAGGGCTGGCACAACAGCTATTTTGCGGCGGCTATTTGTATGTATGTCTACGGCTGGAAATTTATTACAGTGTTCGACACCTTTTTCATGGATGGACACCTTTTTTCAGTGACGGACCCACTGATTAAGCTGAACGACCCACCTTTACATGCACGGACCCACCTTTTTTCAGGGACAGACCCATCTTTTTCAGGGTCTAGGGACCCACCCATCCTTTTGGCTGTAAGTTGGACGGGGCGAACCGTCAGCCATTGCTCAGGTATGGTGTTAGGAGGATTGAAGAAGGGCAGGACAAACGACATTGGCTGGAGAGATCACCACCATAGGTGGGCAGCACCAAAATTCAGGAGGGAGTGAAGAAATTTCGGGGGAAGCGGTGAAAAAATTTTCAAAGGTCACAAAATGGTCTTAAAAGTGGTCATATTGCGAAAAAACACCATTTTTGGACGTTTCTCATCAAGCACTATCCAATGGCATCAAAAAATTGCTAAAAAAGCAAAAAAAAATTTCTGGGGGCGGTATTTTTGATTTATGGGGGGGTATTTCAACTTATGTGGGGTGCATACCCCAAACCCCCCACGCCAATGTGTGATCACCACCCCTGTTGCATCTGTGGTGGGGGTAGATGACGCCTCATTTGTCACTAAAAAGCGACTCAAAGGTAGTATAAGTCTCTCAAAATGGCCAAAAAAATGAATTCGCAAAAAATCAAAGGGAAGGAGTCAAAATTTTCTGACTTTGGCGGATGAGGGTCGACAAGCTTTCTTTGGGACAATTCCTCATGCCACTGCTACATGTGTGGCGGCTGGCCTGGCCAGTAGCCATTCTGAGGGGCAGGAAACCAGCGTTTTTTGTACAAGGTTCGGTTGTACATGTACAAAAATGGTCCCCAAAAGTTTTTGTACATTTTGTACATGCAAATTTTTGTGTACTCTTATACAGTAGCGATTTCAGTGTGTTAAAAAGAGTTTCCGATCTTTGGTAGTGTATTTTAGCTAATTTCCGGATTTCTGACGCCAAAAAATACTAAACTTATCTCAAAACGGCGCGAAGCGCAAAAAATTTGACATTGCTCCATTCTAAATGCAAATTCTGCTATTTTGAAGATATATAGGACAAATAATACTCGAGCCGAAAATTCTTTGGAATTTTATATCTTTTTACAGTTTTTGTCTTCCCAAAAATCTTTGTACATGTTGTACACACAAATTTTGAGTACTTTAATATGGTACAGCCGCGATTTTAGTGTGGTAAAAACAGAGTTGTTCGACTTTTGAGAGTATTCTGGCGAATTTCTGGGTCTTTAAGTGCAAAAATCACTAAGAATCGCCTTAAAATGGCGCGAAGCGCCGAAAAATTTGACACTTCTCCTTTCGAAATGCAATTTCTGCCATTATAAAGATATATACAATACACAATTGCGAATTTCACACCTTTTTTGCAATTTTTGTCGTCCCAAAAAATCTTTGTACATGTACAAACGCGGTCCCGAAAAGTCTTTGTACGTCGGGAATAATCTTTGCCGAATACAAAAAACGGTGGTGCAAACACCCAAAGATGTTTGGCCGTCATATGCACATGCTACCAAGGGGTCAATAAAATAATGCTGCTCCGAAAGGAAGCGTGAAAAGAATAATATGGGGAATAAAGAACTGAAGGAAAATGCAAGGAAAACAGTAGATGTACCTAAAATAAATCAATTAAATACATCAAATCCTTATACCGTGTAAAAAAGCCAATCAATAACACACGTGCGGCATAGCCAACAGGAATTAGTAAAGCAGACCTTACTAAATTTCAACACGGATAGTCAGTCAAAAACTTGCCCTGCTTTAAACAAGGAAATGGGGATCATTTAATTATTCCCCAATAAACAATTGCCACGGTGAATGAATGAAATATAAATGTTAAAAACGATATAATTGGCATATTTTAAGATTCAAGTTTGACTACCACTGTGACGAGCAGTTATCCCATATTTTCCAAAAACTATCAAAAAAAGGTCCAAAAATTTGCCCTTAATGTTAAAATTGTTTTGAAACCTACATGAAAAGAAAATGGCTTCCACGCAGTGTTTTTTTTGTACAAGGTCCGTTTGTATATACATGTACAATGATGGTCCCTAAACGTCTTTGTAGACTTTGTACACAAATTTTTGGGTACTATGATATAGTATGGTAGCGACTTTAGTGTGGTAAAAACAGGGTTGTTCGACCTTCCGTAGTGTATTTTAGCTAAATATTGAGTTTACGAGGGCTAAAATCATTAAAAATCGTCTTAAAATGGCGCGAAGCGCTAAAAAATTTGACATTTTTGTTTTCGAAATGCGATTTCTGCTATTATAAAGATATATGGGACACAAAATTACTCATTTCGGCGCGAAGCGCCGAAAATGTATGTAATTTCAGACCTTTTTACAGCTTTTTGTCTTCCCAGAAATCTTTGTACATGTAGAAAGACGGTCCCAATAAGCTTTTGTACATCGAGAAAAATCTTTGCCGAATACAAAAAAACCGTGCTTCCAGGTCGTCAAAAAAGTAAATAAATGTCATTAATAGGTATCATACGGCGCGTAGCGTCGGATAAATTTGAGATTTGATGGTCACTGACGGCCAAAAATCTTTGCAAATTGCATATCCATTCTTTATCTCGCCAAATATTTTTGACCAATGGGGTGGGCGGTAACCCCCCCTTAAACCCGCCCCTAACTGGTGATGAGGGCACCCAGTAGTCATGGCTTCGATAAGAAAAATAATTTGAACGTGTACTTTTTGGAGAAATTCAGGAGCACCGATAGAATGAATGCGACTGAGGCATGAGTCAAATCCCACCAGCCATAATCCCGACTATGGTCTAGAAGGCGTTCCAGTGAAAGAGCCATCGTGATTGAAATTATCCTTAATGAGAAAAAGGAGCATACGTGATCTTCAGGGGCGCATTTAGGGGGGGGGCGAAAAAAGGATTTTTGAGCGATTTTTTTAGCGATTTTCGGGTTCCGCCCAAGTCAGGCTTCCGCCCCCCTTAGGAAAATCCTGGATCCGCCACTGGTGATCTCGACGGGGTTAAGACGGTTCCAGCCCCATAAAACTTATCACCATCTACCTCAGAAATTTTTTGTTTGTTCGTTTGTTTGGCAATTTGAAGATTTAGTCAAATGAATATTCATTATTAAATTATCTCAAATTGTTTGTGAAACTGGGGCAATTACTACTCGATTTTCTTTATTTATACATATAGTGCTACTGTTGTCTTCTAAAAACCAATGGATTTGTAAATTAAAAAACACCCGTTTCTCGGTAAGCAAAAAAAGATAGCAGCTCTTCCCGGATCATTCACAAACTTGAGACATGAATTTGCCTAAAATTTCAAATCTTTTTTTGCTCTTCTTTCATGCATTTCGAGACTTGTTTATTCTCAAGAATGTATAATAATAACAATAATAATAATATTATTAATAATAATAATATTAATAATAATAATAATTATTATTATTTTTATTATTATTCATATCTTTAGGAATCTTTTATGTTTTTACGTTTGACTCCACCGTCTGATGTCAAAAAATTAAGTGAACATTTCCCATCCATAGAGCTACAGTATACTGTTCAAGTCAAAGCTAATAAAAACAAGTTGTGATCTAAAAAACAATGCCAATCTTCACAAAAATTAGCAGGAATGCTTCACGTAAAATTTAAGTGACGCCATTTTCCCGAAATTATCGGGACTACCACAAAAATCTTAAAAAAGTTCGACTAAGACCAAAAAACCACTGTAACCTAAAAAGACCACTGCTAAGTATATGATGTCGCCTTGCCATGGAAAGAAAATTATTCATTATTGAACTGCTTTAATTAGCATAACTAACAGTGGCGGATGTAGAATATTCCTATGGACGGCAGTGGCAGATCTAGGATTTTCCTAAGGGGTGCAGGCAAGTAGCTGGCCGTCCTATTTTCGGTGAGGGACCAACACCAATTTTGGGGAGTCCGGGGTCCAAAAAGGCTAAAAATAGCACAAAATAACGTTTAAAGTCCTATTTTTCCGGTTTTTTTTCTGAATTTTGGGGGGGGGTTCGGACCAGTGTTTTTTTGTACAAGGTCCGTTTGTACATGTACAAAGATGGAGCCCAAAAGTCTTTGTACATTTTGTACATGCAAATTTTTGTGTACTATACTATAGTACAGTAGCGATTTTAGTGTGGTTAAACAGGGTTTTCGATCTTTGGTAGTGTATTATAGCTAATTTCTGGGTTTCTGACGCCAAAAAATACTAAAAATTATCTGAAAACGGCGCGAAGCGCCGAAAAATGTTGACATTTTTCCATTCTAAATGCAAATTCTGCCATTTTAAAGATATATAGGACAAATAATTTATCAGTTCGGAGCAAAGCGCCGAAAATTGTGGGAATTTTACATCTTTTTACAGTTTTTGTCTTCCTAAAAATCTTTCTACATTTTGTACACACAAAATTTTTGGGCACTATAATATGGTATAGCAGCGACTTTAGTGTGGTAAAAACAGAGTTCTCCAACTTTTCATAGTGTGTTTTAGCTAATTTCTGGGTCTCTAAGGGTAAAAATCACTAAGAATCGTCTTAAAGCGGCGCGAAGCGCCGAAAAATTTGACATTTTTACTTTTGAAATGCAATTTCTGCCATTATAAAGATATATAGAATACACAATTACTCATTTCGGCGCGAAGCGCCGAAATTTTCCCGAATTTTTAGACCTTTTTTGCAATTTTTGTCTTCCCAAAAATCTTTGTACATGTACAAAGACGGTCCCGAAAAGTCTTTGTACATCGGGAAAAATCTTTGCCGAGTACAAAAAAAACCGTGGTTCGGACCCCCCCCCATTCTCCCCAGAGATACGTGCCTGAGGACGTGTACCCAAACTCTTCCAGAAACAGTCAAAAATAGGTCCGAAAATTTGCCTTTCACGCGTAAAATAGCATTTCTTTGGCGTTTTACATTGTATACTTTTGAATAAAATGACTTATACGCAATATTTTTTTCAAATAATTGAAATTTTCGACAATTTTGTGCGAAAAAATAATTAAATTTCTCTGACATTAGTGAAAGTCTGTCGCGAACCGCCGGAGAATCGGGTAAATTCTGGCGTATAAGTGTTTAGAAGCTAAACTTGCTGCTTTATTTCCGGAATTTGTAGCATTCGATGCTAAGCGTGGAAAATTTTTGATTAAAAATAGGAGAAAACTATGCTAAAATCGCTGTTTCTGCGGTTGAAATTGTTTAGAAACCTATTCCATGAGCAAAAAATGGCTTCCAGATCCCCAATTAATAAATGTCATTAATAGATATTACCCGGTGCGCAGCGCCGGAACAATTCGAGGAATTATGGTCAGTGAAGGCCAGAAATCATTACAAATTACATACCTCGTGAAATATTGTTGGTCAGTGGAACGGGGACGCCCCCACCGTCCGCTCCTGAATCCATCCCTGATCGTTTCCTACAGGGATGTATAATTTATATGATATATAATTCATTTATAATTTATAAATTATAAATTTATAATTTATAACTTATAATTTATTTATGCTTAATTTATGAATATTTTATTTTATTACATATGATTTATTAAATAATTGAGCGTCCCCTGGAATCAGCGATTGGTTGGTCAGTGGAAGCAATATGAATTAATATGAATATAAATTAAATTAATATGAATTAATCTTCTAGCTTAAATAAGTCGAAATGTTCTAGTGCAAATTAGCTAAAATATCGTAGTGCATCATACAGTCGAGTAATTTGCACTGTTTGGTCGTTAAAATCATAAGCTTGCATTGAATTTTTATGTATGTCAGAATTGTTTTGTACAAATTTGATCATGTTCTGTTTTGCTTACCTTCTCAAGGCTTCAAAGTTACGTTTAAGACAAGAAAATAAGTAAATTTTTTGGCAATTGCTAAGCTTTTATCAATCAGGAGGTTGCTAGATTCACATGTAAATAGTAAAAATGTAACAATTTATCGAATCGATTAATTTTAACGATTTAAATTGTCAAAAATTCAGAAGTAGACTACTAAACTACATTAGGAAAAGTCGAAAAATATTCAGCCTACCGCGCCAAAATTTACATGTACAAAATGTACAAAGACTTGAGGACCGACTTTGTTCATTTGCAAACACGCCTTGTACGAGTACAAAAACACTAGCCTCCGAGGCACCAATAAGGAACTATGATAATTTCGACCATTGCAAATCGCATATTCGTTATTTATCTCGCTAACTATTTTTGGATAATGGTGCACCTCTAAGTCCGCCCTAGTTTATCGTAAACTAGAATTGAATACAAAGCAAGCTAAACAATTTTTCAGCACGGTCAAATCTTTGTGCAGGTTTGAGCCTGGCTTAACGTTAGGCGTGGCTTAACCCTGGCTTATCGCTTTCAATAAAATATGGTTTAAGCCTGAATTAAACCACAAACCAGGATCATTAGGCACGTAGCTGGCCCTCCTATGATGGGGGGCAACACCATTTTGGGGGTCCTAAGCCAAAAATAGAACAAAATAAGGTGTAAAAAGTCCTATTTTTCCAGTTTTTTTTTAATTTTGGGGGTAAGGACCCCCCAGTCCCCCCCACAGCTACGTGCCTGAGGATCAACCCGACTGCTTAGATTTAAGCTAGGGTTAAGCTAGGCTTAAGCCTGACTTGGTTAAACCAGTCCCAATAAAAAGTTGAGCACTATCTTGTTCAAAAATTCGGGCACAAATTCATCTGGAATTTAGACTGCAGAAGTACATCTACCGGTGATTAACCAAAACAGTTTGCTTATATCTCTAAACTGTCAGGTAGCACTTCATATTGATTGCCTTTAATTTCGCGAATAGTTTAATCTATTACATTTTGGTTAAACAGGCCAATGAAAATTGTTCGAAATATTGTTGCTTTCTTTTCGTGTATATTCAGCCACGTAAATCCAACGACTTGTCTCAATTAATATTATTATTACGCGATATAATTTATACATATATACATGTCCATAATTTAAAGTACGATGTATGCTGAGATATGCGAAAAAAGGCGATTGGAAAAGAGATTAATATCGGATTAAGGAGCAAATGAAAGTTCATTCAGGCGATCTGGAAAACGTAACAAAAGAGCGAAAGTCAGTTTTGATCTGACACTTATCCGGAATGATTCCGGATATCCACAAAAATTAGTTAAAAATGAGCATTTAATAACGTTACAGGTGTACCATAGGTGCACAAGGTCAGGGTCGGCAGGGGGGGTGAAATGCCAAAAATCCAAAACAGTAAATTTAACGTTCACGATTTTTTGCTGTTTTAATGATCAAAATGGTCAAAATAGACTATAAAAGGGTTTTTCGTGTTAATAATACATTTTAAAAGCATTTTTAGTCCATTTTGACTGCATTATATCACTTTTAACACTAAAAAATGCAAAAATTTATCAATTTTGGGCGCTTTTTGAAGTAAAAATTACTCAAAAGTACTAATCTGGCGCGAAGCGCCGGAAAAGTTTTGACTTTTTCACTGATTTTGATGTCAAAAATGATGCAGAACAAGACCTGTTTGCTCAAAATCGCCGGACAGTACCGGTCTAGCTGACCCCTGGGGGTAATACCCCCCTATGTGCATGTGTGAGGTGTACCCAAATATAGGCAGGCTTTAGCACCCATCAATGCGCAAAGCCGCCTTAAACACGCGAGTATGCTTCCGCCATAGTAAGCGACGGACGCGCTAAACCAAACGCAGCCAGAAAGTAGAGCTCGCGCGGAATCAAAAGTGCGAAAGTTCAGGGAAAATAGAAATACAAGAAGCGTAATCCAGAAGCACGCAAAACATGCTCAAACCATGTAAACGATCCCCGAATATCAGCAGACCTAAACCCCCATTTGGCAGCCTGCCATATCATCCATCAATGTGAAAGAATTCTAAAGTTCTATATAAAGCGGATTACATATGCACAACTCGCTCAACATTTGCGGTGCTGACGACGAGTGTGGCTCAGCCTCTGCTACTTTGGAGTGGCCTTTAGCTCAGCCTTTGCTGCTGACGCCGAGTGCAGCTCAGCCCTTACTGTGCAGGCGCCGTGACTCAGCTTAATCTCTTTTTGAGCTGATGCCATTAATTCCATCGAAATACTCGTTTATTTATATCAAGCCATCGTCGATACAATTATGCATTGCTCTTAAACTCATTAAATCACTTATTCATTGCTTCCGCCAGCCAAATTCGCATTTTACTAATATTACGATCATTGCCTCAACGTATATCACTAGCTCTGAATTTTATAATCTAATTTATCTGGCCATTCATACATTATCGCAGAGCGCGAGTTTTTAATCGTCCTAATTTGATAGTTTCTGGGATTAAATGCTTATTTTCTACAGGGGCGGATTAAGGGGGCGGGGGGCGGCCGCCCCTATTGGCCCGAAATAATGCGCAAAATTAAGCATTTTTGAGCGATTTTTAGCGATTTTTGGGTTAAAATGGCTAATTTTTCCGCCAAAGTCAGGGTTCCGCCCCCCCTTAGGAAAATCCTGGATCCGCCACTGACTTTTCTAAACAAAACAATCCGAAATCTCTGTCTTCTCGATCTATACGTGTCATGCATTCTCATATAATCGTAGATTTAAGTGATAAATTAAGGTTAATGAAGCGCGCTAAGATTATCAAAGTGCGCTAGGGGCATAGAAACGATAACAACGTACATATATACAGAGAAAGGTTAAAGCGGGCGTGACAAAACAACCGTGAGTTTGATTAGAAAATAAAGGGGTAACCTTTAAGCAGGCAGGTCCTTATGGGGAATAGGGGATCCGGACCCCCCATAAGCAAATTCAGAAAAATCGGCAAATAGGACTCTTTAAAGGTGATTTTGTGCTATTTTTGGCCTTTTGGGCCTAGTCCCCCAAAATTGGTGTTGGTCCCCCAAAATAGGACGGCCAGCTACGTGCCTGCCTTTAAGAACCGTATAACAGGTAGGGAAATAAACTTACCTAAAAAGTTTTGTTTTCTGTTTTAATAGAGCGAAATATGCATGTTTCAGTCCGCGATATTCACATGTGAACCGGCAATAAATGCACCCTCGCCAGGGGCGGATTTACAGGGGGAGGTGGAGGGGGGCGACCGCCCTCCATTGGCTTAAAATAGTGCGCAAAATTATGGATTTTTAAGCGATTTTTAGCGATTTTCGGGTTAAACGGCTAGTTTTTCCGCCCAAGTCAGGGTTCCGCTCCCCTCAGGGGTACCGCCCCCTTTAGGAAAATCCTAAATCCGCCACTGGCTCTCGCCATCAAAGCTGAATGAACATACAAGAAATCGACAATACCTAAATAAATATTTTTGAAACCGACACATGACGTATGCATGCGTCTACTTGACTGATATACGTGCCTATCATTGACGCATGTGTCTATTCATTAAGTACAAAACGCAACGTGCGAATGCGCACATTTACAAATTTTAAAGCAGAGTGTGTACATGTCATATAGCGGATTGACGCCTTCTTGCTGTTTACATAACAGCCTATCTTTTGTGGAGGTCAAGCCAGGCTATTGAAAGCCGATAAAAGTCGCGTTTACCGATCCAGACTTAAGCCTGGCTTAAGTCAGACTTATGCCTGGCAAGCCTGACCTAAGTCTGGTTCAATTTCACAAAACTAAAGAAAGCCTGGTTTAAGCCATAACGTTTATTGGGAGACGGCGCTTAAAGAGCGAGGCTTAAGCTTAGCTCATATTTTAAGCCACACTTTCTTCATTGACACCGGATCCAGGATTTTTACTACAGTAAATTAAGTTACGGCCATTTTGACATTAAATGTTTTGATATACACTATTTTTGGGTCAGATTGCTCGACAGTATCTCAAAAATGCATAAAAATGGCCATGAAAACTCATTTGTTAACCCAATGCGCGGGAGTAAAAAAATCCAGTCTGCAGGACGGGAGGCGAACAACCGACTTTGAAGTAAGGAAATGCCTCATTCCCCTGTAACGTTTACACTTATGTGTATATGTAATAAAGATGCAAATACGATTCAACAGACACTGAGTAAAAGATTGAATGAAATCCTGTATAACAAAACCGATCCAATACACACTAGGTGGGTCTAAAAACATTTTATGGGAAAAAAAACTCACATAGTGTACCACCATCGCCAGCCCTGATTGTGATAGGAATAGGCGGAACCACGTTGTTGTTGATGGGGCGTTCGACAGCAGGACATTTCGCAACAGTTTTCATAGGAATAGCATTCGAAAACTATCTCGCGTACTTTCGTATTATCCTCATAGCGCACATCAAAATTGGGAGTGCTGTCGTCAACTTCGAACACGCAGGTTTTTCGACCCTTTTAAAACAAATGCTTTATTAGGTGAAGTTAAAAATTAATGGAAAGTGGCTAAATTCAAATTTGTCTATAAAATTAGGGAAAGATTCCGCCTCTATGACAGCAATAAAAGTTTTGCGATAGCAATGTAGCTCTCAAAAGTGATCAAATGTAGTCGGGAGCATAGATGGATGTAGAGCAGTGCGGATTTAGAGCGGCAAACCAGGGCCCAATACCGTTGGCAATGCTTGGTAGTATGTACTTTAGCATAGCGTGACCTCCATTTACAGCAGTCTATCAGCATAGGTGCACAAGGTCAGGGTCGGCAGGGGAGGTGAAATATTAGAAATCCAAAACGGTAAATATAACCATCTTGACCGCATTATATCACTTTCAACAGTAAAAAACACAAAAATTGATCAATTTTTGGCGCCCGTTGGCAAATTATTTTTGGCACTTTTACTGCTGCTTTTGACCTCAAAAAACAGCAAAACGTTCCGTCGCTCAATATTGCCAGACGCTCTCTGGCTAACCCTTCAGTGGAGTGTAATATCCCATTACCCCCATGTGCATGTATGTCTGATAGCCCAAAAAGTGTCCCCCTATCCCGAAAAAAACTGTCCCCTCTCCCGGGAGTAACGGCACACTTTTGATTAGTGCGGTTTTTTAAGTAGAAAGTAAAAACTCAATTTTACTCTTTTATCTTGTTCATACTGAATACTATTAGTGATGAGCGTGTAAAGTGTAAACCAAAAAATGAAATAAGTTGCGAAGGACCATTTTTTTAAATGTTGACCTTGACTTTAAATTTACGAAGCTAACTTTATATTTTTCTAACACTCAATGGTTCCTGCGCAACCGTATAAGGCACACGCAGGCAGAGGCGGATTTAGTGGGGGCGATGGGGGGCGGCCGCCCCCATTGAACCAAAATAGTGCGCTAAATTAAGGATTTTTGAGCGATTTATAGCGATTTTTGGGTTAAAACAGCTAATTTTTCCGCCCAAGTCAGGGTTCCGCCCCCCATAGGGTACCGCCCCCCCCCTTTAGGAAAATCCTGGATCCGCCAGTGCACGCAGGGTGCATTTAAAAGGCGGTGTGGTGGCAGTCGCCCGACCCCCATTATCCAAAAATATTTGGCGAGATAATGAATGGATATGTACTGAGATGTTCACAATCAGCAGGGAAAAACCACCAAAATTTGCCATGTTATACCGTTACGCCAAAGCTTTATACGTTAAAAAAGCACTCCATCTCTTTCACAATCTATCTTTAAAAACCGCACCTTCTGGATGTGCCCCTTATAGCTGTAGGATGCACAGGTGTTACGAGTGCCCAAGTATATTCAGGCACATAGCTGGCCGTCCTATTTTGAGGGGACCAACACCTATTTTTGGGGGACCAAGCTTGAAAAAGCTAAAAATAGCACAAAATGTCGTTAAAAAAAGTCCTATTTTTCAGATATTTCTGATTTTTGGGGGTCCGGACCACACACGGGTGTGGGGGGCGTTCGGGGGGTATTATTCACCCCCTCCCCAGAAGTTGAAATACCCCCCATCCACAGAAATCAAAATACCCCCCAGAATTCAATTTTTGAAAATTGTTTTGCTTTTTTTAGCAGTTTTTTGATGCCATTGGATAGTGCTAGATGGAAAACGTCGAAAAAATGGTGTTTTTTCGCCATACAACCACTTTTCGGACTATTTTTTGACCTTTGTAAATTTTTTCATCCCCCCACCAGAATTTTGGTGCTGCCCACCTATGGTCCGGACTCCTTCCCGTTCCCCCCAGAGCTACGTGCCTGAGTATATTACAGGTACGCGCTAACGCATTACCTATGATTGAGAAACACTGTTGCAGAATTTACGATTAATAATATTACTTACATACTTATTTTGTCAGCACACATCAGTCATAGATGCTGAGAGTCAGGGTAAATTGGTCAAAATAGCCTATAACACGTTTTTCATGATAATATCGCATTTCCAAAATATTTTTACTTCATTTCGATGGCAGCATATCACTTTATGACGCTAAAAGTGCAAAAATTGATCCATTTTGGACGGTCTTCTCATTAAAAAATGCATAAAAGTGTTGATCTGGCGCAAAGCGCCGGAAAAACTTTGACATGTTTACTGCTTTTGACCGCAAAAATAATACAAAAAAACGTTCCATCATCTCGAAATCGCCGGATAGTCCAGCTGACCCTCAGGCACGTAGATGGCCCTCCAGTGGCGGATCTAGGATTCTCCAAAGGGGCGGGCGGTACCCCTAAGGGGGGGCGGAACCCTGACTTGGGCGGAAAATTAGCCGTTTTAACCCGAAAATCGCGAAAAATCGCTCCAAAATGCTTAATTTTGCGCAATTTTTTGGGTCAATGGGGGGAAGTAGCTCTCCCGCCCCCCCTTAATCCGCCCCTGTGGCCCTTCTATTTTGGGGAGGGGACCAACACCAATTTTGGGGGGCCTAAGCCAAAACTAGCACAAAATAACGAGTAAAAAGTCCTATTTTTCCGGTTTATTCTGAATTTTGGGGGGTCCGGACCCCACAGTCCCCCCTTAGCTACGTGCCTGCTGGCCCTTCACCGGGGATTAGTACCCCTCAAACCTTATGTGCATGTACGACATTAGTACATATACATGACATATTGCCCAGCCCCGATAAAACATGGTCGGCCCTGGAATATAGGTGGATTAAAGGGGTGCGGGCGGGCGAACGCCCCCCGCCCCCGATTAAGCATAAATATTTGGCGAGATAAAAAATGGATATGTAATTTACAACGGTTTCTGGCAGTCAGTGATCATAATAACTCGAATTTTTTTCTGCCCTCCGAACCGGATAATACCGGTTTTATCGTAGCCTATGTCCACCTCCAGAAGAACGTATATCCAAACTAGAGCTGTGCCGGGGCCGCCTTTTTTGCCGGGGCCGGGGCCAAGAAAAGCGTGCTTTACCGTGCTCATAGTACGACCCTACCCTACCCCTTATATATATATATATATATATATATATATATATATATATATATATATATATATATATATATATACAGTGGCGGATCTAGGATTTTCCTAAGGGGGGCGGTACCCCTAAGGGGGGCGGAACCCTGACTTGGGCGGAAAAATTAGCCGTTTTAACCCGAAAATCGCAAAAAACCGCTCAAAAATGCTTAATTTTTCGCACTTTTTTGGGCCAATGGGGGAGGGGCGGCCGCCCCCGCCCCCCCTAAATCCGCCCCTGTATATATATATATATATATATATATATATATATATATATATATATATATATATATATATATATATATATATATATATATATATATATATATATATATATATATATATATATATATATATATATATATATATATGTATATATATATATGTATATATATATATATATATATATATATATATATATATATATATATATATATATATATATATATATATATATATATATATATATATATATATATATATATATATATATATATATATATAATATATATATATATATATATATATATATATATATATATATATATATATATATATATATATATATATATATATATATATATATATATATATATATATATATATATATATATATATATATATATATATATATATATATATATACAGGCCCGTATCCAGGATTTTATTTCGGGGGGGGGGCCGAAAATTTTTGAGACCAGATATCTCGAGAACCATTAGGAGATAGGCGAAAATAAAAACAGTTTTGAGCGTATCTCGGCGAGCTCTATACAACGGTGAAGAAAAATTTCAACAAAAAATTAAAAAATTTTCACTCTATTTCATTTTGATATACAGCAAATTAATCATTTAAGCTGATTTCTCATCACCTAATCGGCGAATTATTTCTTATCTCTTGCCTTTGTACTTAATCATTGTGCTTTACAGAGAAAAACAATACGGATAATTAATAATTCGGCGCTAAGCGCCGAAAAAATTGACATGCTCTGCATATCAACCTCAAATTTGAGCGGTTTTGAGCGGACTAGAAGACAAAAAAACATGTATAAACAATAGATACGGCGCGAAGCGCCGGAAAAATTTCATGTTTCCCATGTCATAACTCAAATTTGAGCTGTTTTGAGTGAGCTAGAAGGCAAAAACTATAACTAAACAATGAATCCGGCGCACAGCGCTAGAAAAAAATTGACATGCTTTCTATATCTAACTCTAATTTGAGCGATTTTTAGCGGTTCAGAAGACAAAACTATACGTAAACAATAAATCCGGCGCGAATCGCCGGAAAATTTTGAGTTTACTAGCTCAAAAGTACGCTAAAAACCTGTTTAGGCGCTGTTTTAGACGCACTTCGCCAATTTTTCATTCTTCCTTTCGGGGGACCCTTGAGAGAAACAAAAATTTTTCCCCATTTGGGGGAGGGCGAGGCTCCCCACCCCCCTGGATACAGGCCTGTTCCCATGTCATAACTCAAATTTGAGCTGTTTTGAGTAAGCTAGAAGGCAAAAACTATAGCTAAACTATGAATCCGGCGCAAAGCGTTAGAAAAAATTGACATACTTTCTATGTCTAACTCAAATTTGAGCGATTTTCAGCAGTTTAGAAGACAAAACCTTACATAAACAATAAATCCGGCGCGAAGCGCCGAAAAATTTCGTTTTTTCCAGCTCAAAAGTATGCTAAAAACCTGTTTTGGCGGTGTTTCAGACCAACTTCGCCAATTTTTCATTTTTCCCTTTGGGGGACCCTTGGGAAAAACAAAAATTTTTCCCATTTCGGGGGGGGCAGGCCCCCCGCGCCCCCTGGATACGGGCCTGTATATATATATATATATATATATATATATATATATATATATATATATATATATATATATATATATATATATATATATATATATATATATATATATATATATATATATATATATATATATATATATATATATATATATATATATATATATATATATATATATATATATATATATATATATATATATATATATATATATATATATATATATATATATATATACAGGCCCGTATCCAGGGGGCGGGGGGGGCTGCCCCCCAAAATGAGGGTCAAAATTTTTGTTTCTCCCTAAGGTCCCCCGACGGGAAAAATGAAAAATTGGTGAAGTGCGTCTGAAACAGCGCCTAAACAGGTTTTTAGCGTACTTTTGAGCTATTAAACTCAAAATTTTCCGGCGATTCGCGCCGGATTTATTGTTTACGTATAGTTTTGTCTTCTGAACCGCTAAAAATCGCTCAAATTATAGTTAGACATAGAGAGCATGTCAATTTTTTTCTAGCGCTATGCGCCGGATTCATTGTTAAGCTATATTTTTTGCCTTCTAGCTCACTCAAAACAGCTCAAATTCGAGTTATGACATGGGAAACATGAAATTTTTCGGCGCTTCGCGCCGTATCTATTGTTTATATATGTTTTTTTGTCTTCTAGTCCGCTCAAAACCGCTCGTATTATTCATTATCCGTATTGTTTCCCTCTGTAAAGCACAATGATTAAGTACAAAGGCAAGAGATAAGAAATAATTCGCCAATTAGGTGATGGGAAATCAGCTTAAATGATAAATTTGCTGTATATCAAAATGAAATAAAGTGAAAATTTTTTAATTTTTTGTTGAAATTTTTCTTCACCGTTGTATAGAGCTCGCCGAGATACGCTCAAAACTGTCTTTATTTTCGCCTATCTCCTAATGGTTCTCGAGATATCTGGTCTCAAAATTTTCGGCCCCTCCCGAAATAAAATCATGGATACGGGCCTGTGTGTGTGTGTGTGTATGCGCTTCAAGCGTTAATATTTGTTGGGATTACAAGATATAACAGAACAGGGGCATCGGGGGGTCTTGGGACGTGGGCGTGGGGGTTGGGGGTATGCACCCCTCAGAAGTTGGAATACCCCCAAAATTAAATTTTTAAAATTTTTTTTTGCATTTTTAGCGATTTTTTGATGCCATGGAATAGTGCTCGACGCTCCCGAAATTTCGGTGCTGCCCACCTATGGTCTACCCCCAGAATTCACACTCTGCCCCCCAAAAAAATCCACTAGACGCCCCAGAAATTGATTTTCAGAATTTTTTGTTTTTCTGCGATTTTTTGATGCTAATGGATAGCTCTCATTGAGAAACGCAAGAAAACGGTGTTTTTTCACCTGATACCATATATTATCAGGCACTTTTTGACTTCGAAAAATTTTGGGACCCCAGAATTTTTGAGCTGCCCATGTATGGATTTAACTCCTCTGACTTGGATGCGTTTTTCAATGTGCTTTACTTTGCACTTTTTTAAGCTTATTATTCTATTTTCTCTGATAGACGTAGCTGTCTGCTACCAAGCAAGCTGGAAAGCTCGTCTATATGAATTGAAATTTAAAATATGTCAATTTTGATTATTAACTAGAAATTTGCACCAACCTGGCATAATGAAATAAAGATTTGAATTAGCAAGATCTGTGGTGTTGCTTGAAATTGAGCTTGAAGGTAAATCTGCCCAAAACATCAATTTTCTACATTATAATCAATTCTAACACTGGCCCCGGCACAGCTCTAATCCAAACAATGTTTTTTGTCGCAAAAGTCGTCGATTATACTCATACTTGATACGCTGATGACCAGTGGGGGATCTAGGATTTCCGTAAGGGGTAGGGTATCCCAACTTTTCCCAAAACAGACAAAAATAGGTCCGAAAATTGGCCCTGTTTTTCGGTATTTTATGTTGTCTAATTTTATTTAAAAAAGGCAATATTTACCCAATAAATTTCAAAATTTTTAGCCATTAATTGTGAAAATATCATTGAATTTCTTAAATTTAACGAAAGTCCGGCGCGAAGCGCCCGAAAAATTTAGAAGTTTAGGTGGAAGAATGTTTATAACCTTGAATTATTGCTTGATTTTGACGCAGAGCGTCAAAAATTTTTAAGAGTTACGCTTGAAACTAGAAGAAAAATATATTTGAATATATGTTTTAGCTCTTAAAATCGTCTTAAACTCATTCTTCGAGCAGAGGTATGGTTTCTAGGCCACAAGGAAAGTTAATAAATAACGTAGGTATTATCCGGCGCGAAGCGCTTGAAAAATTCAAGAACTTATGACTACTGCCGGCTAAAAATTATTGCAAATTACACATCCATTCTTCATCATGCCAAGTGCCAACCACTTTTGGCCAATGGGGGCGCCCCCTCCTCCACTTACGCCCCCTCCTCCTTAAATCCGCCCAAGCTGATGACGAATATGAGAGCCATTTTCAACAAAAACGCGTATATCTAATTAATTATATATGCAACTTTGGGCAAATCTAATTCAAATTTGAAATTGTGCATGAGGGGCTGTGGCCTGATTGATTTGCTGATCACGAATATTTAGAACCAAGGACTTTTGATACTATTTGCTTGGGCTTACGCTTAGTTATATGGTGCCAGCACATGGGTTAAGCCTAAGATAAATGGGTAAAAAATTGCGGAGCGAGCAATTCGAGCAGAGAAATATTTGCCACATTTATACCTTAGGCTTAGCCCACGTCTGGCACCAATCTTAATTCTCATGCAATCCCAGAAACTTCCCTGCTGCTTAATCAAACAAAATTTATCTCAAATGCCACAGAAAGTGACATATGTTTAACAAATAAATGATTGATCAGAAACTTGCTAACGTTTGAAAGCACAGGGCCATTGGCCAAGTGAATAGATTATCTATATACAAATCTATAGACCAAGAAGTCTGAGGCTCGGTCCCTGCGAGAGTCAGTTTTTCTTTCAACCGCCACATTGCGGGGGCAAAGAAAAAGTATATCCTATAATGTAAAAGAACTTAGAAAAATTCAATAGGGGTCATTTACTGATAATACCTATTAGTAACATTACTTTCTCTGTGACCTGGAAGCCATTTTTTAGTAGAAAGTTTAGAAAATAAGGGGTGTAAGATTGTTATACCACCAAAATCTAACCGTAAAGTACAACGTGAATATGATAAACATACTTATAAGGAACGATGCATCAACTTTAATATCTGCTGTAGTTAAAGCAAAGCCTTCTGGTGCTAAAGGTCCAAATCAATTTAAAGAGCAAAAACAGCTATTTCAGCCAGGCGCGGATTTAATGGGAGGCGGCCGCTCCCCCATTGGCCAAAAATATTTGGCGAGATAAAGAATGGATATGCAATTTGCAATGATTTTTGGCCGTCAGTGACCATAATTTCTCAAATTTTTCCGGCGCTACGCGCCGAATGATATCTATTAATGACATTTATTAACTCTCTTGGTGACCTGGAGGCCATTTTCTCTTCTATTTTTGCATAGTTTTCTTCTATTTTCAATTGAAAATATCGACATTTCGCATCAAATGCTATAAAAACAGAACATCAAGCAGTAAACCATGCTTCTAGACGTCTATCCGCCTTAATTTCACAAATATTCCGGCGCTACGCGCCAGATTTTTGTAAAAGTCAAAGAAATTTAATGATTTTTTCGACCAAATTGTCTGAAATTTCAAAATTTTCTGAGGAAATATTGCGTCAAAAGTGATTCTATGTAAATGCATACAATGTAAAACACCGAAAAAAACTATTTCGCGCATTAAGGGCAAATTTTCGGACTTATTTTGACTGTTTTTGGAAAAGTTGGGATACCGCCTCCCCCCTTAGGAAACTCCTAGATCCGCCACTGATTTCAGCATAGATTTCTTCTATTTTCGAACATATCTTTCAAAAAATTGCCGACGTTCGGCATCAAGTGCTACAAATACAGGAAATCAAGTAGTAAATCAAGCTTCTAGACGTCCTTTAACCGAAATTTCGCAAATTTTGCGCCGGGTCTGCGCAGGCCCGGTCTAAGGCATGTGCGGAGTGTGCGGCCGCACAGGGCCCCGAGGTCCAAAAGGGGCCCGCAGGGGGCCCCGCCACATGCACTATATAAATGCTTCCAATAAGTACCAAAAAGGTACCTCGCACAGGGCCCCCAAGAAAGTACCTCGCACAGGGCCCCCAAATGCCTAAGACCGGGCCTGGGTTTTCGCTAAAGTCATATAAATTTAATGATTTTTCTCACAAAAAATTGTTAAAAATTCAAAAAATTTTTGAAAAAATTTTGCGTCAAGTGATTTTAAATAAAAGTAGACAATTTAAAACGCCGAAAAACGCTGTTTTTGCACGTGAGTGGGCAAATTTTTGGACCTACTTCAGACTGATTTGGAAGAACTTGGGTACCCCCCCGCCCTACGAACTTCCTAGATCCGCCACTGCCCTGGGACATCCGTAATTTAATGTTTTTTGACTGAGGGCTCACCACAGTCGGCTGGTAATAACGATTACCGTACCAATACTGGTGCCCATTGTGCATGTACCAGGGGCGGTGCATGGCTTGGCCCACTTTGTACCCGACGTATGCGCCGGCTAGGGTCCCCAGTGTGCCTGCTAGTATAGCCTTGTTGCGGGAGGACGCCCAGCTGCTGCGACCGGCTGAACTTGACCATGCGGGTCGGCGTCCCGTCTGCTGGCGGCGCTGACCGCCGAAAATTCCCTGAGAAGGAGGGCGGCGGCCAGTGCCTAAACCAACTCCAGAACCACCAGTATGACCACCAGGCCTACAAAAACAACGAGGGTCAAAACTATTTCAGGCAATTATGCAATAGCAACAAATAACAAAGAGGGCGACCGAATGAACGATACAATCAAATTTAAACTAAATAATGAAGAAAGTGCCTAGACTAACGAATGGAACATTCTATTGCTGGAAGTACTTTAACGGTTTTTGTCATATCCGCCCGGGTGCATGCGTGGTGCAAGGGGTCTATCGATTTTTCCGGAGTGTATTCTAGACTCTGAAGAGGTCCAGTGAAACTCCCATCCCAAATACACACAAGCAGGCACGTATCTGGCCGTCCTATTTTAGGGGGGACCAACACCAATTTTGGAGGGACTGAGCCCAAAGAGGCCAAAAATAGCACAAAATAACGTTTAAAAAGTCCTATTTTTCAGATTTTTCTTAATTTTTGGGGGTGCGGACCCCCCAATTCCCTTCCCCAGAGCTACGTGCCTGCAAACGAGCATGTCTTCAACTAATCTCTTAGGACAGTCTTATACAAGTGCGAATCGTCCGTGGGCACGAATTTCAGCGAACGTTGCTCTATTTATTTTTTAAAGTTACTCGTATTTACTTCCCCGAAAATTTTGAACACCAACTCACCTTTGTATTCCACCACCTCTTTGACCCGTTATGGCATTCTTTATTGATGTAAAGACTCCACCTCGGCTTCCTGACGAACTGCCTGTCCCTCCTCTTTTACAGCAAATATCGGTGGTAAGAAAACATCCAGTAAGAACCAGAACCAAAAATTTTCGTTTCGAAATGAAGGTAAGCATGAAGAGCCGAAAGTCGCAAAATTAATCAAAATTCAAGCCAATCAAACGTCGTGATTTGAGCATGTTGCAGCGAAACATAATCATTGAGAATGAATCTGCATTCTTCGAAAATTGTATCCAGCCGAATAAAAATTTTGCATCAGTCAAATAAATCCTACCTTAATTAAATCATTTAGTTTCGAGAAGGACACGAATCAGGTTCATGGAACGCGACCCGAATATTTTACGGGGCATAAATGCTCAAGGTCAAACTTTCACAAGGCGGGGGGGGGTCACGGTTTTTTTTGTATTCGGCAAAGATTTTTCGCGATGTACATAGACTTTTGGGGACCGTCTTTGTACATGTACAAAGATTTTTTGGAAGACAAAAGCTGCAAAAAAGGTTCGAAATTCGCAAAATTCTCGGCGCTCTGCGCCGAAATGAGCAATTGTGTGTTCTATGTATCTTAATAATTTCAGAAATTGCATTTTGAAAGGAAAAATGCCAAATTTTTCGGCGCTTCGCGCCGTTTTGAGACGATTATTACTGATTTCTGCCCTCAGAAACCTAGAAATTGCTAAAATACGTAAGCAAAGGTCGAACAACGCTGTTTTTGCCACACTAAAATCGCTACTGTACCATATTATAGTACCCAAAAATTTGTGTGTACGAAATGTACAAAAACTTTTAGGGACCATCTTTGTAATGTACAAACGGACCTCGTACAAAAAAACACTGGGGGGTGAAATCAAAAATCGGCAAATAGCCATGTGCTTTGTAAACGCAATTATATAGCCTTTTTAGATTCAGAATTTTCGAAAATTAGCTATAAAGCCTTTCTGGGTTCAGAAAACTAGCTATATAGCCTTTTTAGCCCACAAGCATAACCATATAGCCTTTTTGACTAAACAGCTATTCAGCCACTCTTTGAGTTTAAAAAGCTTGCTAAATATCCCTTGCAAACTCATAAAAGGCAATTATAAAGCATTTCTGAGCTCATGTGGTGTGTTTCTGAGTCCAAAAAGGCTATACAGCTAGTTTTCTGAACCCAAAAACGACGAACATTCTTAGTATTATGGATTATTAAGGATGTTAAAGGAGCGGAGTAGGAAAAAGCTACCTTTATATATGCGTTTTCTATCAATCACAATATGAAGCAAGTCAGCGTTGCAGCTTGCAAGCAATTTTCAAAAAGGATACATTTTAGATCATGTTTAAACAGTCTCATGAGAAGCATTCAAATTATGTGAAGAAGGCTACATTTTTCCAAAGGTCGCAGAATATATTTTGATCTCTTGCGTTGCTTAGAGAAAGTCAAATTTTTAATAGATTTTGCGACTTTAGGCATATGCATAGGTATCTTTATCCTAGTACCCTCCCTTTGCATCCTTTTATTGGAGCATTTTTTGTTCCTAGCATCCTACTTTTAATTACCATGATTTGAGTAAAATCAATTGGTAAACACATACGGTACCAGGCCATAATAATGACAGCGGTCTATGAACGCGGAAGGCAATATTGTTCTGAACATCAGTATTATCTTTTTCAAGCAGGCGACCTTACCTTACTAGAACCAATCAAACGTTTTCAGCATAAGCTTTACACGACTACTAAGTGTAAACAACACTTAAATATAAAATTCAGATTGTTAAATAGAACATTTCCAAAAAACTGAGCTACTGCTCGCTCTGAAATTCAGTTTAATTTTCAGTATAAACTTTAAGCAACTAATGTGTCTAAAGAAAACATCCAGTCAGATTCGTAATCCTGACCTTACAAACCACATTTTGGACAAAATTCACACTTTGCAATGCTCCGGAAGTAAATTAAATTTGTAGTGTGAACTTTACAGATTACCAATAAATGATTGGTGCAAACTTCACATAATTATTTGGTTTAGAGAAAACTAGCATAGATTTATAATTCTGACGTCACATAGAACATTTCAAAAAAAATTAGGCTTCTGCAATGCTCTGCAACTGAAATTAATTATCAGTGTAAACTTTACACAACTACTGGGCGTAAAAGAGATTTAATAGTCAGATTTGTAATCCTGACATTACGTTAACATTTTGAAGAAACTTTCATTTGTTACAATGTTCTCAAAGCAAAATGAATTTTTAGTGTTAACTTTGCAGTTCTACAATAAATCAATAGTGTAAACCTTACACAAGTATATAATGGTTGCAGAAATAACTCACAGTCATATTAATAATGCTGATGTTACGGAGAACTATTTACAAATTATTCACGTTTTGCAACGATCTGGATTGGATATAAAATAAAGTTTTAGTGTAAACCATACAGATCAACAAAAAGAGTAGTGTAAACTTTACACAACAACTGGGTATAAGAAAACTAACAGTCAATTTCGTAATTATGATGTTACTAACAACATTTTGGAACAAAATTAAACTTCTGCAATGCGCAAGAACTGAAGTTAATTTACAGTGTACACTTCAGACAACCGGGCGCGGATTTAAGGGGAAGGGCGGCCCCCCTCATTAGCCAAAAATATTTAGCGAGATAAAAAATTTATATGCAATTTGCAATGATTTTTGGCCGTCAGTGACCATAATTTCTCAAATTTTTCCCGGCGCGTAGATGATATCTATTAATGACATTTCTAAACTTTCTTGGCGACCTGGAAGCCATTTTCTTTCTATATTTGCATAGTTTTCTTCCATTTTCAATCGAAAATTTCGATGTTTCGCATCAAATGCTATAAAAACAGGAAATAAAGCAGTAAATCATGCTTCAAGACGTCTATCCGCCTTAATTTCACAACTTTTCCGGCGCTACGCGCCAGATTTTTGTAAAAGTCAAAGAAATTCAATGAATTTCGCACAAAATTGTAAAAAATATTGCGTCAAAAGTGATTTTATGTAAATGTATACAATGCAAAACACTGAAAAACGCTATTTTGCACGTCAATGGCAAATTTTCGGACCTATTTTTGACTGTTTTATGAAAAAGTTGGGATACCACCCCCTTTGGAAAATCCTAGATCCGCCACTGCAGACAACCACTGGGTGTAAAGATATTTATTAGTCAGATTTTTAATCCTGACATTATGAGAACATTTTTTTAAATTTCACGTTTTACAACGTTCTGGAAGCATAATTTATTTTTCGTGTAAATTTTGCAGTTTTGCAATAAATCAGTATTGCAAACTTAACACAAGTAATGAATGCAGAGAATTCTAGCAGTTATATTCAAATTCTTAACGTTACAGACAAAACATTAAAAAATCACGTTTCAAAATGCTCTGAAAGTAAAATTGAATTTTATCAGTTTAAAGTTTACACTTTAAGAGTCACCCAATATTTGGCGTAATTAAACGAGCTCACGTGCACGCGTAATCCTCAATGTTTAGTACCTTTTATATCAACAATATGTTTAGTACATTTTATAAAATCAGTATCATTCCCCAACTCCCAACCCATATCGGGAACAAAAACGTCTTTTTTCGCATGGATGTTGGAAATTCACACCACCAAAAATAATTCAGCATAGAGTGTAAACAAATGCTACCAAGTGCGATGTGTTTCCATCGACTGTTATTTATTTTTAAGACATTCCTTACACCATTAGAAATAACTATGTATTCAGTTTAAAGAAACGCGCTAAGTGCGATTACTTTATAAAATGAAGTAAGTATTAAGACTTACTTTATTTTATAATACTTCGTACTTCTAATTTATATCCGGCGCGGTTGACAAATTTAAAGAAGGTTAAAACGTGTTTTTTGCGACCACCTCGAAAGTATAAACTTTAAATAGCCGTCAACTTCATCCTGTAGCCCTTGAACCTTAGTACTTTTCAATAAATAAGTTTTTTGAAGACTTTCATACAAAAAATATGGTAGACATAAACAAGTCGAGAAATCGACCAAAAGGTGTCTTTTCAACCCCAGATTTTCGCTATCTTTACAATTCCACTCGTGAACTAATGCAAAATTTAAAAAAAAACAAAAAACTTATTCAGAAAATTCAGTCCTCTGCAATTCTATACCATTAAATTGTATAAGGCATTTATGCCGAGTTGTGTACAACCTGTGTAAAAAAACGTCAAAATTTCATATATAGTGCTTGTATGTAATTTTGTATGATTAGCGAACTACACAATTTGCTAAGGCCGCGTTTTGGCAAAGCGTAGCACACCTACCACCAGGAAGTCCTAAGCGGACTGCAGCAAAGCATATGCGCACTCCAGCAAAGCTTAGAGGACTGTAATGGACTGCAATAAAGCTACCGTAATAAAACGCAAGTGGACCGCAGTCAAGCTCTGCAAACTTGTGGACACTGTACATAATTATCAACAATCATAGTTTCCCAAGGTCCAGAGTTGTAGGAGGGGTGAGATTCCAAAATGGGGGACCAGCAAATTAAGTGGTGTTCATTATTAGCCGACACTGTTTTTCGTACGAGCTTCTTTGTGCACGTACGAAGATTTCTGGAAAAGTCATTGAATGAGCGAACAATTTTTTTGTAAATAATTAAATATACACATTTTTACATACTATCAGTGCGTGACCTGCGACCAGCATGCAGTCCTAAATGTGATCATTCAGCCTGAATTTGGTTGATAAGTTCGGCGCGAAGCGCTGAAATTTTTATGACCTTTTGATGGAATTTACACATAAAACTCGACAGAGAAAGCTAAAATAAGTTGTACTGCTAAATCAGAAATATTACATAAATTGTACTATGCCGATTAAATCTTATGATAAGCACCACTACGCTTATAAATTCAATGCAACATCACGATAAACTAGTCAATTTTATCTTTGCATGGCAAAAAAGTGCAAAGTTATTAAATAGTACTTATTTTCACATAAAATCTTTAAAAACAGTAGGAAAGGAGTATATATGAAAGATATTCGAATCAGCACAAAGATGATAAGATTACAGAAATCTTTATTTTGTGGGGTTTAATGTCCCTTCTAGAAGCTGAATACAGTATATTAGTGATATTCGGCGCAAAGGACGAAAATTTTTTCGGAATTTTTCATAAACATAATTTTAAAAACGTTAAAATTACTATCACTTGCTGCCCCCAGAAAGCAGTGTTTTTTGTACAAGGTATGTTTGTACATGTACAAAGATAACCCTAAAAGTCTTTGTACATTTTGTACACACAAATTTTTTAGTACTATAATATGATACTGTAGCGATATTAGTGTGGTGAAAACAGAGATGTTCGACATAATTTATGAGTCTCTGAGGCACGGTTTTTTTTTGTACTCGGCAAAGATTTTTCCCGATGTACAAAGACTTTTCGGGACCGTCTTTGTACATGTACAAAGATTTTTGGGAAGCCAAAAATTGCAAAAAAGGTCTAAAATTCGAAAAAATTTCGGCGCTTCGCGCCGAAATGAGTAATTGTGTGTTCTGTATATCTTCATAATGGCAGAAATTGCATTTCAAAAGTAAAAATGTCAAATTTTTCGGCGCTTCGCGCCGTTTTAAGACGATTCTTAGTGATTTTTGCCCTTAGAGACCCAGGAATTAGCTAAAACACACTACGAAAAGTCGAAGTACTCTGTTTTACCACACTAAAATCGCTGCTATACCATATTATAGTACCCAAAAATTTTGTGTATACAAAATGTACAAAGATTTTTAGGAAGACACAAACTGTAAAAAGATGTAAAATTCCCACAATTTTCGGCGCTTCGCTCCGAAGTGATAAATTATTTGTCCTTTATATCTTTAAAATGACAGAATTTGCATTAAGAATGGAAAAATGTCAGCATTTTTCGGCGCTTCGCGCCGTTTTCAGATAATTTTTAGTAATTTTTGGCGTCAGAAACCCAGAAATTAGCTAAAATACATTACCAAAGATCGAAAACCCTGTTTTACCACACTAAAATCGCTACTGTACTATATTATAGTACACAAAAATTTGCATGTACAAAATGTACAAAGACTTTTGGGGACCATCTTTGTACATGCACAAACGGACCTTGTACAAAAAAAACACTGCTCTGAGGGCGAAAACCACTAATAATCGTCTACATTTCTCCTTTCGAAATGCAATTTCTGCCATTATAAATACCATCACATCATCACTACCATCACACAATTACTCAGTTCAGCATGAAGCGCCTAAAATTTTTGCGAAGTTTAGACCTTTTTTACAATTGTTGACTTGCCAAAGATCGTTGTACATGCACAAAGACAGTCCCGAAAAGTCTCTGTACATCAAGAAAAATCTTCGCCGAATACAAAAACCGTGCCAGACAGTATTTTGGCATTGTAAAAAAGATGGCTCTGAAAATGAATGCACGAGCAAAATCGATTTTTGGCAAAAACCTGCATTTTTTAGCCATTTTTGTGTGCCTTTTTTGCGATTTTCGGCCAAAATGATGGTCATTGCTTTGGCAATTCCCCACCAAAGGTTGGACGTCCACCTTATCCTCTCAAGTCAGAGAATTTTGACCCACTTCTCCCATTTTAGGCGAAAATTTAGCGCTTTTTGGCTATTTTTATATCGTTTTGACATTTTTGGCCAAAACTCAGAGCCCTTACCCCCATTCCCTAAAAATGGCCGAGAAACATACATGTAACAGGGGTTTGGGCGAATCCACACCCATGCTTGTACGCTACCACCCACCCCCAGTCAGAAAATTTTTGACCACCCTCCTCCCATTTTCAGCAAAAACTTGCGCTTTTTAACTATTTTTGCCAGTTTTTGGCCTAAAATTAGAGTCGTTTACCCTCCCTTCTTCTGAAAATGGCCAGGGACCCCCTACCCAAAATTTCCAACCATTGCATGTACGCCGAGGACCCCCTCTTCAAAAATGCTGTTACATGCATGTTTTATACTGATAATTTGTCCAATTACTCTTGCTAACATCCAAAAATACTGGGTCACTTCGTGAAATTCTATTAGTTAAGCGCGTTTTTGCCACAGTAAAAATTAAATTGAAACAAAAATTCAAAAGATTTTTACCAGAAATCGTCTGTCAGTGACTTGAATCTTGGACCCTGAGGGAAGGGAGGTGTGGGCTATACTCGCCTCACCCCCCCCTACGGGAGTGTGTGGCAACAATCGATCTGAAAAACAGTTCTGCGTGACATATGTTAATATTTACATTGACGATAAGTTTGATAAGCTTGACTGCGGTCCGCATGCTTTTCATTATGGTCCGCATAAGCCTTACCACCATAGGTGGGCAAAGTGTTTTTTTTTGTACAAGGTCCGTTTGTACATGTACAAAGATGGTCCCCAAAAGTCTTTGTACATTTTGTACATGCAAATTTTTGTGTACTATACTATAGTACAGTAGCGATTTTAGTGTGGTTAAACAGGGTTTTCGATCTTTGGTAGTGTATTATAGCTAATTTCTGGGTTTCTGACGACAAAAATACTAAAAATTATCTGAAAACGGCGCGAAGCGCCGAGAAATGTTGACATTTTTCCATTCTAAATGCAAATTCTGCCATTTTAAAGATATATAGGACAAATAATTTATCAGTTCGGAGCGAAGCGCCGATAATTGTGGGAATTTTACATCTTTTACAGTTTTTGTCTTCCTAAAAATCTTTGTACATTTTGTACACACAAAATTTTTGGGCACTATAATATGGTATAGCAGCGACTTTAGTGTGGTAAAAACAGAGTTCTCCAACTTTTCATAGTGTGTTTTAGCTAATTTCTGGGTCTCTAAGGGTAAAAATCACTAAGAATCGTCTTAAAACGGCGCGAAGCGCCGAAAAATTTGACATTTTTACTTTTGAAATGCAATTTCTGCCATTATAAAGATATATAGAACACACAATTACTCATTTCGGCGCGAAGCGCCGAAATTTCTCGAATTTTAGACCTTTTTTGCAATTTTTGTCTTCCCCAAAATCTTTGTACATGTACAAAGACGGTCCCGAAAAGTCTTTGTACATTGGGAAAAATCTTTGCCGAGTACAAAAAAAAAACCGTGGGTGGGCAGCACCGAAATTCTGGGGGGTGAAAAATTTCTGGGGGGAGGGGTGGAAAAATTTTCAAAGGTCAAAAAATGGTCTTAAAAGTGGTCATATGGCGAAAAAAACACCATTTTTGACGTTTCTCATCAAGCACTATCCAATGGCATCAAAAAATTGCTAAAAAAGCAAAAAAAAATTTCTGGGAGGGGTATTTCAACTTCTGGGGTTGCATACCCCCAACCCCCACGCTCATGTGTGATCCAGACCCACGCAAATGAGTAGGAGACGAGACATACACTTATATATAGGAGAGGACCTAAATGGAAAAATTCCTGAGAATTGATAAAATTTATATTTTTTGCTACATCAATTAATGCAGCTTTTACGCTACATTTTATGCCTATTTTTGAGGCTGAAGCTGACCCCTAAAACCACTATGCCATGCATATATGGATGGGATGCAAATCCTAAAAACACTCAAAACTACTGCAAATTGTTTCATGTTATTTTTGCAATTTTATGTCAGCTTTTGAAAATTTGTCATATCATATTTCTCTTTATGAAAGATGCAAAACAGATCACATTTGCAAAGGTTTAGCATATCCGATGTATTCGCTCATCCATATGGCTGCCTATTTCATTTTTTACTGTAATTTTAGCAACTTTTAGCGATTAATGTTCTACTGAATTACCAACAGATGAAGCAAAATTAGTTGCACGTCACTTATTTATTTGTATTGTTGTGTACATGCTTTCTTCAAAGAGTAAATAATTAACTAACAACAAGACATGCATGAGGGGGCATCTCAGCAAGAAAAGTTCTAGATAAAACAAGGTGAAAAGTACATCCTTACCAGATAAATATTTTTAATGCTATTTTTTGGCTAAAAAATTCATTGACACCCCTAGATCAGTCACACTCTGTAAGAAACAACACTGTAAGACAGACCATGCTATTAGAGGCGGCGCGGTGGGAGCCCCCTACCCACACCCCTCCCTATCCTGACTGTTCCCTATACTCCAACGTTGCACCCTCAGCTTACCTCAGTGTGCAGATTTTTACGTCATTGCCTATGTTATAACACAACCTATCCTACAGTGTTGCCCTTCAGACTGCCTGCACCCATGCATTGGCTATACTTTCAACATTGCTCCCTCAGCTTACCTCAGGGAGCAGATTTTTATGTCATTGCCTATGTTATAACACAGCCTATCCCACAGCGTTGCCCTGCGCCATATCAATCCCAGTGTCCAGTAGATGTCAAAAGCTTTTCGGAATCAGTGGGTAAAGAAAGAAATTTGAAGGACTGCGCACCCATGTGTTTGTTCTTCATTTCTGAATTTGCACATGCAGAGCCCTTAACTAACATTTCATCTTTTGCGGAACTATGGTTGACAACCGTTTCCCCCAGCAAAGAGGATCTTGTGGACACATATTGTCCAAAATTTCTCTTTGACGGATAAGAACCAAAGAACGCTGCCAAATTCCAAGCAGCGCTGAGAGACCCGAGTTGCTGTCAAGCAGTATCTAATTCAATTGCCTGTGACTCAATTTTTTGTGTATATATACCAGATGCATTAGACTTGCAGCATCCCAATTTTGAGATCACGCCATAGCTGAGGTCCAAACCATCACATTTGCATCAATACTCAACAATGTTGGTGAAGAAAAAATTTGTTCCATGCATCATTGACATCGCCTCATGTGCCTGTCAGTGCAATACACCAAACCCCATTTGTTTAAAGCTATGAAGCATAATTCAATGCAGTGCTCGTTTTGCTGAGCTCCAACAATGCATTGCAAAACTACTACATTTTGGGCTTTGATTCCGAACATGGCATTGCCTATTTTCACATCTATGGCCACACATGGGCGTGGAGGGGGTATGCACCCCCAAAACTTGAAATACCCCCCAGAATTCAAATTTTGAAAAATTTTTTTTGTTTTTGCGATTTTTTTGATGCCATTGGATAGTGCCAAATGAGAAACGTCAAAAAATAGTGTTTTTTTCGCCATACAACCACTTTTAAGACCATTTTTCGACCTTTGAAAATTTTTTCACACCCACCCCAGAATTTTGGTGCTGCCCACCTATGACTATGGCCCATGAGTTGACAAAATTGTGCATTATTTGGTACCCAGAGATCACACCCCACTGTCGCACAATGTGTTTCACATTACGTTTTATGATACACTTTCATTAAACAAATTCTTCATGGCGGAAAATTGTGTCAGCGCCAGCAATCACAAGCTGAAATTGGTTGCTGCATTCTTCTTTGACATTGGAACCGAACCCATTGGCACAGCTTAATATTGGCCAGGCATGGAATATGCCATTGACAGACTTAATGATTAATAACTAATAATTAATAATTAAGAATTAATAGCAAATTTAAAAACCTCGACCTGCTCAACTCAATTGATGTGTATATCTTGTTCAATTTGTACATGCCAAATACCAGAGAAATTTGTTTCAGCACACTGCCCAACAGTTTCACATTTGTCAGAGACAAATTTTTGGTTCAAGCAGTCACCCAATCGACACAAGCATGCCCTATTTTGCCAACACAATAAGCGATTTTTGACGGCAATCTTAGAGGACATTCTGTCAATGTCTACACGTCCGCCCAAGCTATTTCAAGGCCCAATTTTGGAGTCTGCTGAGGCCGCTGCTAGCGCCTCGCTGGCTCAGCCTTTGGATGTACCAAACTTGTTGTTTGTCTTGCATGCTGCAACAAGTTTGCCCACCATTGTTCGATCAAATGATGATTCCATGCGAGCAAAGCATTGCACTTGATTACAATTATGCCGAAATCAAGTCACACCGCGTTCCATGATGCAACCCAGCCATTGCCTGGACGAATGTGTGAGCAAATTTGTCGCATGATATTAGCTGCATTTTGCGGTCCATCATATACGCCATTCCCGATCGAAGCTTTGCCCGAATTCCCGGAATCGACTAAACAAATCATCAATCCCATCACTTTCCATTGTGATATTCAAAGGATTTGCAAAGCCACCAATCCAGAATTGACTTTTCCAGCCCAACTTGGTCGACACAAATTGCACCAAATGTTGACTATACTTTCTGCAAAAGAAATTGCCTGAGGAATTGCAATGCATCCGCACAACCAGGGAGCAAAGATGCCGTGATGCCCAAGAAATGCAGAGAAAGCATCACACTTCTTTGCAGGGATCTTTGGGTCCTGTGGCAAAGATGAGGCATAACGTACTTAATCTTATGCTTCAAGTCCAAAGTAAAGCCCGTCAAACCCAAATGGCAATTGAACAAGCCAAGCAAGAAGCCACCCTGATGCCACTGTCATGTGTCAGAGTTATGCATTGCACTGGTTTGCCCAAAGTTTTGTCCTATGTTTGCCGCACTGATCAAAATGTGCATTTGAAGTGTTTGTCTTGCTATCACAAAGCTATTTCCATTTTATGACAGTCATTGGAAACAAGAAGGTTTTAAACACATGCAACAAGCTTACAAAACAAAGCATGAACCTAGCAATGATGTGAAAGCCAGGGGATTGCTGCCTGACCTATGTCGGTGTCATCCGGGCAATTGCACCCAAAATCAGCCCCCACAACGTCTCACATCTCATGAACAGGACAATCACTTCTCAAACAGCCGACCACAACAACGTCATACTCAGCTGTAGTCCAATGCACACAAACTAACTGTTTCATGTTCTACACTACCGCCACAGTTGTATTCACACCCAAATGATTATTTTAGAGGATTTTGCTGACCGCCAACACCGCCACAGTTCATTACAGGTTTGGCCAATCAGAAATCAATTCTGTGCCGTAAACCATAGGTGGGCAGCACCAAAATTCTAGGGGGTGAAAAAATTTCTGGGGGTGAAAAAATTTTCAAGGTCAAAAAATGGACTTAAAAGTGGTCATATGGCGAAAAAAACACCATTTTTTGATGTTTCTCATCAAGCACTATCCAATGGCATCAAAAAATTGCTAAAAAGAAAAAAATTTTTCTGGGGGAAGGGTATTTTGATTCCTGGGGGTATTTCAACTTCTGGGGTGGGTGCATTCCCCCCAAACCCCCAACGCCCATGTGTGCTTACCACAGTCTACTGCAGCCCACTTAAGCTTTGTTGAGGTCTGCGTATGCTTTGCAGCAGTCTGCTTAGGGTTTGCTAGTGTTATGTGTGTTACGTTTTGCTAAATCAAAGCCTAATCAAACTGCGTACTTCGCTAATCATGCGAAATTGATGGCGAACACTGCATGTTATAATGATAAATCAAAACTTATCACCTTCTTTACACAGTCGGTATTGAGTGTAACAAAAACAAAAAAGAGTGCAAAATCTTCTTTCATTATCTATTGATTTAAAAAACCACACTATTCCGAGATAGAGTATCCATAGAACGTTTGGCCGGTGACCACAGAAAATTGAGGTTTAAATTCCAATAGAAAGTGGAAAATATGAGGAAAGATTCAAAAACGAGAAAAAATCAATCAACACGGCAATCAACCCTTCTACCAGCCAGTCAACCAACCGATTGGCCAACCAATCAACCAACCAGCCAGTCAACTAACAAACCCAGAGGCGGATTTAGGGGACGGGTGGCCGCCATCCCCACATTGGTCCAAAATAGTGCGCAAAATTTAGGATTTTTGATCGATTTTCAGCGATTTCCAGGTTGAGCGGCTAATTTTTCCACCCAAGTCAGGGTTCCGCCCCAGTGTTTTTTTTGTACAAGGTCCGTTTGTACATGTACAAAGATGGTCCCTAAAAGTCTTTGTACATTTTGTACACAAATTTTTGAGCACTATAATATGCACAGTAGCGATTTTAGTGTGGCAAAAACAGAGTCGTTCGTCCATTGGTTACGTATTTTAGCAACTTCTAGGTTTCTGAGGGCAAAAATCAGTATTAATTGTCTCAAAACGCAAAAAAATGGCATTTTTCCTTTCAAAATGCAATTTCTGAAATTATAAAGATATATAGAACACACAATTGCTCATTTCGGCGCGGAGCGCCGAGAATTTATGCGAATTTCGAACCTTTTTTGCAGTTTTTGTCTTCCAAAAAATCTTTGTACATGTACAAAGATGGTTCCCAAAAGTCTTTGTACATCGTGAAAAATCTTTGCTGAATACAAAAACCGTGTTCCACCCCCCCCTTAAGAAAATTCTGGATCCGCCACTGAACAAACCAACCAACCAACCAACTTACAAACCAATCAATCAATCTGTAAACCAACCAGTAAGTCAACCAAGCAACAATTCAACCGACCGACCAATCGTCCAACCAACCATACCTAGACAGAGGCCGGTCTTTCAGATAATAAAAGCAGTCAAAAATTATGCTTAGTTGCCTGTTCAAAAAAGGTTGGTTTGGAATATTTTAGCGTGTCTGCATGCATCATTTGCATTTGTTCCATCCATCCCAATTTACTCGCATATAGCATAATCAGTCAGTACACTAACTGTTTACAGCTAGTTTTCAGAGTTTTTATTGTGTTCACTTCTGGAAAATTTCCTGGAGCCTTTTTACCATTCTCAGCTCAATTTAGCAGATTTTGAAGAACAAGACAACTACCGAGAAAAAATCACCTTATTATGCAAAATTTGTAACCCATTCTTTAAGACCAATCAAGCAGCCTTTTAAAAAATAATCAACGTAAAAATTTACTACTATGTCTGCCAAATAAAGCATGAAAATGTTGGCCTTTCTATTTTTTAAAAGATTATTAAACGTTACATCTGGCACTAAGCACCAAAGAATCTTGACCTGCTATCCTTTTAAGCCCAATATGATCGCTTTTCAAAGATACGAGTATACAAGTAAAGTAATGCCGAAACTCATCACCGTTCTCGCCACAAAATTTGCAGCCTTTATCATCCTCAAAGTTAGCTCAGGTTTGTAACCACACGTGGGCATGGGGGAAGGCAGTCTGGGGGAAGGAGTGGGTCAGGACCAATGATCGGACCGAGGGTACTTTTTGAACCCTCAGCCTGGGCCGAAGCTGAGGAGACTTAAAATCCTTGCCTCGACCGAGGCCAAGGGTAATACCGAGCAGTGATCGGACCGAGGGTACTTTTTGGACCCTCAGCCTCGGCGAGGCCGAGGCGACTTAAAATCCTTGCCTCGGCCGAGGCCGAGGCCGAGGGTAATGCCGAGGGTCAAGCTTATATACCTATACCCATAAATAGTACTCTTAGAATATTTTGTGTGCACATGAGCTAGAGAATAATCGTAATATTAAACACTTTATCGAATGTCAAACAATTCATTTTTATTTTCAATAATAGTTGATTAAATGTGTGAAGGATTTATTGAATAAAGTCAGCAGCATGAAAACACTTAATTTAACAAGTTGCCTTTGATGAAGACTTGGAAAAGTTTATAAAAAATATGGCTGAACAAGCACTTAAAAACTTTTATTACTATAAATAAGAAAACAGTGTCGAAGAAATAAATGAACAAACGAAATAAGATAAGTAAAGACAGAACTGTAGCCATTGTTGTGCTCGCTTTTGCAGTAATGCATATTTAAACACGTTTTTTCGGTCATCCAATTCTGGTGTGGCAGGTAATATGACGGAAACTGCACTGTACTTTTCGGTCATAGTTTCCCAGGGTCCAGAGATGAGGGAAGGGTGAAATCCCAAAATAGGGGACCAGTAAATTAAGTAGTGTCTTTGTATGAGCGAACAAATTTTTGTAGATATTTTATATAAATATATTTCTAAACATACACATTTTTACATACTGCCAGTGTGTGACCTGCAACTGGCATGCAGTCCTAAACAGTGTTTTTCTGTGCAAGATACCTTTTTACGTGTGCAAAGATGGTATCCAAAAGTCTTTGAACATTTTGTAAATGCAAATTTTTGTGTACTATTATAGTATTGTACATTAGCGATTTAGTGTGGTAAAACAGAGTTTTTCGACCTCTAGTAGTGTATCTTAGCTAACTCCTGGGTTTCTGAATATTTGACATTTTTCCATTCTAAATGCAAATTCTACTATTTTAAAGATATATAGGACAGACAATTACTGATGCGCCGAAAATTTTCGGAAATTTTAAACCTTTTTACAGTTTTAGTCTCTCCAAAAATCTTTGTGTATGTAGATGGTCCTGAAAAGATTCTGTACATTATGAAAAATCTTTGCCGAATACAAAAAAACGTGGCCCTAAATGTGATAACTCGGCTTGAATTTAGTTGATAATATTAGTTCGGCGCGAAGCGCCGAAATTTTATCAGCTTTTGATGAAATTTACATATAAAATTCGACTGAGAAAGCTAAAACAACTTGTACTACTACATCAGAAATATTACAGATATTGTAATATGCCAATTAAATCTTGTAATAAGCACTACTGTGCGTAGAAATCCAATGCAACATCAGGATAAATTAGTCAATTTTTTTCTTTGAACGGCAAAAAAGTGCAAAGTTATTAAATAGTACTTATTTTGCATAAAATTTTTAAAAACAGTATAAATAGATACAAAACATTTTTAAATCTGCATAAAGATGCCTCGATTACACAAAAATTGATTTTGGAGTGTTTATTTCCCTGCTTCAATCTAAATACAGTATATTAGCGATATTTTGCGCGAAGCGCCGAAAAATTTTTGAAATTTCCTAAAATATACTGAAAAACGATATAATAAATATCACTTTGTCCAAGAAAGTATTTTAACATTGTATAAGAATGGCTCCAAAAAGTTGCACGAGCCGAATTGATTTTTGGCAAAACCTGCATTTATTTGCCTTTTTTAGGTGCATTTTTGCGATTTTCGGCCGAAAATTCGTGATCATTCACCCCTCTCTCATAAAAATGGCCGAAAACCATACGTGTAACAGGGGGTTTGGGGAATTCCCCATTTACCCAGGGTTTGACATCCTCCCCACACCCTTCCCTCCAACGTCAACCCACCCTCCCCACTTTTGGCGGAAATTTGCGCTTTGTTGGCTATTTTTAGATGCTTTTGCCATTTTTGACATAAGATTAGAGTCGCTAATCCCCCCCTTCTAAAAATGGCCAGGGACCCCTACCTGAAATTTCAAGCCGTTACATGTATAACGAGGAGCCCCTTACAAAAATTTTGAGCTGTTGCATGCATGCTTCATAGTGATAGTTTGTCTATTTACTCTTGCTCACATTCAAAAATACTGTATCACTTCGTGAAATTCTAATAGTTAGCTGCACTTTTGCCATAGTAAAAATTAACTTCAAAAATTATTCAAAAGGTTTGCACCAAAAATCGTCTGACAGTGACTTGAGTCTGAGTCTTGAACCTTGAGAGGAGGGTTATAACCACACATGGGCGTGGGGGGGATCTGGGGGGGTCTGGACCCCCCCAGAAACCAAAAGACCCCCCCCAGAAATCAGAAGACCCCCCCCAGAAATCAATTTTTGAAAATTTTTTTCGTTTTTTTCGCAATTTTTTGATGCCAATGGATAGTGCTTGATGAGAAACGTCGAAAAATGGTGTTTTTATCGCCTTATCACCATTTTTAAGGCAATTTTTTGACCTTCAAAAAATCTTGGACCCCCCAGAATTTTCTTGCTGCCCACGTATGGTTATAACCCTCCCTCACCCCCCCCTTTGGGAATGTGTGTTTCCGATCCATGTAACCAGCATGAGAATTAAAACTAAGTCATCACATGAATAATAAATTGGCACTTTGCTGTATGTAACTTGGTGTAACTGGGTACGCGAGTAAAACCATAAGAAAAGTCTATAGGTAAAAAGTAGCCTGTGTACTGCAGATGTATTCTAAATAGTTAATATTCAACGGATATATTAAACTTATTCAAATTTGATTTTAACCCTCGGCGCCTCGGCACTTTTTAGCTTCGCCCTCAGCGCCGAGGCCGAGGCTCCAAAAAACACCGAGGCTTGCCGAGGCCGGGCAGGCCGAGGCCTTGGTCTGATTACTGACTGAGGGTCAAGCTTATATACCTATACCCATAAATATTACTCTTGGTATATTTTGTATGCATATGAGCTATAGAATGATCGTAATATTACACACTTCATCAAACTAAAGCGAATGTTTAATGCTGTTAGCCAGAATTCTTATTGCAATCTGATGAAGCAGATAATTCAGCATCAAAATCTAGATCATCTGAATCAGAGTTAGCCTCATCTATTTCGCCTTGTTGCGCTATCGCGTCATCATCATCCTTTATCAGATGACTGAGAGAACACTACTTCAGAATACAAAAATTTCATGCAGTCGACTTACATACAAGTATTTTAATGAAAGCGAAATCGAAACGCCTAATAGGTCAAACAATTCATTCTTATTTTCAGAGCTATCTTAAATCAGATAATTGCATACCTGGGGAATGGATCTTGGTTCTGTGGGTACCGGAACCCCTGTTGCTGAGGTTGGTTGATTGGTCAATGAAGAGGTTGATTGTGAGAAGGTTGACATAAGGGCAGGCCCATATCCATATTTTATATAGAGGAAACCGAAAATTTAGAATCCAGATATCTCGAGAAACAAAAGGAGATAGACAAAAATAAAGGCAGTTCTGAGCGTAAGCTCAATATAATGATGAAGAAAATTTTTAAATAATTCCAACTTTATTTTATATTGAGTCCCTATACAACAAATTTATTGAGTGATCTCTCATCTTTCAATAGACGAATAATTTCTCAGCTTCTATCTTGTATTTAATTCTTGTCCTTTACAAAGGCAAACAATACAGAAACAATTCGGCGCAAAGCGCCAAAAGAAATTTGACATCTTTTACATGTCTATATCAAATTTGAACGGTCTTGTGCAGGCTCGAAGACAGAAAATTCAGATAAGCAATAACTCCGACGCGAAGCGCTGGAAAAAAATTTCGTGATACGACACTTAGCGCCGGAAAAAATTGACATGCTATCCAGTGAACGACCGAAGCTCCAAAATTTTCTTTGGCCGAAGCCAAAGCTTCGGCCAGCTCTTGCTTCGGCTTCGGCCGAAGCTTCGGCCGAAGGCCGAAGGCTGAAGGCCGAATCTGTATAAATTCTTCAGTCTAATTCTGATTAGTATGAAGAATGAATTGCGAATCGAGTCATAAATATGAAAGTTAAGCTTGATTATGTTCCAGGAGTAAATATTAAGTAATAAAACAGTGTCATTCATTGCAAAAATTTTATTCGAAAGCGCAATTAATTCTCTTCATTAGCACTGATTTCATTATTAGACATTTCATGTATGTATATCAGCAGCTAATACGTATTGATCACCATCAGATTCACTATCCTGAATATATAAAAATATAATGTATTATTTGGAATAAAGCCTGGAATTTCTGAGAATTATAAAAACAATTGATTAATTCCTAATTTTTCTGCTGATACTTAAATTTGTAGAAGGTAGACATAGAAGTAAATAGAGATTTCTTCCCGTTATTAGATGCAGAAGTTTAAGAAAGTTAACACGTCGACCATGGAGCAATAATTTAATACAAAAGAGAATGGTACACAGCAGTGTTTTTGTACTCGGCAAAGATTTTTCCCATTGTACAAAGATTTATTGGGACTGTCTTTGTACATTTACAAAGATTTTTTGGGAAGACAAAAATTGCAAAAAAGATCTAAAATTCGCAAAATTTTAGGCGCAACGCGCCGAAATCAGTAATTGTGTGTTCTACATATCTTTATAATGACAGAAATTGCATTTCAAAAGTAAATTTGTCAAATTTTTTGGCGCTTCGCGCCGTTTTAAGACGATCCTTGGTGATTTTTGCCCTTAGAGACCCAGAAATCAAGGGTGTAGCCAGGGGGGCATAGGGGGCATATGCCCCCTCCAAAATTATTCAAAAATTTTGTTGATTTTTCTGGTGCAATAATTGTGATCAGAAAATTGAGTTCAAAGAGGAAAAAAACGTCAAAATCTTCCGGCGCTAAGCGCCGCGTCATTATTGTTTATTGTTATATAGATCCGTGAGTTAGAAGCTTGAATAAGCTAAAATAATCCAGCGCTTCAGATCACTTTAGTGATTTAATCCACTATTTGTTACTTAAATGAAACTCGCATGCTTATTGAGCATAATAGTAAAAGTGTGAAAATGGTTGCGTACTATCTGAAAACGGTAAGACCAAAATTTTCATGGTTACATTTTCCAGGGATCCGTGGCTGCATATTTAGCAGAGGTCGAAAAGCGCATTTCAGCTCAGAAGTCTTGTGTGAGTCGATCAATTTCAGCTGTTTTTGGGCTTAATTCAAAACTACGATTTGGCTGATTCTGCAAAATTTTTAACATTAGTATCCAACATTGAAGTGCATTGTTTACAAAATTTTCCGGGGCACGGCAATGGACCCCGCTGTGGCCAGCCTTAACATCTACTTCACATGTAAAAAAACTTTTGGTTGGACGAAAAGGAGTAAAAGGGTTAGAAATTTCATAAAGTTTCCGGCGGCGCTGGAAAAATTGTCTGTTCTGTATGATGTAAAGGTATAAATTAAGTTTAAAGAGCAAAGCTCCGCCGGTTACCGTTGTTTCTCTTTTTTAAAGCTCCTGCATTGTGTATAAAAGCCTGAATCGGTCAAAATATTCTAGTGCTTCATACTAAGTTATTAATGCGCAGTTTTCCTGTTAGAAAAGCCTGAACTTATGGCAATATGTCAAAATTGTTTTACACAAATTCGATAATTTTCTGCTGTCAGACTGTCAGTATTCACAGGGCTACAAAATCTTAACGGCGGTAAAAATGATTTAATTTTTGGGCATTTTGAGTCACTCATGATTTCCGATCTGTTTGTCTATAAAAAAGCCATAAATTCTACACGAAAACGGTAAAAAAATTAAAAAATTTCGGCGCTTTGCGCCGCTTCACACTTTTTGTATTGTTGATCGTCAGAAACCCATAAATCAGCCAGGCTACACAACTAATGGTCGAAAAACTCAATTTTACAATACATCGTGCCACTGTACCACATTAAAGCATTCAATGCAAAAGTAGTCTTTAAAAATTTTTGTGCATGCCCCCTCCATACCAAAATCCTGGCTACGCCTCTGCCAGAAATTAGCTAAAATACACTACCAGAAGTCAAACAACTCTGTTTTTACCACACTAAAATCGCTACTGTACCATATTCTAGTACCCAAAAATTTGTGTATACAAAATTTACAACAATTTTTGGGTAAATAAAAACTATAAAAAGTTGTATAATTCACAAAAATTTTCGGTGCTTCGCGCCGAAATGAGTGATTTTTTTGTCCTATATATATATATATATATATCTTTAAAATGGCAGAATGTGCATTTAGAATGGAAAAATGTCAAATTTTTTCGGCGCTTTGCGCCGTTTTGAGACAATTTATAATAAGTTTTGGCGTCAGAAACCCAGAAATTAGCTAAAATACACTACCAAAAATCGAAAGCCCTGTTTTACCACACTAAAATCGCTACTGTACTATAATATAGTACACAAAAATTTGCGTGTACAAAATGTACAGACTTTTGGGAACCATCTCTGTACATGTACAAACTAGGGATGCACCGGGGCTGCCTTTATGACCGTGACCCGGGCTCGGCGCCGGGGCCGGTACTAGAGACTGGGACCAACCGGGGCCAACTATTTTGGCTATATCCAGGATATACCTGGCAAAATGTGACTTATGCGAAATAGCGTCTGGGCAAGTCAATGGCATCCGCTCCACATGTATTTTCGAGTTCAATTAAGCATCATAGCTTATATAGGCCAAAAATTTTTCCTACCATTCATAAAATTTGGCCCAATTCACATTACTTGCATCATTATCAGCCGAATTACTCATGTTTTAGATCAGACGAGTTGAAAATAGCTTAAACAAGGATAGAAATTTCGCGTGCATACTTTATTATGTTGACAGCCAATCCAACACAAAAAAATCTTTTGAAATTTAATCCACAGGCATGTAGCTGGCCGTCCTATTTTGGGGTGACCAACACCAATTTTGGAGCGACTAAGCCCAAAAAGGGCAAAAATAGCACAAAATAACGTTTAAAAAGTCGTATTTTTCTGAATTTTATGGGGTCTGGCCGGACCCCTTATTCCCCCTAGAGCTATGTGCCTGTTCATCCGGCAAACAAACCTACAGGAATGCCACAAAATGTTAAACGTATGCTTTTTCTCATGCAGAAGAAAAAGTCGGAACAGAATTGGATCCGATGGGCTTTTTGCGGACAAAATTGGAAACTTACCCGGCACTGGCATATATAAATGACAAGGAAATATTTGAGCTCCCCGCCCATGCGTACCCCGAGTGAACGCTAGTTCAGTACAAGCGGCAATATTTGCTCGGATTCCCGTCCTCGTTTGCTGCATGAGCGATTAGAAACGCTAGTGTATTTGGCGAAAAACTTGTAGATTCTCGGTTTTGACTATTAAATTGCTGCAGCTATAAACGTGAATAAGCTAAATTTATGGAAAAAATTGTGACCAACGTTTTGTTATACATGAATGATATGCACAGGCGATTATGCACGATGTTTCCTCAAAATATCGCCAAAATCCAAACAAAAAACGTTGAGATAATTCTAAATAATAGGCTGAAAGTTGCGTATTTTGGTCCCAAGGCCGGGGCCAGGCCCCGGTGCATCCCTAGTACAAACGGACATTGTTAAAATAAAAACACTGGCAGACACACGATATACAACAAGTGCAAAGATGGCGTTGGAATTTCGAGTAAATAAAGACATGCCTTCAAATGTGAGACATGTAGGAATGAAGGTGTGGCTTTTCCCTTAAGTGTCTCATCATTTTCGCGATCGCTAGTAATTCATTCATAGTCGAACTTTTTAAAAAATGGAAACAGATGCGGAGCAGATACAATGCTTAGATGAGTCAGCTTTCGCTATTAGTACATGGTTGCTTACTGTTTATATAGTCAAAGTTACTGTTGTGAGCATATTTTTAACAAAATTTAAGGTGACTAGAAGATAAATTGAGCTAAATGGCGTCGTGTGGGGTTAGTTATATTGCACATTGTCTAAATTTTAATGCGAATAAAAAATTGCCCTGAAAGAAAAGCTTCGGCCTTCGGCCTTTTTTCCTTCTTGCTTCAGCCTTTGGCCTTTTTTCCTTCTTGCTTGGCTTCGGCCTTCGGCCAAAGCAAGAAAACACCCCCTTGGCCGAAGCTTCGGCCGAAGCCGAAGCTTCGGTCATTCCGCTAACTCGAATTTTAGCGATTTTGAGCGGTTTAGAAGACAAAACTATGCATGAGCAAAGCATTAAATGTGAAGCGTGCTAATCGCCGAAAATTTTGCGTTAACTGCCTCGAAAATACGCTAAAAACCTGTTTTAGCGATGTTTCAGACAAAATTCTTTCAAAATTCTTTAGCGAATCTTGAAAGCGTGATCGAACAGTGCATATAATATGAACATTGAATTAACACAATTGGTACGAGTAGTATTTTTTAGCCATCACTTTGGTTGTAATAAATATTATTTTATTGTTTTCATTCAAAGGGCTTATCATTTCAACGAATATTGAATAAGAGTTGTTGGAAATATATGATTATGTTTAAGAATAAAGCCAGTTAATAAAATATTTTTGGCATAAAAGCTAAATTTAGCATATGCTTTATATTCATTTCCAGAATAAATTAAAATAGCTTTATTATACAAGATTTAGAAACTAATTTAAACAAAAATTACCTGGGCTGAATAATCAGAAAATGTGAGACTACAGCATAAGGTGATCCTTTGACTTAAAAAACCATCAAAGATCTAAATTAGAGCGAGAACTACTAATCCAGAAGTCGGCAACTCTCATAAAGTTCGGTTTTCTCTAATGTAATGAAATATTTTAATGACAGGCACGGACAGCGTATCATCGTAGATTGTGAATTCAAAATTCTGATGGAATGTCGTTTAGAGAAAATTCAACTATTTCGAGGCGAACGTGAAGCCAATATTTAACTTCAACGAGCTGTCTGGGGGTAGATCATTGGGAATCTGGTAAACACCCCAAAAATCAATTGACCCCCGAATTAAATTTTTGGCATGTTTTTTGTGACTTTTTGCATGTTTTTTTTGTGATTTTTGCAAATTTAACACCATTTAGACCCCAGAATTTGACTGTAGTTCATGTATGACTACAACTAAATCTTAATATTTCCAAGTTGTAATAATTCTTGAATCGCAAGATCGCTTTTCATTATAACCTGTTTTGGCATGAGACAGATAAAAAGTCGTGATGACTAATATGACCTATGAGGGGGGTTCAAACCACCTTAGTTTTCCTACCTCACCCCCAGAATTCGTCATTATGCAGAGAATTCATAGAAAAGGAGCTTTTTAAGCGTTTTTAGCTATTGTTTTGCTCAAAAGTACCAAATTTTCGGCGCTTTGCGCAATATATATTCATTATTCGATTATAGGAATATTTTGGGTAATTTATTCAAATTTTTCAATATTTTTTTCGAAATCATTTTCAAATTGTTTTCAAATTATGTTTTTTACGTTTTAAAAGATAGAGCGTCATCATAAACGCCAAAAAATGTTTTTAACCTGTATCCATTGTTTTGTGAGCTCAAAAAATTCTCGAAAAACTTTTTGGCGCCACTCCCTGCTCTTCCAAAATTCCCATGTTATGCATGTCTATTAATGACCATTTTTTTGAAACCAAAAATCCCAACGGTTTATAATCTGTGTTTCCGCATGTTTGACTGCTCACATAGCATAAGTGCGCGCATTATCTTAAGTTTGAACTGTATTAGAACTTAAGCTCTGACTTAACTTCTGACTTAACCAGTTCAAACTGAAATTTTTATTGAAACCGACTTAAGTTCAGACTTAACCTAGTTCGAACTTAACAACTTAAGTTCAGACTTAAGTTTAAGATGGAACTTGTCTTATCGAAATCGGCCCTTGGTGTGGTAGGTAACATAACGGAAACTGCACTGTACTTTTCGATCCATGTAGGGAGCATGAGGATTCAAATTTAGTCATCATATTAATATCAATTGGCACTTTTCTGTATGTAACTTGGTGTAAATGAGTATAGTGCTGGCCTCTAAAAAAAACCATTTTCATGTTTTTGGCTTATAACTTCAGAACAAATAGCATTGAAGAAGTCAACAAACATCTATTTTTGACAGCTGCCCTAGGCCTATAACTTGCTACATGGAAGAATTTTTAAGCGCCATATTTCATAGCAAGCTTGCATGAAATACGAAACTTTGAATAAAAACCACTTTTTCCTAAAAAAACCATGGGAACTAAAAAAACCACCCCCAAAATGTTATGCGAAGTGCATGGTTGGCAGCGTGAAACAGTTAGTTGACCTTAAATGATCACAATTTTGAAAAAAAATCATTTTTCACGATATTTCCGTTCATTTTATCACATTTATATAAAAATCAATATTTTTTTCTGAATTTCATTAAAAGTTCTATAAATTTCACAAATAAGTCTTCAATTGATAAAAAAAGACTCTAAGTAAGTCTCTTCTACATCCTCTGCAAGAAATCAGTGCAAAATTGTGCAACTTGATGAAAAGTAATTTCGTTGCTATGGCAACGTATACTTAGCATTGGTCTTTTTTAGGTTACAGTGGTTTTTTTTAAGGTTACAATCGAACTTTTTTGGCAGTTTTGGGGTGATTCTTATTTTTTGTGAAAAATAAATATCAGGCATCATGAAAGGTGCTACGAGGCACATTCCTGTTAAGTTTTGTAAAAATTGGCGCTGGTTTTTTTTAGGTTACACCTGGTTTTTTTTAGGTTTGGCTTTGAAGGTATACTGTAGCTATGTGGATGACATAGAAGAACTAAATTTTTTTCTGACATTAGTCTGCAAGGGAGCCTAACGTGAAAACATAAAAGATTCCAACAAATATGAATACGGGTAGAAATACTGACCCTCAAAAATGCTTTAAAAAAATCATAAAAATGGCAATTTTTAGGAACTTTTCGACAAATTTATATCTCAAGTTTCTGAATGATCCAGAAAGCGACCAGGGGTCAATTGTAATCCTCATGGCATAGCTTGTTCGCCAGTATAATATCATCAGTCATCTCCTTTTGGTTATGGAAAAAAGGGGTGGTTTTTTTAGGTTACAAATCGACTGGTTTTTTTTTAGAGGCCAGCACTATACACGCCTAAAACCATGAGAAAAGCCAATAGGTAAAATACAGCCTGTGTGCTGCATATGCATTCTAAATTATTAATATTCAACGGATATATAAAACTTATTCAAATTTGATTTTAACCCTCGGTGCCTCGGCATTTTTTAGCTCCGCCCTCGGCGCCGAGGCTCCAAAAAACGCCGAGCCTTGCCGAACCCGAGGCCTCAGTCCAATCACTAGTCTGGACCCCCCTATATATGTAACAGGGGGTATGGCGGGAAGGGGGATCACCCCACCTAATGTCGGACCTCCCCCATCTCCTCACCTCAGAGCCAGAAAATTTTTGAACCCCCAACTAATGAAAAAAATCGAATTTTTCAGCAGTGTTTATGATGTTTTTGACCAAGCCCCGGCCCCAGTGCCGGGGCTTATGCCCCAGCCCTGGTCACAGGTCGGCTTAAGCCAGGGTTAAAACGTTTGTAATTAATTGCAAAGCTCTAAAAGACTGATAAAACTGATCAAATTGAATTCTCAAAGGAGATTCTGATATAATTTTAATGTGTATTCCCCACCACAAGATTTTCTTTCAAAATCAATCTCGGAAATTATGAAAAACAAAAAATGGTATCCATCAGGATACTGACGGATTCAAATAACAAAATTTCATCATTAAATTGTTTCTATAGCTCAAATATAGATTTGGATCCAACTTAAGCAATTTAAATTCAGCGTATTTGCTTTATTTCTAAATTAGTTACCTATGAATAAAATGTATTAATATTTATCATTAATATTAATATTACTATATCATTGATACATTTATGATTTATTTATTTATTGTATAGTCCATCTCAAAATAAACAGCCGAGAAATCTAAATCAGTTGAATAACTTTTTTCTATCCTGTCAGATCTTTTGAATGAAATTCGATGATCTGTCAACTCTAAACAGACGAAATGCATAAAATTAATTACAGGCTCAGCTTAAGCAGGAAGCAAGATTCGATGCTGTGATTGGGGTCCTTGGTTCCCTGACCTAGAATCATACATAAATATTGTTTCATACTTCAGAATTTTAAAGAATTTCTTGAAAATCAAGCTTGTGCAGTCGGGAGTATTTATCGCATCAGCCGCAATCCTGGCAAGAAAAAGATCTTTAAAATTTGTACGACCTTGATTTTTATGGATTAGTCCAGCTAAGACACGACTAATCGGAATACAGAATGTAGAATCGGGAGTCTTAAATCCAAGAACAGCAATGTATACAATCAATGGATAAATTAGCAGATTTTTACTGAAAATTAATGAACTTTTAAAAAGGAAATTGGGGAAAATGATGTTAAACATAAAAATGCATGCTTTAAAGTGAAATGCTTATAATTTGTTAGGCTTTTCAGCGGAAAAATTAATCTTTACCATAAATAAAATGACGAGCACGTAGCATCACATAAAATTTCTATTTTTCTTACTAACTGACATCATTTACTTATTGACACCTTAGATCCTAAAAGGTATGAGTATTCTATTTTGAGCTTTAAAATTACGAAGCAATTCCTTACCGCTCCAGAAATCAGTCATGATCTTTTGAAAATCTGAAGACAGTTGCACATTTATGATTTATCACTGATAATTGTCGTTGACTTGCACTGATTCAGTATCATGTGCATCATCGATTTTTTCAGTCCGTTTTTTTGATTAAGCTTTTATTTGAAGCCATTATGCGCAGGCACGTAGCTCTGGGGGAATGGGGGGTCCGGAACCCCCAAAATTCAAAAAATTAGTATATTATTTTGTGCTATTTTTGGCCTTTTTGGGCTTAGTCCCCCCAAATAGGACGGTCAGCTATGTGCCTGATTATACAGTGATCAATCTAAAATTAGTCCCATTTTCACAGTTAAATGATTAAGTACTGATGCAAAAAAAGTACGATAAATAATATTGAATGTACACTTACAGGGTCAGCATTAGTGTTTTTTTGTATTCAGCAAAGACTTTTTCTGATGTGCAAAGACTTTTGGGGACCATCTTCGTACGTGTATATACAAAGATTTTTGGAAGGACAAAAACTGCTAAAAAGGTTTAGAATTCGCAAAAATTTTCGGAGCTTCACGCCGAACTGAGTTATTGTATGTTCTATATATATATTTGTGACAGAAATTGCATTTTAAAAGGAAGAATGTCAAATTTTTCGCCGCTTCGCGCCGTTTTGAGACGATTATTAGTGTTTTTTCCCTCAGAAACCCAGAAATTAGCTAAAATACACTACCAAAGATCGAACAACTGTTTTTGCCACACTGAAATCGCTACTGTAACATGTTATAGTACCCAAAACTTTGTGTGTACAAAATGTACACACTTTTATGGACCATCTTTGTACGTGAACAAACGGACCTTATACAAAAAAACACTGGTCAGCATACATAAGTAGGTATGCATAACATCTTCCCCCGGCCCGGGTTCTGGTGCCAGGGCATAAGTCCCGGCCCTGGAATCGAGGCATAAGCCCCTGCCCTAGCTCCGGCTAAAAAGCCTGCTCTGGGATATCCCTAATTAATATATTAGTAAAATCGACACTATTAAGGAAAAATCATGGTATTTCCATCAACTTTGACTTAATTTTGAGTCCTCTGAAATTTCGCACCAGCTGTAAAACCTAAACCTAGTACAAAAATGTGTTTGACTAAACAGCACCATATCAAGGATTTTGTCGCAGGGATGAGGGGAGGGGGAAAAGCAAACTTTGAAGTCCTTTATATCGATAACCATTAGAAGATAGGCGAAAATCAAGGCATTTTGAGCGTTTCTCGATGCGACAATGGCAAAATATAATTTTTAGAAAATTTCAAAAATTTATGTTCTGAGAAATTTTCTAGCATTTTTACTCTTTTGAACTAAATTTTGCAGCCTTTTTGAGACAAACAGTGCAGAAACATGCATACAATTTTACCCTTTCAAGCTTAATTTGCAGCTTTCCGGATATAAAAATTCCAGTAAATATGCCTGGCGCGAAGCACCGAAAATTTTTGAGATCTTTATACTTTTATCTAAATTTTGCAACTTTCTCAATAGCAAATAGCAATACAATAGTTATAGAATGCGCGAACCACCGGAAATTTTTAATGTTTTACCCTTGCTTTCTGAATTAAGTTATCTGGCGCAAAGCAACGAAAATTTTTGATATATCTATTCTGTCTGTCAGGCCCGTATCCAGGATTTTATTTCGAGGGGGGCCGAAAATTTTTGAGACCAGATATCTCGAGAACCATTAGGAGATAGGCGAAAATAAAGACAGTTCTGAGCGTATCTCGGTGAGCTCTATATATACAACGGTGAAGAAAGATTTCAACAAAAAAATTAAAAAAATTTCACTTTATTTCATTTTGATATACAGCAAATTTATCATTTAAGCTGATTTCTCATCACCTAATCGGCGAATTATTTCTTATCTCTTGCCTTTGTACTTAATCATTGTGCTTTACAGAGAAAAGCAATACGGATAATTAATAATTCGACGCGAAGCGCCAAAAAATTGATATGATCTGCATATCAACCTCAAATTTGAGCGGTTTTGAGCGGACTAGAAGACAAAACAACATATATAAACAATAGATACGGCGCGAAGCGCCGGAAAAATTTCATGTTTCCCATGTCATAACTCAAATTTGAGCTGTTTTGAGTGAGCTAGAAGACAAAAACTATAACTAAACAATGAATCCGGCGCACAGCGCTAGAAAAAAATTGACATGCTCTCTATATCTAACTCTAATTTGAGCGATTTTTAGCGGTTCAGAAGACAAAACTATACGTAAACAATAAATCCGGCGCGAATCACCGGAAAATTTTGAGTTTACTAGCTCAAAAGTACGCTAAAAACCTGTTTAGGCGCTGTTTCAGACGCACTTCGCCAATTTTCCATTGTTCCCTTCGGGGGACCCTTGAGAGAAACAAAAATTTTTCCCCATTTCGGGGGGGGGGGCAGGCCCCCGCCATCCCTGGATACAGGCCTGTTCCCATGTCATAACTCATATTTGAGCTGTTTTGAGTGAGCTAGAAGGCAAAAACTACATCTAAACAATGAATCCGGCGCAAAGCGTTAGAAAAAAATTGACATACTTTCTATGTCTAACTCAAATTTGAGCGATTTTCAGCCGTTTAGAAGACAAAACCTTACATAAACAAGAAATCCGGCGCGAAATGCCGGAAAATTTTGTGTTTCTAGCTCAAAAGTACGCTAAAACCTGTTTTGGCGGTGTTTCAGACCAACTTCGCCAATTTTTCATTTTTCCCTTTGAGGGACCCTTGGGAAAAACAAAAATTTTTTCCAATTTCGGGGATGGGCAGGCCCCCCCCCCCTGGATACGGGCCTGCTGTCTGTTATGCTCACTTTTGGAGTAAGTTAAGAATATGGTACTTTCAGAATACTATATAATACACTTCAGAAGAGTGGATTTTTTCGCTCAGTACTCAGAACATGTTGAAAGAAAGCGCGGAAAAGAATTTCATCCGTCTATGATCAATATTACAAAAGCTATGTGTTTCCTTAATTAGCCTCTTCTCGACCTAAGTATTTGAATTTTCAAACAGCGGATTGCAGAATCACATGTAGATACACAATTTACGTCGACCTAAGCCTCTATACATCGACCTAAGCATCTAAACATCGACCTAAGCATCTATACATCAATATACATCTACACATCGACCTAAGCATCTATAAATCGACCTAAGCATACATCGACCTCAGCATCTATACATCGACATGAACGGGAGCGACCTCGACCTAAGCAGCTTTAAACACCTTTTCAGATATACTTAGCCTAAGCCTAAGTATAATAGAAGCAAAAAGATTTTCGTAAAACCGAAAAAAACATGCAAGAAATATGGAAATTTTTTTAAATTTTTTTCAAAATTTCAAACAGCTTTCCGCGTCGTTTTTCTTTTTCTCCTTCATTGCAATGCTTCCTTCCGTAATTTCAGCCCAGATTACTTATTTCTGGCAAATGTGTATATAAGTCCTCGCACGGCCGTGAAAGTAGCTCTCGGTCGGTCGGTGTTTTCGCTGACACGTCTACAGTAAATGATCAACTTTTAATATTGCCCGAACAAGCTAACTTGCGTTCATGATTTATCGGGATTGTGCTATTTCACTAAACTTACCAATGTTATGCTGTTATTGTGTTCATTATTTGAATTATTTTGATCAATATCCTCTACTATTATTGTCTTCACCATTCTGATTAGTTAAACCATGATGATATACGTTTATTGATAAAAAATTGCTTATTGTAAGAACAATGAAAGTTGTTGGTTGCTTATCTTTCTGCGAAAAGCTACAATATTTATACGTGCATACTAAGACAGGTACCTACTTTAGGTATCTGGTACATTAAATCAAGCTTTACCGATTCATGTGCAGAAACAGGAAACATCAATAAAATGTTTAATTTATCCGAGAGCTGTTTCAGTAAATGTTTTGGGATGCTACTGTAACTCCTTCTTATTTATGCATTGTAGGTCGTTCGTTAGTGCTCACTGTAGCTGTATAGCAAAGAGGGGTTATTCAATAAAATTTTTGCGGAATAATTTATTCCCTCCCAACAGATTAGTCAACGTGCTCTCAGAGAAAAGTCATGCATTCAGCCTTTATGTATCTTAAGTTGACACTAACGCAATAGACTAATGTTTTAAGAAGCGCCTCGAACTTCCGCCTAGCCAGTGACGGATCCAGGATTTGCCTAAGGGAGGCGGTACCCCTAAGGGGGAACCCTGACTTGAGCGGAAAAATAAGCCGTTTTAACCCGAAAATCGCTAAAAATCGCTCAAAAATCCTTAATTTTGCGCATTTTTTTGGGCTAATTGGAGGGGCGGCCCCCCCCCCGCCCCTCCCTAAATCCGCCCCTGCGCCTAGCTGAGTGGTAAAACGTCTGCTTGACGTCGAAGCGACCCGGGTTCGATTCCAGCTCTAGCTTTTTGTTTAGCTCACTACTGTATAGTCCATTCCATTTAACTTTGAGGATTTTGAATAAAATTTGAAGTGCCTACAAAAGCGATTAAGACTTACAGTATAGTTGTGATATTCTACAGTATATCGAGTTGGGGAGACGCTTGCTATTGCTGAAGCGCATTACTGCATCAAAAGATTAAATCACTTTTGTAGCCTGATTCATGCGGATTAAATTAAAAAAACCTCAAGCTTATATGAAACAGACTTTACTATGTCCCGCACTGTTTAAATGCCTGAGTTGAATTTATATAGATGGTCTAGAGTATTAGTAATGGAAGCGTACCAGCCGATCGCCCTCACTGAACTTATCTGTCAAATTACAGTGAATGATTTCCTTACACTTACTGTAGCTTCAAAAAAATTTACTGAAAAAGCTTACGAATAAATGAAACAGGCAATAGGTACCTACATATGTACTTCGAATTTACCAGGTACCGGCTTACTTATATATCATAGGTAGCGCGATAGCACTCAATCCTTTTTTCTTATATGTTTATCACAGTGAGTGCAAAAATTTGTGCCCCTCCCCTCACAGCAACAACGGCGCATACCTGGGATGTGCGGTTTTTTTAAATCGATAGATAATTTAAAAACTCGATGTAGGTTTTTTAATTTTTGTTTACACTCAATACCGAGTTAGCAATGAGTGTGTAAAGTGTAAACCGAAAAATGAGATAATTTGCGGAGGGCCAATTTTTAAAGATGTTGCCCCTGAGCTGTAGATTACGAATATGACCTTAGAATTTCGTTACACTCAATGGCTGTTGCACAAAAGTGTAAAGTATACGCATTTTTGACTCTTTGTGTGTGGCAGAGCTTATCTAATTGAATTTTGGTTTCTGTGCAGTCCTATCAGTTCTATAATGTAGAGGGTTACAATATCTCATAGCCAAATTTTTTTCTCTTTCAACGCAATATTTCTTGATCTGTGATCGTTTTAGTGTGAAGGGTTCGAGACGAAAACAAAATTTATTCAGCTACTCCGCTAAATAGGCAGAACATGCTAATTATGCTTGGAATGTGCCCTGACCTTAGCGTTGCAGATCCTAGTTTATTTTGCTTCTATACAATCAATATTGCGTTATTAGCACAAGTGTAAAGTTTACACCAAAAATTCAAATGTTCGGCGGAGGGTCAATTTTTTTGAAAATAGTGGGCTTCGAATCTGGTCTTAAAATTTCTTTACACTCCTTAGTTGTTGCACAGTAGTGTAAATTAGACGGTTTTTTATTTTTACTGTTTTCATGTGCGGAAGCATATCTAATTCAGTTTTACATTCTATACAGTCTGGTTGGTTTTAAAAGAGAGTGTTTTTTTATTTTTTCGAAAAAGTCATATTTTCAAATTTAGAGGCGGTTTATTGTAAAGAGTCTGGGACAAAAATATAGTACTTTTTTCCTGCCATATTCTCCACTTAGTAGACAGAACGCGGTAATTATCTTTACAATGTGCCTCGTCCTAAACGCTACACGTCAAAATTTATTTTGTTTTCCTTACAATCAACATTGCGTTACCAGTTTAGGTGTAAACTTTACACTGAACAAATTGTTTCCGCCCAGAGCGTCGCGGATGATGAATTTTTTTCAATGTTCTTCGTAAGTTCAGAATAACGAATTTGACCTTTACACTTTTTTAGAGCCAGTGTTTGTTGAGGTATGAGGAGGTGAACTTTGAATTATACATCTATCTTCTAATGCCGATAGATAACTTCATATTGCATATTGTTTGATCAGATTTTTCTTATTTCACAGGTTTTTGACTCGTCTCTAATAAATAATTATTTTTATTATCATAAATGCACTATTCTTAAACTTCAGTAGAATGAGGAATATTTTGCAAAATAGTATGATCAAGCTAATATCTTTGCTGCGAGACTCAGTTAACGTGCATTATGTTGATAGACAGGCACCTAATCATATGTTCCTATATGTCGCCATGTTGAAAAAACTGCAGCGTAATGAGTATAGGATGTTGTTTGAAAAAAGGGAAATGATTTCAGATTTTTATCTATGCGAAATCATGAGTGACTAAGTATCAAAATCCGCCGATATGTTGAGTTCATGCAAGTGGCTGAGTATCCGTTCTCGCATGTGGACTTAAAAGAAGAATAATGGGTTTAAATCTTCTGAATACTGACTTTTTTAATTTTTTAATTCTTTTGTCAAAACCATGCACTTCATTTGACTTATTCGTCTATTTAGGTTAAGTAATCTGCTGGCTTCTTCATTTATCGTTTTATAGAACTCAAGTTTATGTTTACTATTTCATTTTACTGTCAGTATTTAATCATAGGTAGCGCGTTAGCGCGTACCTATAATATACTTGGTTACCCCCAACACCTGTGCACCCCCTACAGCTATAATGGGACACGTCTAAGAGGTGCAGTTTTTTTAAAGAAAGATAATAGAAAGATTCGCTGCCTGTCTTTTTTTGTTTCTCTTTACACTCAAAACTGACTGTGTAAAGAAGTTGTAAAGTTTTGGCGTAACATTATAACATACAGCAAATTTTGGGGTTTTTTACTCTTCAAACAATTTAATGGCATTGATTTGTATAGGAAGGAATTCTGCAATTAACATTTTTTTTAAATTTCGAGTGCAAAAATCTGGGGGTGTAAAGACACATTTTGGTCGAGTTTGCAATTTGTTCATGTCTGCCAACAACTCCGGTTATGAGTTTTGAGAAATTTTTTCTGACAGAAATGTACTACGGATCAAGGGCTATCTTGTACCTAAGAGCAAATTTTTCTACATGCAATACGCAGTTAGTACCATGGGTTTTAACTTTACACTCTATTGGATGAGTAAAAAGACATATTTTGTCCAAGATTTCTCTGCCAACTTTTTTGGTTATGAGTTGAGATGAATTGAATAAAATAGAAATAAAGTAACTTCTGAGGGCTACGCGTCGAAGCAAGTCGCGTTTAAAAAACGTAATATTGAATTGTTTATGAGGTTGCAAAGTTCGAAATCTGAGGTGTAAAATTGGCGTAATAAAACAGGTTCTTTTCCGTATTTTGATTGGTAAATCATCAAATATTTTGCGGAACATAAGTTTGGCACATACAAACGTACTACAATCAAAGGGCTACAAACTGGCGCGAACCGAATTTATTATCACTCAATGGAGGTTCACATTTTTAAAGTTTACAATGTAGTGGACAGTGGAAAACACGTATTTGTCCATTTTTTTGTTCGCCTTTTTCCCTGTTTAGAAGTCGGGCGAGGTCGAATAAGATAAAAATAAAGTGCTTTCTGAGGGGTACGCGTCACAGCAAATTGCGCTTATTTACATCAAAATATAGCTTTTTCGGGAGGTATGAAGTCAAAAAAACAGGGAGTTAAACATGTTTCTGTCTTGTTTTTTTCTGCCAAGTTCTGGGTTATGAGTCTGGACATATCCTCTAGTCTAAAAATGAACCAGAAAGCAAATGTGATACGTCACTTTGTTTCCATTCAACAGTGGTGTAAAGCGCTTTACGTCTGATATTTATTTGTCCTCAGGCCATTGTGGACACTTAATTTTTTCATAAATGTTGATCGTAATATCAGAATTACGAATCCGACTGACATTTTCTTTACACTCTCATTGTGTAAACTTTACACTGCATATTAACTTTAGTTCTAGAGCCTTGCAGAAGCTTGATTGTTTCTGAACTCTAAAAATGTACCATGAATCAAATGTCAGACGCCAATTGAGCGCGTTTGCTTACACTCAACAGTGGTGTAAAGTAGTTTACAACTGATGTTCATTTGTTCTCGGGTTATTGTGAAGAGTCAATTTTTTTCATAAATCTTGATCGTAATGTCAGAGTAATATTAGAATGACGAAGCCGACTGAAATCTTCTTTACACTCTGTGGCTGTGTAAGGTTTACACTGCATATTGACTTTAGTTCTAGAGCCTTGCGGAAGCTTAATTTTTTTCAAAATGTTTTACGTAAAATCAGAATTGGAAATCTGACTGTTAGTTTTCTCTACACCTAGTAGTTGTGTAAAGTTTGCACTATTCATTTGTTGTTAACATGTAGTCTATACTACAAATTTAATTTACTTCCAAATCTGAGCGTTAGTGTTCCTTACAATTGATATTTGCATGAAGCTTATGCTGAAAAACTTTGATCTGTTCAAATAATGTAAGGCTGTCTTGTTTAAAAAGGACGATGCTCATGTTAAGAACAATATTCTTTTAAGCGTTCTTGGACTGCTGTCATCATTGTGGCATGTTACTTTATGTATTTACTGACTGATGTACTCAAATCATGCTAATTAAAAGTAGGGTACTAGCAAAGAAAAATGTTCCGACGGAACAAAAAAAGATGAATACACTCGGAATTGTGGATTATTAAGGATGTGAAAGGAGGGGACTAGGAAAAAGCCACCAAAAGTCAAAAATCTGCAAAAAATCACACTTTCTCTATTCAATGCAAAAAATCGAAGTATATTCTGCGGCCTCTAAAAAGTTTTTTTTATAAATAATTTTTAAAGTTTCAGATAAGAGTGTATAAACGAAATCTATGTTTACTTTTGTAAATTGCCGGCCATTAGCAACGCTGACTAGCTTTGTATCTTGATTGATAGAAAACTAAGTGGTATTGTATCTAAAGTTGTTTTATTTTGTTATGAGCATTACAGCAAGCAAAGCAGGGGCCGATTGATTAGTGCCCACAATCTTTACGGGCATGCTAGTGTACCTACATTTAGTCTGTTTCAAGTCAGCTTACGCGTTTCCTACTGTTTTAAACCAACAATTTCTTCAATTTTCTTGGATGCATCAATGTTTGCTGTTTCAATTGGCTTAGAAAGACTGTTAGTTTACTCGATATAATTTCCGATAGCTACCTGCTGCTTTTTCAATTATTTTTATGGTTAAATATTTATTTTAATCTGTTGGCCGCAGAATATACTTCGATTTTTTGCATTGCTTAGAGAAAGTGTGATTTTTAGCAGATTTTGCGACTTCACGTAGCCTTTTCCTAGTGCCCTCCTTTTATATCCCTAACCCTCCTCTTACCAAGGGGTAATGCACCCTAGAATTACCAACGTCTAGATCCGAGATTTACACATCAGAAAGATAACAAAACTGAATAAAGATATATTTATCAGATAGCTGACGGCATGAGGATTCCAAAAATGCAGATATTTTTGCATAAAATTAAAAACCCATTGAGTAATAACCACACCTGGAGGGAAGGATTTGGGGGTATGCATCCCCCCAGAAACCAAAATACCTCCCCCCAGAAATCAAAACACCCCCCAGAATTGAATTTTTGAAAATTTTTTTCGTTTTTTTCTGCAATTTTTTGATGCCAATGGATAGTGCTTGATGTGAAACGTCGAAAAATGGTGTTTTTATCGCCATACCACCATTTTTAAGGCCATTTTTTTGATCTTCAAAAAATCTTGCACTCTCCAGAATTTTCTTGCTGCCCATGTATGGTAATAACGATTCTTTTTTTGTGCACGTTCTCCAATATGGCGGCCAAAACACAAGATGGCTGCCTCCATAGACACTTCAGTTTTTTGTGCGATCTGGGTGTATCTAAGCAAGGAAACCTATGAAGCAGATGTAATAAAATGCGTACATTCTAAAGCGAGCAGTGGTAAATAACAGCGCTAGCTGCCTGGCACGATTCAAGCATGTGCTACACTACATAGTACAAATTTCCAAAAGATAAATATCATTTAGATATATTAGACGGAATAAATAAGCTTAAGTATGTATTTTTAAACTTGTGAAATGGACGAAGAGTTTTCCAGACAAAGTTTTTCACAGGTTTGAAATTCCAGAATGTTTTTTCTATTTAATACTAGCAACTGAACTTTCACTGATGACTGTGAAAGCAGGATTGTGTTGTTTTGTGTCTGTAATTACAGCGGCTAAGGTTCAATCTCTTAGATGCGCTTTTTTTAAAGTTTCTAAACTTTGTTTGTACATAGGTACATACTACATTTACCTGCCTAATTTATGTGTAATGTAGGTACAGTCCGAGACATAAACGTGGCCCCAAACATCAAACTTCTTCAAACATTCGCAAACAACCTTTGTTTGTATGACCTCTAAGGTCACCTTAGGTCTTTCAAATTTAGGCAAACATCCACAAACTCTCGCTATGTCATAAATCTCGGCTTGTTAGGCAGGGGTTTTAAGTGCCACATATGTATTAACTACAAGCATCAGTCTATGTATACATAGAAGATAACTATGTAATATAATGTAGGTAATGTATGTACCTATATACCACGTAATGCGCGCATTAAAACGGTAGTACCTAGATGTTTCATATCTATTACCTATGTACATATAGGGTTGCATAAGATGGCCACCGGCCACACACTGCGCATCACACGTACATACATACCTACTTACCTACGTCTACTATATACATGCATACACCCATACCTACAGTAATATTTTACCTAGTGTCCTAAGTATTTTGGTAATGTTTATTAGATTATTTTATTTATTAGATATGTAGTATTAGAAAGGGGATTCAATGTTTAGTTATACTGCGTGTACTCATATAATTTTTAGTCCTCTTCTAATGTAGGTAGGTACATAATACTAGGTAAGCATGGCGATAATATCAACAGACAATACCAAATTAAAATTATACTATTCAATGCCTACCACACCTGGGTGTGGGGGTTGGGTATGCACCCATTTGAGAAACCAAAATACCCCTTCCCCAAGAAAGCAAAATATCCCCCAGAATTCAATTTTTGAATTTGTTTTGTTTTGTTTTCGCAAATTTTTGATGCCAATGGATAGTGCTTGATGAGAAACGTCGAAAAATGTGTTTTTTGCCATACCACCATTTTCAAGGAACTTTTTTGACCTTTGAAAAATCATGCACCCTCCAGAATTTTGTTGCTGTCCACGTATGATGCCTACTTGCTGAAGCTGTAATAAATAATGATTATTGTTCTATTTGAATAACTTCCTCCGACAATTAGCTGACAGATTTCGATTATAGCATTGATCTGATATATAATTATCATGACCATTTGCTTACTGTCGATGAAAATTCTTAGAATTCATGCACAACGTTATGTGAAACAGACTATAGGTATTTATTATCTTTGACGCCAACACGAACAAATCGCATACTTCTTGTAAGACTGGCAAAACACAATTAGTTAAGAACAATACATCATAGGTAGCGCGTTAGCGCAGTACCTATCATAGGTAGCGCGTTAGCGCGTACCTATAATATACTTGGGTACCCCTAACACCTGTGCACCCCCTACAGCTATAACGGGACACTTCTGGAAGGTGCGATTTTTTTACAAAGAAAGATAATAAAAAAATTCGCTGCCCGTATTTTTTTGTTTTTCTTGAAACTCAAAACTGGCTGTGTAAAGAAGGTGTAAAGTTTTTGTGTAACGTTATAACATAGGATCAATTTTGGGAGGTTTTTAGGCGGTATGTGGACAACTCAGTATTGCCTCCTCAAATAAATTTATGGCACAGATTTGTAGAGAAAGGGATGCTCCAGAATGACTTTTTTTGTTTGTTGAAATTCGCATTAGTTCTCGAATGGGAGTGTAAAGAGTGCGAAAATCTGGGGGTGAAAAAGCACATTTTGGTCGAGTTTTCAACTTGTCTATGTCTGATACTAACTCCGGTTATGAGTTTTTAAAAATGTTTTCTGACAGAAATGTAGAGCGGATCAAGGGCTACAATCTGCCTACAAGCAGACTTTTCTACGCGCAATAGGGAGTTAGGTCCTGGGGTTTAAAGTTTACACTCTGGTCGATGGTGTAAAAAACAGATTTTAAATAAGAATTCTCTGCCAGCTTTTTCCGCTTATGAGTTGAACTTAAATGAGTATAACGGTAATCAAGCAACTTCTAGGGGCTACAGGTCGCAGCAAACCGCGTTCAAAAAAACGCAATATTGAGTTATTTATGGGGGTGTAAAGTTCGAAATCAGACGTGAAAAATGGGCGAAAAAACACGTTTTTTCCCCAAATTTGATTGGTAAATCATATCGAATAATTTTTGCAACAGAATTTTTGCACATAGAAACGTACTATGACTCAACAGCTAGAAACTGTACCAAACCGAATTTCTTTACACTCAATAGGGGATACGGTACGGATTTTTAAAGTTTACAATGTTCTTAATGATGGAAAATATGTCTTTGTTTGGGTTTTGTTCGCGACTTTCTCCATTCAGAAGTCAGGATAGGTCCAATAGAATAAAAATAAAGTGCCTTGTATGGGGTGTATGTCATAGCGAATCGCGTATGTCTAAACCAATATTAAGCGAGTGTAAAGTCAAGAATGGAGTGCTTTAAACAGGTTTTTGTCCTGTTTCTTTCTGCCAGCTTCTCCGGTTATGAGTCAGGGACATGATTCTCAAGTCTGTAAATAAACCTGAAACCAAATTCGATAAGCAATTTTGGCGCGTATGTTTACACTCAACAGTTCAGTAAAGTGGTTTAAACCAATGTTAATTTATCCTTACATTATGGAGACTTACTAAATTCATAAAAGTTGGTCGTAATTTCGAAGCAATATTAAAATTACGATTCTGACTAAAATCTTTTTTACACTAGGTGTTAACATATCGTTTACACTACATATTAATCTTCGTTTTAGAGCCTTGTGGAAACCTAATTTCTTCCTTATGACTAGAAATTTTTAAGAAATCAAGTGTGAGAAGTCGGTTAGACACATTTTTTTACAGAACAGTGGTGTAAACTGTTTTACACCTAATGTTAATTTGTCATCAGACCATTGTTGAGACGTGATGTCTTTATAAATGTTGATTGTAATATCCGCGTAATATCAGATTTACGAGTCCGACTAAAATCTTCTGTGCATTCAGTGTATGTAAGTAAACACTGCATATGATCTTTTGACCTAGAGCCTTGAAAAAACATAATAAATTTCTTAAATTCAAAAAACAATAAATCAAGTGTGAGATATATTGTATGTAGTCACTGGAAACTTTCAGAAACCTCGCAAATAACAGCTTTTTTTTTCGTCAACTGCCCGCAGAAAATTTATGCCCTCAGACGATAATGCCAGTGCATAATTTCTAAAGTGCTGTTTTGTTAGAAGGGTGCTCGAAGAACTCGAAAAAGTTGTTCTTTTCGTTTTTTGTTTCGAGGTTGCTGAGAAAAGAAGCAAATTCTTGACGAACCGTTCACGAAAAAATGGCGTTTATTTGTGAGCAGTACTGTACATAGAAATACGGTAAATCGAGCTTCTAAATGTCTTGTCAGTCGAGATTTCGCAAATTTTTCGGCGCTTCGCGCGGAATTTTAGCTAAAGTCATGGAAATTTATTGATTTTTCCGCACAAAATTGTTCAAAATTTCAAATTTTTTTGCAAAAATATTGCGTCAAAAGTGATTCTATAGTCTGTTTCACGAAACCGTGTGCATGGATCGCAATTCTTCAGTCGATGTAAATCGTTTACAAAAAGAGGTTCAAATATAAGCAGCGATCATGATAATTGGCATAGCATTGGATAAACAAATGAAGTTTTACTGTGCAAAATTTCATTACAGTAAGACGACTAAAAACCACTTTTGTATGTAGCTACCCGAAAGATCGAAGAAAATTCATTTTCATGCACAAGGTTACGTGAAATAGAATATGTATAGATAAAAGTATAGACCACACAAAAAGCGTAAAAAACGCGTTTTTGTGCAAAGAGCAAATTTTTGACATGTTTTTGGTGGTTTTTGTAAAAGTTAGGGTGAAAATCCTAGATCCAGTACCTACCTTTGTCGTACCTACTACGTTAGTGCTTACCAACATTATTCATACACGCAATGTGATAAATATCATTTTAAAATTTACTCAAACAAGCACGCAATAACATCCAAGAAATTTCCCACATATGTATATGTATTTAACTATCTTCAATCATAGCGATTGGGTGAAAATCATTGCGCCCTGTTTGCTACGCAATCCACCCAACTGTAAAGAAATGTCCACTTGAACGACGCATGCATTTTACTTTGAAATGCATGTTTCTTAGGTCCATTAGCCAGTGCATTGCTGCAGGCAGTCAACTTTATCGGACTAAATAAGAGTCAGCGAGAAGTAAAATGACAAAACGTGAGATTATTTGTTGAAGTTGCATCATGGTCGAAATAAGCAACGATCAGAAGCGATGAGTGAATTCCAGCTTGAGCACAGAAAATAATGCTGCTTCGAACTTCAGCTAAATAATATCGCAAACGCGCGGAGCCGGAATGTAATTCATACACAATGCAAGTATAAATTGCTAAGATGGAAGCAGTACCTAATGACATTCGCTACAACACTGACAAAGATAGGAATAACTACTATTTTTTGCTAACAAAAAGTTGGGTACTAGCAAGAAAAAATGCTCCGATGGAACAAAAAAAGGTAGAATATACTTAGAACAAAGAATTATCAAGGACGTAAAAGGAGGGGACTAGAAAAAGCTCCTATCTACAAATGTCACAGAATTTGCTAAAACTCAGAAATTTACTAAACAAAGAAAAAATGAAAGTAAGTAAATCAAAGAAAAAACCTACCTGTGCCTAAAACTGCAAGATCTGCTAAAACTCAGACTTTTTCTAAGCAACGCAAAAATCGAAGTATATTCTGCGGCCTCTGAGAAAATAGGTGAACCTTCTCATATTGTCCACCATACAGTGGGCGGTTCCAAAATTCTGAGGGGGTTTTAAAATTGGAATATTGGCCTTAAAAATAGTGCTATGGCGAAGAAAACACTATTTTTGAACGTTTCTTGTCGAGCTCTATCTATTGGTACCTATCAAAAAAACCCAAAAAGAGCAGAAAGATTTAAAAAATTCAATTCTGGAGGTATTGTTGGGTGTTTGTGTTTTCTTGTTGGGTATTTTGCCTTAGGGTGCATACTCCCCAAACCCCCTACGTCTAGGTATGGTGTTCAATGCTTAATATAAAGCTTATAAAATAAATCTCAAATCTGCGTTTTTGCTAATCACTTGCAATGTTAATTTATTCGATATTGTGGCTGGATAAATATTACAAAAAGTTATATCCTATGATTATTTGCGGAACCGAAACGAAAGACTGTGATTTCTATATAATGCAAGCGTCCATTCAGTACTCTTCTGGCGTTTAATCCCACCAGACCACCCGGATTTCATTCCTACCCATGTAAACTGATAACCATTAGGCATGGGAGCTTAGGGGTATGCACCACACATGGGCGTGGGGGTTTGGGGGGGTATGCACCCCCAGAAGTTGAAATACCCCCCCCCCCCCAGAAAAAATTTTTTTTGCTTTTTTAGCAATTTTTTGATGCCATTGGATAGAGCTTGATGAGAAACGTCGAAAAATGGTGTTTTTTCGCCATACCACCATTTTTAAGGCCATTTTTGACCTTTTAAAAATTTTTTTCACCCCCCCCCCCCAGAAATTTTTTCACCCCCCAGAATTTTGGTGCTGCTCTACCTATGGTATGCACCAGTGTCCAATCAGAAACGTCTAAAATTGCCGTTTTTCCAACATACCATAATTACTATTTTTTGACCCAAAAAATATTGCAACATGGCGCTGCTCAGCTATGGCGATATCTGCTTTTGCGGAGTGAGTGGTTCAGTTATTTAGCCCAATGTTTTATCTTTGTTCGACAGGATGCTGCTTTCTTCTGCAGGCCGCAGAATATACTTACATTATTGCGTTGCTTAGAAAAAGTCTGATTTTCAGCAGATCTTTCAGTTTTAGGCACAGGTAGGTTTTTTCTTTGATTTACTTACTATCATTTTTTCTTTGTTTAGTAAATTTCTGAGTTTTAGCAAATTTTGTGACATTTGTAGATAGGAGCTTTTTCTAGTCCCCTCCTTTTACGTCCTTGATAATTCTTTGTTCCAAGTATATTCTACCTTTTTTTGTTCCATCGGAGCATTTTTTCTTGCTAGTCCTAACACCTGTGCACCCCTACAGCTATAACGGGACACTTCTGGAAGGTGCGGTTTTTTTGAAAGGAAGATAATAAAAAACTTCGTCGCCCGTGTTTTTTGTTTTTCTTGAAACTCAAAACTGACTGTGTAAAGAAGGTGTAAAATTTTTGTGTAACGGTATAACATAGGACAAATTTTGGGACCTTTCTACTTGGGCATGTGGACAACCGAGTATTGATGACCGAACAATTGAACAGCATAGGATTATAGAGGGATGAATTCTACAGAACAGAATTTTTTTTTGAAATTCGCATTAGCTCTTGAATGGCAGTGTAAGAGAGTGCGAAAATCTGGGGGTGAAAAAGCACTTTTTGGTCGAGTTTTAAACCTGCTTATGTCTAATAATAACTACGGTTATGAGTTTTATTAAAATGTTTACTGACAAAAATGTAGAGCGGATCAAGGGCTACATTTTGCATATAAGCAAAGCCTTCTACGTTCTATGGTGAGTTAGATCCTGGGGTTTAAAGTTTACACTCCAGTGGATGGTTGAAAAAACGGATTTTAACTAAGATTTCTCTGCCAAATTTTTCCGCTCATGAGTCAGGATAAATTGAATACAGCAGTAATAAAGTGCCTCTCAGAGGCTACACATCGCAGCAAACCGCATTTAAAAAAACGCAATATTGAGTTCTTTATGAGGGTGTAAAGTTCGAAATCAGAGGTAAAAAATGGGCGAAAAAACACGTTTTTTTCTGAATTTTGATTAATAAATCATACCAAATAATTTTCGCAAGAGAATTTTGGCACACAGGAATGTACTACGATTCAAAAGCTACAAATCGTACCTAACCGAATTTCTTTAAACTCAATGGGGAGTTCGGTACGGAATTTTAAAGTTTACAGTGTTCTAAATGATGGAAAATACGTTTTTGTTGCGTTTTTTGTTCGCCGCTTTCTCCGTCCAGAAGTCTGTATAAGTCCAATAGAATAAAAATAAAGTGCTTTTTATCGGGTGCATGTCTAAGCAAATTGTCTATACATTAATATTTAGCGAGTGTAAAGTCAAAAATTTGGTGTTTAAAATGCGTTTCTGTCTTGTTTTTTCTGCCTGCTTCTCCGGTTATGAGTCAGGGACACGATTATCAAGTCTAGAAATGGACCAGGAAGTAAATTTGATATGCCAGTCTGACGCATATGTTTACAGCTTCTACAGTGTTGTAAAGTGGTTTACACCTATTGTTAGTTTGACCATAGAACATTATGGAGACTTAATTTTTTCATAAATAATAATCGTAATATCGGAACAATATCAAAATTACGAATCTGACCAAAATCTTCTTTACACTAGGTGTTTGCATGAAGTTTACACTACATATGTATTTATCTTCGTTTTTGAGCATTCCAGAAACCTAATTTTTTCCTGGAGTCTAGAAATTTCCAAAGAATCAAATGTGAGACGTCACGTAGGCGCGTTTGTTTACATCCAACAGTGATGTAAAGTAGATTACACTCATTGTTTATTTGTCCTCAGACCATTGTAGACATGCAATTTTCCATAAATGTTGGTAATAATATCCGAGTAATATCAGATTTACACATCGAAATAAAATCCTCTTTACACTAGGTGGTTGTGTAAAGTTTACACTGCATGTTAGCCTTTGTTCTAGAGCATTGCAAAAACCGAAATTTTTCCCTGAGATCTAAAAATTTACAGGGTATGAAATGTAAAAGTCAGCTGGGCGCGTTCGTTTACACTCAACAGTGAGGTAAAGTGGTTTAAATCTGTGTCTATTTGTCCTTAAACCGTTATGGAGACGTAATTTTTTCATGAATATTGATCGTAATATCCGAGTAATATCGAATTTACAAATCCGACTAAAATCTTCTTTACACTCGTTGCTAGTCTAAAGTTTACACTATATAATAAGCTCCATTCTAGAGCCTCACAGTAATTTATTTTTTCCCTAAAGTCGTAAAATATATATGGAAACAGATGTGATACGTCTGCTAGGGGCGCATGAAGAGTAGTGTGAAGTGATTAACACCTAATGTTAATTTGTTCTTAGAACATTATAGAGGTTTCATTTCTCAATAAATGCTGATTGTTATATCAGAGCAATATCGAAATTATTAATTCCACTAAAATTCTTTACACTCTTGTGTAAAGTTTAAAATATAAATTAAGTTTAGCTCTAGAATGTTCTGGAAGCATATTTCTTTACAGGATGTTCTACGTAACATAAGAATTACTAATCAGAATGTTTGTTTCTTCTGCAACTAGTAGTTTTGTAAAGTTTAAACCATTCAATTATTAGAAGAACCGCAGAGTAAATGAAATCTAGTATTATATTTCCAAATCCTGCTAATTAAAAGAAGGGTACTAGCAAAGAAAAATGCTCCGATGGAACAAAAAAGGGGAATATACTTGGGATTGTTAATTATCGAGGATGTAAAAGGAGGGGACTAGGAAAAATCTCCCTATGTTATATGCCAAAAATCGCAAAATATGTTAAAAACCAGACTTTCTCTAAACAATGCAAAAAATCGAAGTATATTCTGCGGCCTTTGAAAAATGTAAAAGTTTAGTAAACAATTGTTGTAGACATGTGTAAAAGAGTATCTACATAAGGTCTGTTGCACGTCAGCTTCCGTGTTTCCTACTGCTTTGAACCAACAATATCATCGATTGTCTTGAATGCATCGATATGTACCGGGTGGTTAGCAACCTTTTGCTAAGGGGTCAGCGCTATAAGTATAGGGCTTGGGATCAAACGAAATATACCATTAGATAGAGAATTTGAAATGGAATTTATTGATGCCAGATTAATAATCAGTGTGTCTATCACTTGTGCAAGAAACAGCTTTTAGAATGATCTGGGTATGAACACAAACCAATAAACAGACTACGTCGATTTTCAAGACTTTTCCAAATATTTTCCGCGTTTCTGTGCGAAATTTCATATGATTATCGACCAGTCAGATTTTAGCAAGTATTTGCGCCTCGACTTCATCTTTATGAATGGCCCAATGGTTTCGGCGGCATTTAAGTTGAGTGAATTTTCGGGCTAAATATCGTTACCCCAGAATTCGACGTTTGATTGTTTCAAGAAATGTTGGGTTGCATTAATTCGCCTGCAAGGCGCCTTGTTGTTAACAAAAACAGTCTGACCAACGACCAAATATTTTCCAGGCCCAAAATAGGACCTATTTGGTATTGATATAAAACATTGTACAGAAACGTGAAAAATATTTTGATAAGTATCAGAAAATCGACATCTATTAATTGTGTTCACACCCCGATCGCTTAAAAACTATTTCTCTTGCCGGTCTAAAGCACACTGATTTTTAATTTGGCATCAATAAATTCCGTTTTAAATTTTCTATCTAATGGTATATTTGGTTTGATCCGCAAGTTCTATAGTTATAGCACTAACCCCCTAGACAAAAGGTTATTAATCACCCTGTACTATTTCATTCAATTCGCTTAGCTACTGCATTGCTAATTCGCTGCTTTTTTCAATCAATTTTATGGTAAATAGTTTATTTCTATTGGGAAGCCGCAGAATATACTTCGATTTTTTGCATTGTTTAGAGAAAGTCTGGTTTTTAACATATTTTGCGATTTTTGGCATATAACATAGGAGATTTTTCCTAGTCCCCTCCTTTTACATCCTCCCTTTTTTGTTCCATCGGAGCATTTTTCTTTGCTAGTATGTAATCTGTTTCCCACAAGTTTGGGCATACGTTTCAAGAACTGCTTGAACAGTAGCTGACAGATTGCTAGATAATCATACTCAGCTATATGTAAAGTACATACCCAACTACCTATACATATAATCATGCATGGACAGCACCAAATTTCTGGTGGTCCGCTGGGTCAAATCTCGAACATTGCAATACGAAGCGCCAAAAATTTAATTCTGGGGGTCCAGAGCGTACCTGGGCGTGCAGGGTATGCACTCCCCAGAAGGCAAAATACCCAACCAAAAATTGTAAAAACCAAGCTACACTCCCCAGAATTTCATTTTTTAAATTTTTTTTACTTTTTTCGGGTTTTTTTGATGCCAATCCATAGAGCTCGACGAGAAATATTCAAAAATGGTGTTTTTTCGCTAATAGCACCATTTTTAGGGCCAATATCTGACTTTGAAAAAATTTCGCACCCGCCTGACCTTTAGAGCCGCCCACCTACGGTCCAGAGCACCTACGCCCATTTGTGATAACTACCTATGTATATACATGTTTAATAAGTATCTACCACCTATTATAAAACTGTAGTGTGCGAAATATGGAACAGGCTCCTGTGCTCACATTAGTCCAGCAGTTTACAGTCAATTTGAGCAGGTACATGAAGCTGAGGCGAATTAACACTAATTTTTGACGCTTAATATCATCAATCAAGCAATATCCTTTGGCTTATACCCCCAAACCCCCCAAGCCCATCTTGTATGGGCTTGGGAGATTTGAAGCCTATACCCCAAACCCCCAAGCCCATCATAATTCCTTAAATTTTTCCGGCGCTTTGCGCCGGATAATAAATATTAATGACATTTACTTACTTTTTGCATTTTTTGCTCACCAAATATGTATAGTCTGTTTCACATAACTTTGTGCTTTTATGTTCACGTTTCTAAGTTGTTGCAAACCAGAATTTCATGCACCAAGTTATGTGAAACAGACTATAGATATGCATGTGTATGTTAGCTCTCAAAGAATTTCAATAGCAGAAACAGCTATGTATTTCAGCATATGTAGAATGCTAAAACAGTCTTTTTGAAGAGATTTTGGAGGAAATTTTAATTCGGCGCCAAAACGGCCGGCGCCAAAACGGCGTCGTTAAAACGGCGTCGCCAAAACGTCCCATTTCGATTGCCAAAGCGCATTACTGCATCAAAAGATTTAATCACTTTAGTAGTCTGATTCATGTGGATTTAATTAAAAAAACCTCAAACTCAAATGAAACGAACTATAGTATGTCCTGCACTGTTTAAATGCCTGAGTTGAATTTTTATAGATGGTCTATAGTCTCTCCCATTTCATCGAATCCTTTTTCCCCAACTTTCAAATTAGAATTGGAATACGCTTATTACTGTAACTCGTCCTATTCTGTTCACAGATTTGCTAATCGCCTAATGTGGTCGGCTGCGCCATTTTGTTCGCTCGAATTGAGAAAACGGCTGAACAGCGAGCTGATCTGCGTCCCATGTTGCCCTTACTAAAATCCTATCATCGAATTTTAAAAAAATGCTTGCGAGCTACTGAGTTTTGGTCGGCTACCAGACTCAGATAGGCTGCGTCTAAATTCTTGGTTGGGGGCGATGGGAAAAAATCGGCATAATTGTAGTACCGGGGACCCGTACTTTGTGTGTGCCATGCATTTTACCTGAATTAGTGTACATATGTAATGTATATAGGTACGTATTACATAGTAAGACTAGTGTAGTGTACATATGTAATGTATTTTTACAGGGTATATAAATTATAAGTACCATATTGAGGTAACACGAGTAGTGTATTATTAAGACAAGGGGTCAAATTAAAGCAATAAAATAATAAAATAAATAAAGGTCGCTCAGGGGTCAAATTAAAGCAATAAAATAATAAAATAAATAAAGGTCGCTCATCAATGGTAGCTCAGTTCAAAATGCATCAAAACATACATATGTATATCGTATTATTTGTGTCTCCAAACTCGGTTTTTTCGAAATTTCGAAAATGAATATTTTCATTATGCAAGAACTTTTTCCGATCAAAGGCAAGCTATTCAATACTTTAGCAAAAAGCACATTATTCACGACAGAGTTTATTGTGTCGGCTACATGCGCGATTTTACTCTAATTAAGGAGAAGTCGAAAATTAATGGATACATTTGGCACTGTTCTGGTTGCCGCACTAAACAATCGGTTTACACTGACAGGTATTTTGCCAACACGCATCTTTCTTTGATCAAAATCGGCTATTTATGCTTCTATTGGGCCACGAAAACTCCGCTAAGCACAACTTGCCAGCATTTAGGTATTAGCAGTCATACTGCAGTTGACTGGTATCAGTATATGCGTGATACAGTGTTTTTTGTACAAGGTCCATTTGTACATGTACAAAGATGGTCCCCAAAAGTCTTTGTACATTTTGTACATGCAAAATTTTGTGTACTATAATATAGTACAGTAGCGATTTTAGTGTGGTAAAACAGGGTTTTCGATCTTTGGTAGTGTATTTTAGCTAATTTCTGGGTTTCTGACGCCAAAAATTACTAAAAATTATCTGAAAACGGCGCGAAGCGCCGAAAAATATTGACATTTTTCCATTCTAAATGCAAATTCTGCCTTTTTAAAGATATATAGGACAAATAATTTATTAGCTCGGTGCAAAGCGCCGAAAATTTTGGGAATTTTACACCTTTTTACAGTTTTTGTCTTTCTAAAAATCTTTGTTTATTTTGTACAGACAAAATTTTTGGGTACTATAATATGGTACAGCAGCGATTTTAGTGTCGTAAAAACAGAGTTCTTTGGCTTTTTGTAGTGTCGTTTAGCTAATTTCTGGGTCTCTAAGGGCAAAAATCACTAAGAATTGTCTTAAAATGGCGCGAAGCGCCAAAAAATTTGACATTTTTACTTTTGAAATGCAATTTCTGGCATTATAAAGATATATAGAACACACAATTACTCATTTCGGCGCAAAGCGCCGAAATTTTTCAAATTTTAGACCTTTTTTCAATTTTTGTCTCCCCAAAAATCTTTGTACATGTACAAAGACGGTCCCAAAAAGTCTTTGTACATCGGGAAAAATCTTTGCCGAATACAAAAAAAAACCGTGGCGTGATATATGCTCTTGGAAGTTATTACAGCAACCAATCAGACTAGGGGTCCGGGAGTTGTAGTACAGATTGACGAGTCCCTCATGGTAAAGGCAAAGTATCATTGCAGCAGAAATTTGCATTTACCTCAATGCTGGGTCTTCAGCATGTACGATACCGCTTCTAAGCTGGGCTACATTCGATTTGTGGATCGCCGTGACGCCCTTACTCTTTTGCCTATCATCAAGAATACCATGCTTCCAGGATCTCTCATTCACAGCAATTTGTGGGCTGCTTATAACGGTATCAGCCAGATTCCTAATTGTAAATACGCTCATCAGATCGTTAACCACAATGAAAACTTTGTTGACCCACTTACTGGAACACACACGAATAACGTTGAAAAATATTGGAAACGGGTGAAATTGATGTTCAAACGAATGAATGGAACGCGCGAACTTTTTATTCAAAGCTACTTGGATGAATTCATGTGGCGAGAAGGATATGGCAGCACTTTTGATTTGGCATATGAGAATTTAATGCTGCACATTTGCAGAAAAAAACCCATGTTAATATGGTTCACTGCATATGTGCGCTTATTTCCACATTGTAATACTGTAATGATATGTTTTTGTAATGTGATTTATGACTTTCCCTAATACACCTGGTGGGCCACTTGTCTTACCATATAATAGGTACATACATTACATATGTACAGGTATATACATTACATATGTACACTAATTCACATAAAATGCATGGCACACACAAAGTACGAGTCCCGGTACTACAATTATGCCAAAAAATCGCCAAAAGAGCACCAAAGACTCAATTCTGGTGGTCTGTGGATTGTGCAAGGGGTCATCCTAATTCTGTGGAGGCACGCCGGAATCTGTGGGGTCCAGATTCCTGCGCCCACGTGTGCTGTTATGACAATGGTGGGCATTAGCCAAATTTTATGGACTCTTAATTCTGGCATACGTAGATTTGCTCCAGGCTGATTATTCAATTTTCAAAAAGTAAGATGTCAAAAACATGCAGAAACATCAGGCTTACAGTCAAGAACACAACTAATGATACACATTTGGTTGGAACGCATCCGGTTGCCAACCATTTTTTAGGTCTGGGCGCAACCGGCGAGACATCTGTTCACACCCGGTTGCCAGGCAACTGGTTGGGCCGGCACATCAATCAACAAAATTCCTTTTTTGATCATCCGCCAACCGGGTGTGGAAAGTTGCGTTACATGGAAAAAAGCAACTGGGTGCCCATCTGGTTGGCAACCGAACAACCGGTGGAAGAGTTGAGGGTTGTGGTCGTTAGTTGTGTTTGGTACTGTACTTATATAGCAGTTAAGTAGGAATGCTAGATAGTCAAATTTCCCACGTTTTTTTGACAAAATTGGGGTTTCTCTCTACGGAGTGCATTGCTTAGGGCTGGATATTGGTAAATTGCTGTTTTGAGGGTTTGATAGGTATGTACCTATGCAAAAACTTTCTTGATCGTCACATCCCATTACTCAGGCTTATTTTAAACGCTGGCATCAACATTTTGGTCAGTCCATGATACTAAGCCTAAGCCTAATCAGCTGATAAACCAATGTAAAAAATTACGAATACCTTGCAATCTTTATCAAAATTAACCAGTGTTAGTCAATTGGCTATGATTCTGGACTTTAGAGCAAGAGGTCCACGTTTGGAATCCAACTGCCAGCAACTTTCTCTTGTTTCCTCAGATGCTACAGACTGCATACATACACCCTTGTAATATGACAATGTTAATACATATGTGAACCAGCTACACGAATGCCGGTGCACTGAAGCGCCCCTAGCGTGGTCCGTGCTAGAGCCTCTGGAAAATTTGGTGTACAAAGCACCTTAAAGTTGGATCGTAATATTGAAATTTTCAAAAATCAGCCAATTTAGGTTTTGATATCTGTCTAAAAATAGTCAAATTTTATCACTAAAATTTTCTATCATTGATAAAATGTCTAACAATCTTGCTTCCTGCGTGGATCTCATTTTCAGCGTAAAACCTGCGAGAAACAGAAGAGATATATGCAAAATGCGCTTTAGGTTGTATAAAGATTGAATATTGAATGTTTTCATCTCACGTTTGGGATTAAATATTCAATACTTATTTGTGAAATTTGGCGTGAAGTGCCAATAATTTTTGTGATCTTCTGCTAAAAAAAGCAAGGGGTAAATGATTAAATCATTTCAAAATTTCATTTGGGGGCATGATGGCACCCTAATCTGGATATGGGCCTGTAGGTGTACATACATAGGTACATTTCCTTCAGTTTTTCTGGGCTATATTTACATTTGTTAGTGTGATACATTGACCCCTACCCTTGAAAATGGAGCATGTACGGCCTTTAAATTCAAGAAAATTGAAAAATAAAAATTCTCAATTTTTCCTATCCATTTGTATTCATACCGAGGCACTAATGGAAAAAGAGAGACCCTACATTTTTATCGAATTTTTTTCAAAAACAAGTTTTCTGACCAAATCGAGTATGTAAAAGCCTAGGACCTTGGTAACCCCGCTCAGTCTCAGTCCCCCGACGCTTTGGAGACTAATCCAAAACATTCCCAGATGCCAGCCAGCTTACTTTTCCCCTATCCTTTTCTACAACACCAATTTACTTCCAAATAACTTACTGAAAAAATGTTTCCATGCAATATTGTCAGAATCGTGTTCAGCATACTTGACTTGGTCAGAAAACTTGGTTTTGAAAAAAACATTTGATCTCATTTGTGCAGCCTAAGCCTAATACCGCAAATGAATATGTCTTAATTTTGTGTAGAATAATTTTTAAGACCGCGAATGAAGAGTTCTTTGTCTTGTTTAAAATGATTTTAAATTATGAATATTTACTACTCGTTTTGTAATATCCATCTGGTTTTTATAAGTAGATGTAAGGAAAATTTTCCTTCAAAGCCTGCCTTTGAACTTTCTGAGGAAATGTTTCTATCGTAATTCATTTTATTCAATTTGAAGCAACTTTTAAATTTGCTATTTCATTCCAATCCTCTTTCTTATTTTCTCGTTAAACCATCATAACCCGGCTTATTTATCATTCTTTACTTCATAGATGCCATTTGCGCCCTGCATTATTGTCAATAATTTGGATTCATCCGACAGACAGTGGCTCCTGCATAAGAAGTTTGATAGAAGCAGCATTTTCTACCCTCTAAGTGCAACTAATTTTGATAGGTTAGTCTATTTGTATGAGTTCTTTTGGGCAATTTTTTGGAAAGGGTTGAAAGGGAAGGATAATTTCAAAATGGTTGCACTTTTCACTATGTATGTACAGCATGGGAATTCTAGGGTCAGGCCCAATAAATTTTTAAAAAGTGTTTTTTGGGGCTAAAAAAGGATGGGTGCGCGTGAAAAACATGGTTCTTTGATGTTTCGGACAATGCTTGTTTTTTTAGAAAATTTAGAAAAAAATTAAATAAATTAAGCAAAGTATAGTCAAAAAGTGGGTATATGGCGGGCGCTAAGCACCAAAAATTTTAGACTTTTGATCAAGTAGGTAGATAATTAAACATCCTTAAAAAGCATCTTTTCTATGAATTTTTAGAAATTTTCCAAATTTTTGAAAAATCGAATATTGTTGCCATTATTGGGGAGTCAAACCACCGGAGAACATGTCTGCTTTTCACCACATTTGTTATACGTTTTTGTCAATTCGATACTTTTGTTTATTACCTTTCATTCTTTCGCCTCAAGTGCGATCAAAGCGCATCTAAGATTTTTGGAAAAAGGTGGTATCCCAACATTTTTTTAAATAGCCGCAAATATGTATGTGGGTCCTAAAAGTCGTCCTCACAAGCGGAACAGCAGTTTTTCTCCCGTTTTACCTAGCTTTCCTCAATTTAAAATAATTTTGGTGCAACGTTTTTCCAAAATATTACAAATTTTTTGAAGTTTAATAATATTTTGATTGTTTTATATGAAAAAAATTTTTTTTTTACGTTAGCGCGTGCAGTCAATTAATGAGGATGTCATTTAATACAACTCAATCATGTCACGTTCCAAGAGTGCTCAATATGGGGGTTGCTCCAATTCTCCTTGAATGTTGTTATATGAATTGAAATATTTGATAAGACAAGAATTTTAATTATCATAGCAGGAATAAATAAATATATATATATAACACAGCACACTTCGGAAACTAATGACTAGGTTTGCTGGAAAAAGAGAACATCACACATCACAACTATGTACAACGCGCCGAGTCGCTCTAAACTAAGTAAACCAAACTAATCGCGAAAAGTTTTGGTGAGAGTGTTCCGTCGATGGTTTGTTAGAATAATTTATTGAATTTGGAATATTATGGGTAATAAGGGTTGATTATGAGTGCATATTTAAAATGAGGTCTGTTTATTTCATAGAATATATTCACCTTGATGCATTGAAGGAATTTGTCTCAGATTAGGTCCAGAAAATTAATGACTGTCTGATTTGTGGGTTTGAATGGTTTGAATAGTTCTTCTGGGAAGATTTTAGTATCTGTTGGTTCTTGGCCTAAAGTAATTTAGAACAAAAGATTTGGATTATTCCTGGGGCAAATTCCGTATGATTTCAACAGAAGATATGCGTATTTGATGCCGCTATTCTGTTCTAGCATTTGTGGCTCTTTCTATAAAGCTAATATGATAATCGTTTGGCCGTATTCCATACATAAGAATAATAATAAGCGCAAACTTATTTTAGGTGGTGTGAGTTGAAGAATCTCAACTGTTTCTCGTTCGGGTTAATTATTTGCATTATTGGTTTGGCCTTGTAACAAAATTAGAGAAAGGTTTCGACTTATGATTAATGGGGATTTTTGGGAGTTGGACTATAGGAAATAATATACTAAAGACGATAAATATGTATGTAAAATGCATGCGGAAATATTATACATATGTAGCCTAACGTAGAATAAAAAGAATTATACCCATTGTAGCATTTACATTATATTTAATTTTCTAATTAAATATGAGAGATTCTGTAAAAATCAGCCTTTGGTGACACGCCCCTTCTTGAGTTCAAACGTACCTCGTTTTGAATGCGATCTTTTTATCGAAATGTCAACGTATTGTATCTTGAAGTTTTCTTCATTTTTCCTATCGCATATAGTTGATCTAAGTCGAGTTGCTGTTCATTGTAATCAACAGCATGCAATTGTCGATCGAAATTTTGCCAATACGATGTCGTTGCTTCCGTTAATTCATTTTTCAAATGTCGTTTAAGATTTTTGCTTTTTTTCAGTTTTTCAATAGGTATTTTTAACTTTTAAAATAGGAATTCAGTTTTAGGATTGAAACATATTTCACTATTTTCTCTTTTATCTCTTATTTATGAGTTTTTTTGAATGTGTTCCAGTGAATATTTTCCATTCAAGTTTTATTTAGCATATTTAAGGTATATAAATGGTCTAGTATTTTAGCAAAAACGCCAGTTGCTATGGTCTTTTAGGATATTTAATACCCAAAACAACTGTTCATGCTATATGCATTTATTGAGGTCACTGTTCTGCGAATGTTGACCTTTGCTGTCATGAATTTTACTTCGATTCGAAATAGCTTCTGTCTATTTTATTCTATGTAGACAAATAGTTTTGGTCAAAGAATAAGATTAGTAGCTTTTGTCCATTTTAATTATCATAATTAATTATATTGTTTATGTCGTGAATGATATTGTTTTTAAATTTTGTCTTGGCATCTATACTAGCATGAATGATTTTATTATTCCGAATTAATTTTTTGGCTACAAAAGGTATTTAAAGTGTTTTATTTAATTTTAATACTCAATAAAGGTGTCTTTTTTTTAACTTCAGGCTTTTCTTCTTTTTAGAATGGATTTCGGTGAAGGATGTTATATAAATAATAAGATAAGATGATTAAGTTGCTTTCTGTAAACATTGGCTGACATTTTTTTCATTAGGAAATTTAATATTAGGAAATAAAAATTAAAAAACACAATAAGAACCAGATAGTTCGAAATTCCTCAAGGTTGATCCCGAGCTATTTATTTCGGTACATAATACTCTTCAGCATAGAATACTATTTGTTCTTATATTTTATTTGTAAGCAAACTTTTATTAGATCTAGCTGCTAATTTGCACAACAAGAAAAACGGAATATATATATTTTGTTCGACTAAGAGATTATTCGTAAGTCGTATCTACTTCTTACCAAAAAATAACACTCGCTAAATTATCATTAATAGATGGCAGTTTATCTTTATTTGCGAGCTAATCTAGGGGAGTAAAATTAAACAATTTCACATAGAGAATTAGAAGAGATTAAGAAAGCATTTCAAGTCTAGATTCAACATCATTCTTTAAGGCAATTTATAAATCATCAGAGTGAGAAGAGATTAAGTTATATATTTTTCAATCAGTCTTTTATTTTTTAGGTAATCCTCTATTATCCTCGTTGGAATTATCTTAAGGGCCAAAATTCACAATTAATGATATGTAGCTCACGAAATAAAGATACTTTGGTGTAATGTATAAATTTACGTGGTTCATTTGATCTTTATTACAATTGTTGGCATAGGGTGCGAGGACTTGGGAGTTATACCAATGTCAATTTGACTCGACAGGTTGTTTGTTGATATTTTTATGTTTATACTGGATGAAGCCGGAGAAATAATATTGGTTTCTGGTGGCGGAATAATTGCATATCCCTGATTTAAATTATCGCTCGTACTTTCACAATCCAAATCATTTATTTCTGATTGATTTTTGCCTGTATTAAACTGCATTTCACACCACTACTGTCCTTCAGCATCTTGGAAATCACGCATAATTGGAAGGGGAGTATTGGTATGATTTCCATGGCCGGGATCTGGATTTAAAATATTCAATCTTCCATGACCTGCTCCTAATGCAAGATTTTGACGGTAGCAGCACTCCATAGAATTATGATTCTGTCGGCCACAAAAGCCGCATCTGGCAATTTTGAAATATAATTCTTGTAGTTTCCTGATTCACGTTCTAAATTATAAAATTTTTAGAAATCTAACGGGCATGTATGTTGATATACATATTTCTTTTGTTTTTATGGTGGTTCCAGTTTGTAGTAAATGGAAATCAACATACCAAGGTTAATTAGTGATTTGATTTTTTTTAAAAGATGTTCTAGCTTCCTTTGATTAAAATTTTGGAATTACCATACTATAATTTCATTTTATACCAAGGATTGGAATGCCTTTGCAACATTCTTTGATTTTTCTATTCATCTCATTTAAATTGTCACAATTTCTTTCTCTTTTTTCACTACCGTCTATGTAAAACATCAATGAAATGTTGGCCACTGCTTCATGACAATAGACGTGGGATCCCCAAAAACAAGGAATAAAATTACAAAAACTTCCTCACAGGTTAGAGGCTACTCGCGTCTTATCTGTATTTTTACAGCTTAGACCCGGTTACACAAAAACCCACATTGCTTAGCCGTGTTTTCAAAATGTCTCCTTTATACATATATTTATCCGCGGCAATATCAACGGAAAATTATTGTTTATTTTAACCTTCTAAAAAAAGACCGCTCTATCATGCATCTATGCTATAACAATGCTCTTTTTAATAAATTGGAATTCACAATCGCTAATTTCTCTTAATTAAAATTTAGGCATAATGTAAAACTGATGTACAAGGAATCAGAGCAAGAACTCTTTTAGCGTTATATATCTGTTCCATTTGAGAACGTTTGTCATTTAAAGGTTAACGATAACGTAATTTTTAAATTCATTCATATATCAAACTGCAAGGCAATTCAACGAACTGAAGATAAAATACGTAAAACTTCGGAAAGGAGCAACTCATGTCATCATATTTTTTAAAATGAAATTACCATGGTGATTTCTGTTATAAGTTCCTTCATAAATATTCTGATAGTAAATTTTACGCCTTTTGATTGTCAAAAATGGTCTTAAAGAAACATATTTTTATCAGGTCAATCAGTAAAACTTTTCTATCTCCTTTCATAATGATAGTATTTGCATTGTGGGAAAAATAGATAATAATCATAGATAATGTTTATTTCGAGGAATGAATAAGGAAACAATGATTAGTTATCTTATGGGTCTGATTTCATGAGGTAACAAGAATTAAGCAGACGATGATTTATTGACATGAATAAGAAAGTATGATGAACACAAATCTATTGGGTCCAATCATAGAGGACTAATATGTTTCTAAGAATAGAGTGAGATCTTTCTATTCTTTACAATTTATCATTCTCTTTTCAATATCATCATTATTTCTTCTCGTTTGTTTTTTAACACTCCGGAATTAATTCAAAATCTTTTCATCCTTTTTTTCCATTCCCTGGCGCGGTCGCCAAAATATGTCACGTTCCAAGAGTGCTCAATATGGGGGCTGCTCCAATTCTTTTTGAATGTTGTTATATGAATTGAAATATTTGATAAGACAAGAATTTTAATTATCATAGCAGGAATAAATAAATAAATAAATATATATATATATATATATATATATATATATATATATATATATATATATATATATATATATATATATATATATATATATATATATATATATATATATATATATATATATATATATATATATATATAACACAGCACACTTCGGAAACTAATGACTAGGTTTGCTGGAAAAAGAGAACATCACACATCACAACTATGTACAACGCGCCGAGTCGCTCTAAACTAAGTAAACCAAACTAATCGCAAAAAGTTTTGGTGAGAGTGTTTTGTCGATGGTTTGTTAGAATAATTTATTGAATTTGGAATATTATGGGTAATAAGGGTTGATTATGAGTGCATATTTAAAATGAGGTCTGTTTATTTCATAGAATATATTCACCTTGATGCATTGAAGGAATTTGTCTCAGATTAGGTCCAGAAAATTAATGACTGTCTGATTTGTGGGGTTTGAATGGTTTGAATAGTTCTTCTGGGAAGATTTTAGTATCTGTTGGTTCTTGGCCTAAAGTAATTTAGAACAAAAGATTTGGATTATTTCTGGGGCAAATTCCGTATGATTTCAACAGAAGATATGCGTATTTGATGCCGCTATTCTGTTCTAGCATTTGTGGCTCTTTCTATAAAGCTAATATGATAATCGTTTGGCCGTATTCCATACATAAGAATAATAATAAGCGCAAACTTATTTTAGGTGGTGTGAGTTAAAGAATCTCAACTGTTTCTCGTTTGGGTTAATTATTTGCATTATTGGTTTGGCCTTGTAACAAAATTAGAGAAAGGTTTCGACTTATGATTAATGGGGATTTTTGGGAGTTGGACTATAGGAAATAATATACTAAAGACAATAAATATGTATGTAAAATGCATGCGGAAATATTATACATATGTAGCCTAACGTAGAATAAAAAGAATTATACCCATTGTAGCATTTACATTATATTTAATTTTCTAATTAGATATGAGAGATTCTGTAAAAATCAGCCTTTGGTGACACGCCCCTTCTTGAGTTCAAACTACCTCGTTTTGAATGCAATCTTTTTATCGAAATGTTGACGTATTGTATCTTGAAGTTTTCTTCATTTTTCCTATCTGCTTCCGTTAATTCATTTTTCAAGCATTTAAGATTTTTGCTTTTTTTCAGTTTTTCAATAGGTATTTTTAACTTTTTAAAATAGGAATTCAGTTTTAGGATTGAAACATATTTCACTATTTTCTCTTTTATCTCTTATTTATGAGTTTTTTTGAATGTGTTCCAGTGAATATTTTCCATTCAAGTTTTATTTAGCATATTTAAGGTATATAAATGGTCTAGTATTTTAGCAAAAACGCCAGTTGCTATGGTCTTTTAGGATATTTAATACCCAAAACAACTGTTCATGCTATATGCATTTATTGAGGTCACTGTTCTGCGAATGTTGACCTTTGCTGTCATGAATTTTACTTCGATTCGAAATAGCTTCTGTCTATTTTATTCTATGTGGACAAATAGTTTTGGTCAAAGAATAACATTAGTAGCTTTTGTCCATTTTAATTATCATAATTAATTATATTGTTTATGTCGTGAATGATATTTTTTTTAAATTTTGTCTTGGCATCTATACTAGCATGAATGATTTTATTATTCCGAATTAATTTTTTGGCTACAAAGGTATTTAAAGTGTTTTTTTAATTTTAATACTCAATAAAGGTGTCTTTTTTTTAACTTCAGGCTTTTCTTCTTTTAGAATGGATTTCGGTGAAGGATGTTATATAAATAATAAGATAAGATGATTAAGTTGCTTTCTGTAAACATTGGCTGACATTTTTTTCATTAGGAAATTTAATATTAGGAAATAAAAATTAAAAAACACAATAAGAACCAGATAGTTCGAAATTCCTCAAGGTTGATCCCGAGCTATTTATTTCGGTACATAATACTCTTCAGCATAGAATACTATTTGTTCTTATATTTTATTTGTAAGCAAACTTTTATTAGATCTAGCTGCTAATTTGCACAACAAGAAAAACGGAATATATATATTTTGTTCGACTAAGAGATTATTCGTAAGTCGTATCTACTTCTTACCAAAAAATAACACTCGCTAAATTATCATTAATAGATGGCAGTTTATCTTTATTTGCGAGCTAATCTAGGGGAGTAAAATTAAACAATTTCACATAGAGAATTAGAAGAGATTAAGAAAGCATTTCAAGTCTAGATTCAACATCATTCTTTAAGGCAATTTATAAATCATCAGAGTGAGAAGAGATTAAGTTATATATTTTTCAATCAGTCTTTTATTTTTTAGGTAATCCTCTATTATCCTCGTTGGAATTATCTTAAGGGCCAAAATTCACAATTAATGATATGTAGCTCACGAAATAAAGATACTTTGGTGTAATGTATAAATTTACGTGGTTCATTTGATCTTTATTACAATTGTTGGCATAGGGTGCGAGGACTTGGGAGTTATACCAATGTCAATTTGACTCGACAGGTTGTTTGTTGATATTTTTATGTTTATACTGGATGAAGCCGGAGAAATAATATTGGTTTCTGGTGGCGGAATAATTGCATATCCCTGATTTAAATTATCGCTCGTACTTTCACAATCCAAATCATTTATTTCTGATTGATTTTTGCCTGTATTAAACTGCATTTCACACCACTACTGTCCTTCAGCATCTTGGAAATCACGCATAATTGGAAGGGGAGTATCGGTATGATTTCCATGGCCGGGATCTGGATTTAAAATATTCAATCTTCCATGACCTGCTCCTAATGCAAGATTTTGACGGTAGCAGCACTCCATAGAATTATGATTCTGTCGGCCACAAAAGCCGCATCTGGCAATTTTGAAATATAATTCTTGTAGTTTCCTGATTCACGTTCTAAATTATAAAATTTTTAGAAATCTAACGGGCATGTATGTTGATATACATATTTCTTTTGTTTTTATGGTGGTTCCAGTTTGTAGTAAATGGAAATCAACATACCAAGGTTAATTAGTGATTTGATTTTTTTAAAAGATGTTCTAGCTTCCTTTGATTAAAATTTTGGAATTACCATACTATAATTTCATTTTATACCAAGGATTGGAATGCCTTTGCAACATTCTTTGATTTTTCTATTCATCTCATTTAAATTGTCACAATTTCTTTCTCTTTTTTCACTACCGTCTATGTAAAACATCAATGAAATGTTGGCCACTGCTTCATGACAATAGACGTGGGATCCCCAAAAACAAGGAATAAAATTACAAAAACTTCCTCACAGGTTAGAGGCTACTCGCGTCTTATCTGTATTTTTACAGCTTAGACCCGGTTACACAAAAACCCACATTGCTTAGCCGTGTTTTCAAAATGTCTCCTTTATACATATATTTATCCGCGGCAATATCAACGGAAAATTATTGTTTATTTTAACCTTCTAAAAAAAGACCGCTCTATCATGCATCTATGCTATAACAATGCTCTTTTTAATAAATTGGAATTCACAATCGCTAATTTCTCTTAATTAAAATTTAGGCATAATGTAAAACTGATGTACAAGGAATCAGAGCAAGAACTCTTTTAGCGTTATATATCTGTTCCATTTGAGAACGTTTGTCATTTAAAGGTTAACGATAACGTAATTTTTAAATTCATTCATATATCAAACTGCAAGGCAATTCAACGAACTGAAGATAAAATACGTAAAACTTCGGAAAGGAGCAACTCATGTCATCATATTTTTTTAAAATGAAATTACCATGGTGATTTCTGTTATAAGTTCCTTCATAAATATTCTGATAGTAAATTTTACGCCTTTTGATTGTCAAAAATGGTCTTAAAGAAACATATTTTTATCAGGTCAATCAGTAAAACTTTTCTATCTCCTTTCATAATGATAGTATTTGCATTGTGGGAAAAATAGATAATAATCATAGATAATGTTTATTTCTGAGGAATGAATAAGGAAACAATGATTAGTTATCTTATGGGTCTGATTTCATGAGGTAACAAGAATTAAGCAGACGATGATTTATTGACATGAATAAGAAAGTATGATGAACACAAATCTATTGGGTCCAATCATAGAGGACTAATATGTTTCTAAGAATAGAGTGAGATCTTTCTATTCTTTACAATTTATCATTCTCTTTTCAATATCATCATTATTTCTTCTCGTTTGTTTTTTAACACTCCGGAATTAATTCAAAATCTTTTCATCCTTTTTTTCCATTCCCTAGGCGCGGTCGCCAAAATATGTCACGTTCCAAGAGTGCTCAATATGGGGGCTGCTCCAATTCTCCTTGAATGTTGTTATATGAATTGAAATATTTGATAAGACAAGAATTTTAATTATCATAGCAGGAATAAATATATATATATATATATATATATATATATATATATATATATATATATATATATATATATATATATATATATATATATATATATATATATATATATATATATAACACAGCACACTTCGGAAACTAATGACTAGGTTTGCTGGAAAAAGAGAACATCACACATCACAACTATGTACAACGCGCCGAGTCGCTCTAAACTAAGTAAACCAAACTAATCGCAAAAAGTTTTGGTGAGAGTGTTTTGTCGATGGTTTGTTAGAATAATTTATTGAATTTGGAATATTATGGGTAATAAGGGTTGATTATGAGTGCATATTTAAAATGAGGTCTGTTTATTTCATAGAATATATTCACCTTGATGCATTGAAGGAATTTGTCTCAGATTAGGTCCAGAAAATTAATGACTGTCTGATTTGTGGGGTTTGAATGGTTTGAATAGTTCTTCTGGGAAGATTTTAGTATCTGTTGGTTCTTGGCCTAAAGTAATTTAGAACAAAAGATTTGGATTATTTCTGGGGCAAATTCCGTATGATTTCAACAGAAGATATGCGTATTTGATGCCGCTATTCTGTTCTAGCATTTGTGGCTCTTTCTATAAAGCTAATATGATAATCGTTTGGCCGTATTCCATACATAAGAATAATAATAAGCGCAAACTTATTTTAGGTGGTGTGAGTTAAAGAATCTCAACTGTTTCTCGTTTGGGTTAATTATTTGCATTATTGGTTTGGCCTTGTAACAAAATTAGAGAAAGGTTTCGACTTATGATTAATGGGGATTTTTGGGAGTTGGACTATAGGAAATAATATACTAAAGACGATAAATATGTATGTAAAATGCATGCGGAAATATTATACATATGTAGCCTAACGTAGAATAAAAAGAATTATACCCATTGTAGCATTTACATTATATTTAATTTTCTAATTAGATATGAGAGATTCTGTAAAAATCAGCCTTTGGTGACAATCGTTCAATATTTAATATAATTACATACATACACATGTAACGGCTCAAAATTTGTGGGTCCTGGCCATTTTTAGGAGGAGGGTGAATGACCTTCAATTTTGGTCAAAAACGGTCAAAAAACGTCTAAAAACAACCAAAAAAATTCAAAATTTTTAAAAATCGGGAGGGGTTTCAAAAAAAGTTTCTGGCTCTGGGGGCTGAGGAGTCAGTCCGATTCTTTGGGTGGGGATCCCCATCTCCCTGTCACATTTAAGATTGAATTGGGCGATCCAGTACCGGTGTATAGTAAAAAGGGCTTAGTAGAATTTCAAAAGTATATTTTACAATGCAAATCAACAAGATCGTTGCATAGCATCATACTGTCGTTAATCAATGTTTGGAAGAAAAATGACGGAACTTTTTTTAGAAAATTAACGGACCCGCAGCACATCTAGCTTTGAACTACATGCTTCATAGATTGTCTTAAGCGGACTATGGCCTAGATTGTTGGTGTAGTATCAGGTACAATACGCAACTGAAGAAACTTATACATTCTATTAAACAACTACCTAAAACAAACAATAACATAACAGTGGCACTGTGCTACATATAAATAACAGTAAAGCACAAAATATTCTTGGACATATATAAATTCCAAACGTAAAAGTAAACAAAAAATAACATACATATCAGACATATGTTATTGGGAGCAAGAGCATTAAGCCATTTTTTGGGGCTTCAATATTTAGATAGAAATGTCATAAAAACACCTAAAAATAAGCTAATAGCGCAGTGTTTTGACGAAGACGAAATCTCAAAGTTTGGGGATGAAGATTGATCGAAATTGATTTGGGTTCCCTATCCCTTGTTGCATGTTTTATACACATATATGCAGTGCCGTATTTGAGGGAGGGCGGGGGGCGGCTGTTTTCCCCTCGGCCGTTAAAAAAAAATTTTGGCAGGTAAGATAATGCACGGAAAAATGAAAAAATTGCACCTGTTTGCCCAAAAATTGTCAAATTTTTATGCGCTTCATGCTATATATGAAGTATTTTCTATAGTTTTGTCTTAAGTGCAAGGTAGCCAATTAACTTTGGATCTTTCTCACTGCCCCTTATCCGGATGCTAGATGCGGGCCTGCATATATGTATAACTCAATGAAACTTGTATCTATCTGAATATTAACAACCGATAAAAATCTATACAATAACGGCAGTAAGCATGCCTGCTCAGGCCCACAGCCAGGAGGCAAATTTGGTAGTATATAGCCCCTCTGGAGAAAAATTTACCCATACTTTCTCCTAAGAATCCCAAAAAGCAAAAAAATGTTTAAAACATTTTTGAACAACATTTTAACATCCGCTTTAGGGTATAATTTCAATTTTTCGCACTTTCGTTTTGGATAAAAATCTACTGTTCTGCTTATGTGGATTAGTTAGAGACTTTTCAACGCTAATAAGCGATCATTTTTTTCAAAATAGTGTAAAAATCAAAATTCCTTGTTCAGACTGATGAATTTCTATATTTTTATTGTTAAAAATGACAATTTTTAAAATCCCCACTATTAAGATGGATTAAATGGCTGTAAAGAGAATTGTTCTACCACAAAAAAAAGCGGCCATATGTAGGCTTTTTGATCCTTGTTATCGTTTTGATCAGAAGAAAATAAATGTCTTATCAATTTCACAATATTTTACAGATTTACCTGCTCCACGGAAAAAAAATTGGCTATGGACCTGCGCACAAAGTACATGCTAAGCTTAACAATAAACAAAAATATAAGAATCGGCTGAAAGTCTCCAGGATGTATTGAGTGCTTTCTCTAATGATTGCACGGCTGCTATTAAGCATTTTGCCTGAATAATATGAATTTGCTTTTTTAAGAATTTGTTATGAATATTCTCTGGTTAACATTTATATTATTATAAGTTAAATACCACTGTTTTCTTTTTTATACAGAAAACTTCGATTTTTTTCAAGATTGAAGATCGTTCAAAACCTTGCCTATACTCTGTGCACAAAGATAAGCATTGCATATGAATAGGAAGGTCTTTTTTCCGAATGTTGTATTGTTGTAATTAATGAATGAATTTCTACATAAGGCTCTGCATACTATATCTGTTTTTACTATTGATTTGTTTTATCCTGTTTTGGACGAATTCTTTATAGAAAATCTGGCTTTTCTGTGTTTTGCTTTTTTATTGATCAGCAGGGATGAATCTTCTAATTATAGTCGCATGTATTTTTTTATTGAGAGGTCAGATAGTAAATACAATACACTTGGGATAACACATGGGCGTGCAGGGGCTTTGTTGGGGGGTTACAACTATAGGTGGACGTCACCAAAATTCTGGGGGCTGCAAGATTTTTTCAAAGGTCAGAAAATGACCTTTTAAAAGTGGTGGTATGGCAAAAAACACCATATTTCAGCTTTTCTCATCTAGCAGTATCCATTGGCATCAAAAAATTGCGGAAAACTAAAAAAATTTTAAAAATTGAATTCTGTGGGTATTTTAGTTTCTGGGGGGCTATTTTGGTTTCTCGTGAGAGTGCATACCCCAAACCCCACCGCCCAGGTATGGTTACAACCCCGCATAAGTTGAAAAACTCCCGCAGGTTGTTGTAGACCCCACAAAATTCTATTTTTAGTAAAATTTTAGGCCATGTTTTATAACTTCACCTAACCCAGACCCCCAGAATTTTCTTGCTGCCCATGTATTCTGCGTATCCAAAGACAGAAAAGGCCCGCTACTTTAAGCATAATACAAAGGATTTTTCCATACAATTTTTAATAATTTTAGGAAAAAAATTAGGATTTCTTTCATCAGAGAAAATCCTAGATATGCCTCTGATCATGGTCGTGGCTTGTAAATAGCAACTTTATTTATTTATTTATTTATTTCAAGAAACGCTCGTCAATGGCTATTCTATTAGCGACTCGTGAATTAGTATTGCTTAACTAGCTGTTGCAAACCATGTCGTATTACGAGGAAGAAGGATTCAGATCAGTGGATATATAAGGTTGTAAATTACAGGAAATAATATGCTCATAAGTTTAAAAGTCGCATTATTTGAGATACAAAATATATTCGTAGTTCATTTTAATTAGATTGACAATATATTTCTAAAGTTGAATAAATTTTGTTAAAAACTGATTTACTCGAGTTTAAATTGCAAACGTGTAATTGTTTACAATAGACCTGTACCAGACCTAGCCTAGACACCAGTGTTAAGGTCAGAGTGACTCTAGTGCTGAGTGGACAACACATGGGCGTGGGGGATTGTACCTCCCAGGAGTTGAAACCCCCAGATTACTCTAGAAACCCCAAAATTCTATTTTTAACAATATTTTCAACAATTTTGCCTAGGTAGGCCCATATCCAGTATTTAAATTGGGGGGGGGGCGAAAACTTTAAGGTCAAATATATTGAGAACCATTTGGAGATGGACAAAAATAATGGCATTTTTGAGCATATCTCGACGAGCTCTATGCAATGGTTAAAAAATTTTGAGAGAAAATTTTTAAAAATTTCCACTTTATTCCATACTCATATTTCACAAATCTATTGTTTAAACAATCTACACAAATCCGGATTTCTCATCACTCAATCAACAAATGATTTTCTAACTTATGTCTTTGTAATTAATCTGTCATTTAGAAAGAAAAACAATACAGAAAAATAAATAATTTGGCGCAAAGCAATGGAAAAAAATTGACATGTTCTACATGTCTCAGCTCAAATTTCAGCAATTCTGGGCAGGCTAGAAGACAAAAACTAAAGATAAACGATAAATCCGGTGCAAAGCGCCGAAACCTTTGGAGTTTACTAGCTCAAAAGTACACTGAAAAGCTGTTTTGGTGGCTTTTTAGACCTACTTCGAGCATTTTGCATTTTTCCCTCTGGGGGACCTCTTGTGTGTTCCGAAAATTATTTTCCATTTCCGGAAGGGGTGGGGCGGCCCATCCCAGCCTCACCAAGCGGCCCTGATCTTACCTATCCTGATGCCCACTCCCCAGGAATTTTTATGCTGCCCACGTATGCTGAGGACCGGTAAATCAGAAAACCGATTTCAGCGTACACAGTTCTTGGTCACAGAAATTGCAAACGCAGTGCCGCTGTGATCTACTACAATTTGATTGACCAACTACAGTAGAACGTAGCGCTTCTACCATAGCCATGTGTGTTTGGCCATAGTAAGATTGAGTTCAGAGCCTTAGTAGATCGCAGCTAGCATATTGCGGTATTTGTCACACACACGGGAAAAAATTTCTCGATCTGATTTGATTTTTGGCATGCGTGCATCTCAAAAGGCTAAAAAAGTGTATTTTTGGCCTATTGGCAGTCACATAAAATAATAACCATCATTTTGCCCAAACCCGTAGGTACAATACAATGTCAGCAGAATACATGCACAATGTTTTCGACAGTTAACCTGCCTACCGTCGTCGCCAGGCTCTTACAGAATATAAGAAGTTGTGGGCACCAGGAATTGAACCTTACAGCTAAGTATCATTTTATTTCTAAAGTCTGTGGTTTTACCAACTGAGCTTCACTGGGCCAGTTGTATGATGTTATTTGTTCCTTTTAAAGTAACATAATAATATTTTTTAGTCTGGGGCCAAGAGCCTCTCCCACATGGTGTATTCTCCCCAACAGGGCTCTATTCCATATACGACTTGATCTCAATACTTCTTGGGCCCACATTCTGCTCACTAGCCCTTTCGCATCTCCAGGGTCTCCCGTATTTTCCTACGGTACCCATTGCTTTTTCATCTGTGAGTATTGATGTATGCTCAAAATCTGGTCTACACCCACATGCTATGCAGTGTTCAGCAACCCCACTCCATTCCTCTTTCAAATTCCTTAGTGCACTCCTATGTTCCCCGAGTCTTTTCTTAAGACTTCTACCAGTTTCTCCCCAATGTACTCCTTCCCACATTGCAGTGGTGCTTCTGACTCACTATGCCCTGCCATAGATCTAAGGGTCTCTTTGGAGGCAACACTTTGCAGTCTTTTTCTGATGGTGTCTTCACTCTTTGCCACAAGACGCACTCCATAGGCTTTGCACACTCGCTTAAGCTTCATGGTTAATGCCCCACTAAATGGTACTACTGCTGTTGCAATGTAGTTAGTTGTAAGCATCACCCTTGAGGGTGCAAGTTGTAGGGCTCTTTGTATTAATGGGCCAGGGTATCCATTAGCTTGAAACTCCTTAAGTATTTTCTGATGTTCACCTTCTCTTACTGTGATTTGTTTGGCGTATGCTCCTACATCTCATAGCCATTCCTCTGACTATACCTTGCCTTTGTGCATTTCTGATGGTTCGACTGGTAGTTTAGGTATTGACCTGTATGGGTTGGCTTACGGTACACTGATGTCTCTAGATGGTCATGGGATCTCTTAACTAGTACATCCAGGAAAGGCAGTGTGCCTTCCACCTCCTTCTCCATGGTAAACTGAATAGCAAGATTTTGACTATTCATGTGCTGGAGGAAAGCTTCTAACTCCCGATCTCCATGATCCCACAAGATGAATGTGTCATCAACGTACCTGAGCCACATTGTAGGTTTATATGGTGCTGTTTGCAGTGCCTGTTTTTCTAAATCATACATGAACAGGTTGCACAGTACTGGTGACAATGGTGAACCCATTGACATCCCATCTTCTTGCTGGTAATAATATTCCCCCAAGCTGAAAGTAAGCAACTCTGACACAATGTTCACACCAGTTTGGCAATGACCTCAGCACTCATAGTTGTTCTTTGTGCTAGGGTAATATCCTGTCCTAAGCAGATTCAATTACACATCTCTATAGCCAACTGAGTTGGGACACTTGTGAAGAGTGCTCACAACATCTAGGCTGACTAGCCGTGTATTTTCCTGTAGCTACCATTGGTTCTATCTTGGCCACAAAGTCCATTGCTATTCTTCAGTGAGCTGGCAATGTTCTGCTCTCCCGTGGCCCAAGTATCTTAACAAGATATTTTTGACACAGGATGTATAGTTGTCCCAATGCAACTGACAATTGGTCTGAGTGGTACTCCTGGTTTGTGTATCTTCGGCAAACCATATATATGTGGTGCTTTGCAGCCTTCTTTGGAATTTCTACCGGCTTTGTCCAGACCTTCTTCCTTGAGCAGTTTCTTTTATGCTTTGCTCTACCATGGTAACTGGTGTGCGTTTACCAATGGCCTTGAACTTTGAGGGACTCATCAATGATCTGCTGCAGGTTATTGTTGTACTCCAAACACTTATTTAGTTCAATTTTTTTAACAAAATAGATTTTTGTTCTTCCGTGCCTGTGTCAAAAAAGCGGCCATCCTGGCTATTTTTATCTTGCCAATTTACACTGCATACAGCAGGCACAAAGAATGTACTTAGGCGCACAGGGAACCTTCCACGCTGCATGCAGCATCGCGCATGAACCTTACAACTTGCGTAAAATGGCTCACTTCATTGTAACGTACAACGGCGTGGTCATATTACTCTCCGATTCATTAAAGATTAAGACACGCATACTGTATGTTGATATTAATACGCATTAAGAAGGTCATCTCATTCTTACCATCCACAGTCTACTATGGATGATGTACGGTGTTAATTTGCAAAAGTATTTTGTCATCTCTATTTCACTATTTTGTTAAATTTTCTATCTAGCTTAGACCTTACAGTCACTATTCATTCTCTCTTCCCAATTTTGCAATATAATGGTGAAAAATAAGGATTTGTAGAAGAATGAAAAATACCTTTTAAAAAAAACCTTTCCCTCCAAAAGATAAGAGCATTTGCTTTGATTTTATTTCTAATCTTGATTTAGTCAAAAAGATGCACTTTTTAAAATCATGTAGCCAATAGCAAAAGAAAATTCTGGCCTATATGATTTTTGAATCTTTTGCTCTTTATTGGCTATGAATTTGTTTTAAAACGCAGAACGCTCTCAGCCTGAAAAATAATTTTAAAATGCTCTTTTGCGGCAGAGCAATATGTGCAATTGATCACAGACAGGAAATACTATTTTCTTTCATTTTTATGCCCATTATCTCTTAGATGAGATTCCAATGGAGGAAACGAGAATTATAATGATATGCACAAAAAATCCAACCTATCTTTACCTTTTTTCTCGGACTGGACCTGATTGAGAAATTTTTTCCGTTTATGTGACAAATAACGCAATATGCATAGCTGCAATCTACTAAGGCTGAACTCAATCTTACTATGGCCAAACACATGCGGCTATGGTAGAAGCGCTTACGTTCTACTGTAGCTGATCAATTGTAGTAGATCACAGCGGCGCTGCATTTGCCGAATTTCCGTGACAAGAACTGTATGTTGTAGGCGCAATCTCATTTTTCCAATATTTTTACATAATATGACAGATAGACCATGCCGAACGAGCTAAGCTAATTTAAGTCTAAGTGTAAACGATTTAAAAATAAAGCTAATGAAATTTTGACTTATTCTAATCCATCAAGCCAACAAATTTTCTCCGAAGAATTTTTGTTGAATGCTGTTGATCAATTGTTTTCAGCCACTTTGTGATAGCTAAGCCCTTCTGGAAGATAAGCCTTTTCTGGATTTCATCAAGTTTTTCGAGCCAAAATGGGTAGAAAGCTTAGAAATTATAAGGGCTAAGATCAATTCAAATCTTCTAGTCAATTAAGAGCACTTTCTTGAAGGAGTCTTGATTTTTTTGTGCAGCGCTTTTATATGTAGGAGTATGACCTTTGTAGGTATTAAGAATTATGGCTAAAAAAGTTTAGCACATATATTACACAGCAAATGTTACCACAATGATTATATGCAGTTTACAGGCCTCAGCACTAGGGCCAAGGTCGCGGGCATAGGTGGGCGGCACTCAAAGTTCTGGGGTGCAAGATTTTTTAAAGGTCAAAAAATGGCCTTAAAAATGGTGGTATGGCAAAATACCATTTATCAACGTTTCTCATCGGGGAACTGTCCATTGGCATCAAAATTGTGAAAAACAACAAAAATTCCAAAATTTAAATTCCTTAAATTCTTGAGGTATTTTGGTTTCTAGTGGGTGCATACTCTAACCCCTTCTCTCACGCCCAGGTATGTTCCCTGGGCTTTGGCTGGTGCGGCACTATTTTTTACAGCAAATTTCTGTCAAAAGGAAAATTTTCTTGTTAAGACATGTATTTTGTTTCTTCGAATAATTTCTTACTCCTATTCCTCTGACGAATCCTCAAAATTGAAAATTGCCCAAGTATCTATTTTATGATTGTCAGACAATAAATAATTTCGAGTAGAACAGTGAGCTTCATCTTCCACTGTGTTTTCCACAGATTCATTATCGGAGCTGCTGTCTAATGGAATTATGACGGGATTTATGGCATGCGTCGGTGGGAAGACCTTCATATACTCCTGTTCAATTTTTTAACGTGCTCTATTGCTTCCTTCCAATCAGTCGCTGATATATTTTCAATTTCTTGTGAAAGCATAAGTTGAACCTCCTCAAGCTTGAAAGTAGTGTTACGTTTACCGACTCGTCGTTTTAGACTTGACCATACCAGTTCAATAGCATTCAATTCACAATGATATGGAGGCAGTCAAACAATTTTCATACCATATTTTTCCTGCAAGTTGATCTACAGCATATTTGCAGCTGTCTTCTGCTGAGCATTTTTTTATAAAGCTATTAAAAATCTCTTTCTTGCTCTATTTCTTCTCTGAGAAAATATTACGATTTTGAAGAAACTTAGCATATCTTGCTTTTTTGATCCAATGGTAATTCGTTTCTCAGTCTTCCTCTGAATGATAAGATGCGTTGTTGAGTACAAGAACACTGTTTGCAGGCATATTGGGAAAAATCTGCTCATTGAGGTATTTTTCAAAGTGAACGGCATTCATTTCACTATGATAGTCACCCTGACTTTTGACTCAAAAACATCAGCCGCCTTTTCAAGGAAACCAACATCACTGCCTACGTGGCTGATAATCAGTCTCCGCCCTTTTCCAGTTGACATTTATAGCCTAGAGATAACTCAGACTCTAGGCGTGTTGCTTTCCAGGGATTATCTTTCACCTTGTTATCTATCCACCCCTTTTTGAGCACGTACCCTGTTTTAACCATGTTTCATCCTGATAAAAGATTTTAACGTTTTGTGCTCTTGGGCCATTATTTCTTCTAAATAACGCTTCCTCGAATCAATAAGGGAAGGCTGTTCATAGACAAAAAGTCTATTATTCGTATTCTGAAATGAGAATCCTATTTTCTTCAATGTGCGCCAGAGTGTTGATTTGCTCAGCTCTATACCTGCTTCGTTTTTCAGCTTTTCAAGTAATGCAGCCAAGGTCATTGTTTCATTTTTCCGGAAGAATTGGTGAGCTGTTTTACGTACTACATTAGAATCAAAGTGATCAACCATTGCTCTTCTAATTTTTTTTGGCTTGTTCTTTGACAAAACTTGCAACATTTTTCTTATGGTTGTCGGCCAAACCCCTATAGCTAATTTTAGACGCTTCTGAAAATTGGTAACTGGATACAAGGTCCTCCTTAGCTGCTTTTCAGTGCGGAAATTGGCATAAGTTCGTTTCAGAATCTGTTTGGCATGAAGGCCGAAGTCGTTTTTTGGCAGCATTGTTTTATTTGCCTTATGTATAAAATTTTCCTTTGCTTCTTCAACAATTTTGGATACGGCCTCTTTTTGTGTGTATCCTTTGAATACAGTGCAGCTGTTTGTTCTAAAATTATATATATTTCGTAGATGAGGGTCTAAGTTGTTGGAGAGGTGATGATGACTTTGAAAATTGGGCATAACAGGAATGAATTTTGAATGTATATGCGATTCTCCAAAATTTGAAAAAATTATCGCTGAATTTTTATCGAACTTAAGAACACAGTATGCTATCAAATTGATGAGTAACTTAAAAAAATGAATAATATTGGATCTCAATTTGAATGATATTTGAAAGCGAGGGTTGTTAATAAAGTTCATTTCAGGAATTCAATAATGATGTTCGAATGCAAGGTTTCCCGAAAAACTTGGTTCCGGTTCTTAAAAAGTGAAAATAATCAGTTCTTATCAGTGTTTTTTGTACAAGGTCCGTTTGTACATGTACAAAGACGGTTCCCAAAAGTCTTTGTACATTTTGCTTAAACTTCCTAATTTTTTGGTTGCTACAATATGGTACAATGGCGATTTTAGTGTCGGACTTGTTCAACCTGTGGTAGTGTGTTTTAGCTAATTTCTGGGTTTCTGGGGGCAAAGATCAGTAATAATTGTATCAGTACGGCGCGGAGTGCCGGAAAATTTGACATTTTTCCTTTCTGAAATGCAATTTCTGACATTATAAAGATATATGGAAGACACAAATTACTCATTTTGGCGTTAGCGCCAAAAATTTTCGCGAATTTCTCACATCTTTTGCAGTTTTTGTCTTCCTAAAAATCTTTGTACATGTACAAAGACGGTCCTCAAAAGTCTTTGTACATCGGGAAACATCTTTGCTGAATACAAAATGAAAACACTGGTTCTTATCCCAGTTCTTATGAAATTTGGAATCCAGCGATTCCAGTTCCATTTCATAGACTTTGGAACCGGCAGTTCCAGTTAATTCTTGCTTGCTCTGATAAGTAAGTATACAAGCAATGTGGAAAGTATTGATAGAAAATTATTTGAATAGAATTCAGTAAATTATTACAATAGCATAGGGATGTCCGGGGGCCGACTTTTTATAACTTAAAACAAGCATTTTACTTCTTGCTATGCATTTTAAGATTAATATGTAGCAAGGAGCAAGAAAAGCTTATGTGTTCAAAGTTGATTAAAATTGAGCATATTTTTGATTATGTTGTAAATAGGTTTCTTATAGTTTAAGCTTAAATACACACGTATTGTCGTTCCGCTTTAAGACATTTATTAGCACGTCTCCATGTTCAATTTATGTACTTGTCATGTAATATTTATTTAGAATGCCGCCGTTTTTGAGCGTTTAAATCCTTAACAATGAAGAAATTCAAGTATATTTGCCTTTTTTGCTCCATTGAAGCATTTTTTCTTGCTTAGTTTTATGCTTAAATAAAAGTCAATCCAAGGTGAACTTTATTAACAATCCTCCTGCTTTGATGTGATTTTAAATTGTCTGATATTTCCTGGCTTCCAGACACCCAGTTTCATTAATTATGCCTCTCACCCTTGTGTGTATGTTTGTTTTGAGTGAGCTTTCTGTAAAATAAATTAAGATAAGTGAGTTTAATCATTTCAGATTTTTAGGCGTTAACCTAATATCTTCACATGTAGCTACTTTAGCCTTAAAGTACATTACTGTTTTTAAGATGTGTTGTTTAATTAACTTTTATATTCAGAATAATATTATTTATGTTCTAAAGGAAAAGTTCAGGGCTGTAAATAACATGTTTATACATGCACGTAGGGGGTGGGAGGTATTATACCTTGCTGGAGAGTCAGTCATCCAGACAGGTACTGACTGGCGAATTTAAGCTGATGGGATGTTTCTTTGCATCATTTTCTGGGACAAAAGCAGTAATAATGCCAAAATTTTTCGCATTGAATCAATAATTTTATGTGCATCTTACTCATGAAGCACACAAAATTGACCATTTTCAATATTTTTCAAGTGTTAAATGAGACATAATGCAGTCAAAATGCTTAAAAAATGTGGTATTACTACAACAAGCATTTTGTAGGCTTTGTTGACTGTTTTCGTCATTTGTATAGCAAAAATAATCGTGTACACTAAATTTACTTTCTTGGATTTCTATGATTTTGCCTTTTGCATCTATGTATGCCTATGTGGCTACATTCAAATTTTAAAGGAGCAAATGTATTGGTCAGTGGTCTATGAATCAGTTTGACGTTTGTTAGCTGGTATTTCTCAGCTTTAAATAACACAAATAAATATTTTAGATATATTAGTTTCATGGAAAGAAGAACAAGTATCAGTGGATAAATTTTGAATGTCAGCAGAATGCCTTTACATATCTTCAAGTTTTCTAAAAACAAGCAAATAATGTTTTATATGAATTATTGATTGGCCTAAAACATACTTTTGATTTGAGCAGTGAGAATCGGTGCATGTAACTCTTCCGCTCCTCTAATGTTAGCAGTTAGAGGCTCTGCATATTCAGCAATGAGTATGGGTGCACCAGAATAGCCAATAATTTTTCTTTTTTTCTAAAATTTTCCATCAAAAATGTGGCATGCAGAAAGTAACTATAAGCAGAGCACTAAGTTCTAATTGGAGATGAAATAAATTCTTAATTATTTTAAATTAACTTTTAAATTGTTTAAATGTTCAGGACTTATTTTTAAACCTACATACATACTTCATTTCTACGAGTATGAAGATATAATTTCTATTTGATTAAGTGAAGTCATTTTGACCTTTTCAGATCATTAAAGATTGGTCGTGGTGTAGTTTGTGCAATTTCCATATCTGGTAACAGTTTAAAGCAATTTAAGTCAAAGTTCAAAAATTTTTAAAGGTTGAAAAAGTGCCAATGACATTTATGGTAGGGGCGGAAACAACTGTTTTTGTGCTCTATCCATAGGCATTGAAAATGCGTGGAAAAAAGAATTTTGAAAATTTATTTCTAAGTTTCTTATTTGATTTTTTTCAGGCTTATGTTTTGAATAAACACGCTTGTGACCATTTGCGGCTGATAATAGACCTACAAAAGCGTTTGATAATGCGAGACAATCAGAATTGCTTATATGTGATCATTTTAGTAACAAATATGTCTTCAAATTTTTGTCAATATTTGTATGCTGAAGATGGCTTATTTGTAAACAGCTTTACATTGATGCAAACTCGCAACTGTAAGTACCTAATTATGTACAACGGAGCTACTTCAATCAATTTCTGTACCCACTGATCACTTCAATCTTTTTAGGCCCCTCTCTTATTTGTTTACGGGAAAATTTTTCACGAAAAATGTATTCATTCATTAAACCTAGGTCCAAAAATTTTTATAAGTCAAAATATGGGGCAAATATTATTTAGAGAAATTCCATTTCTTAAATCGTCAACCTTAATTGAGTGGTCTGGAAAATGGGAAAATCACTGAATTTGTGTCCTTATACAATTATTGATTTCTCTTGATCGGAAGAATAGCCTCACTTATACAGCTGACTGGCATTTGAGATGAGAAATCAGTGGGATAACTTTAATCTTGTTTGCTTTTTTTGATTGACGCATGCATTGCAGATGAAAAACGATTCATTCACACAGACATTGGCTATCATCACACACATAGACAAGGGGTTTAATCCCATCCTCGCGAATCTGGTAGATCCCCAAAAAATTTGCAAGTGAATTTTCGGCTTTTTTATGATCTTTGTCAGTTTTACACCACCCAGACCCATACCTGGGCGTGGGGGATTTGGGAGGTATGCACCCCCCAGAAATCAAAATATCCCTCAGAATTCAATTTTTGAATTTTTTTGTTTTTTTTCCACAATTTTTTGATGCCAATGGATATTGCTTGATGAGAAACGTTGAATAATGGTGTTTGCCATACCACCATTTTAAGGCCATTTTTCGACCTTTAACAAAAATCTTGCACCCTCCCTCCAGGACTTTGGTGCCGCCCACCTGTGCCCAGACCTTCCAAAATTTGGTCGCTGCCCATACATAGCTATCATTGAACATAATTCAGTGTTAATCCAATTGAACTATATTGGTACACTAAAATGGTAAGGTATGTTCATACGCATTGTATTCTTAGACCATATATGCACGTGGTCTGAGAATTGTAATGCAGGCGTTTACGTATGGGTGGTAAAGCTCAAAAAAGTAATGCAACATTAGTACATTTCCGGCCAGAATCGTACGTTGGCAGCCAAATTTTGGAGGGCCTCGATCGTGTATAACCAAAAATCATTAAAAAGCTTCACATAGGTACTATAGACCTCACTAGAGCATTTTTTGCCGTGTTTCAAACGATTTTTGTCCCATCAAGAATCCGGTTGCTGCCCATGTGCAGCCGTATTGGGCGGAATCTAAAACTGTGAGCTTTAAGCTACATATGTACATAGGTGTACCTCACTACAGCTTAAGACCCTGATGTACAGTCCTAAAGACCATGTGTAGGCGTAAGATGGTCTGGACCAGATGTGCATGTGGCAGGGTTAGGGTTCTTGCCCAGAAATTGGAGAACTTTCCTGGGGTAGATGAAGCAAAATGAAAGGAAGGCCAGAAATTGATGAAAATTAAAGATTACAAGATTCTTCAAACTTGATCAAAAGAGAAACCATGTGATAACGCACATAGTATAGCGATTTAAGCAGTTATTGTCATCATCTTGAAAAAGCTCATTTTTTGATCCCCCCAGATCGGCTATGCTGCACAGTTATGGCTGGACCCAAAAGCAAAATTTTGGACGTATTTCCCAGGTTGTGATCTGACAGAGCCTCAGGAAATCAATTGTGGTCTCTAAATCTACATATATTTTATTATAAACCAACATTAAACAAGATAAGTTGTGATGCTGATTAAATAAAACAATACGTAACTAATGTGTCCAAATAGAATTGAACGGTCAATCAAACAATCCAGTGTTCTAGCGGAGCACATGGTTAAGTCATTGATCTATATGTCAAGAACTGGTTATGAACGATCATTAGCAAAAAGAACAAAAAAACAATTTTGAAATAATACGTTTTGACATGAAGAAAATAAATACTTAAGAAAAACAATGAGCAAAAGAAAGCGCTACATCAATTTATAATGTTTGAAAAACTACATATTTATGCAGGTACCCATCTAGTGGGCTTGCACGAGATTTTCTACTGAGGAGAGGGGGTTCAAAGTTGGTGACCATATATTTTGGGATATGTTCACCCGGGCACCAAATAAAGTGCATTTGCTTACATTTCCAAACATGCTGTATTGGTTGAGCTCATAAAATTCAATTTCGAAACAATTTTATTTTTTCTCAATAAGCTAACAAAATGGCGTTTTTTGGCCGCGCTTGGGCCTAAATTAACAAAAATAATGATTCTACGCCAAGAAGCGCCGAAAATTTTGAGATTTTTTTATAAAAAGAGACCAATTTTCATGCATTTCCTTACCTTTCCAAAATTATTTTTGGGATAAGGGGAGAGGCCCGCCTCCTGTGTATGCCTATATGTCTACATATTTTATACAGATACAAGACAGGTGATTCAAATGACGTCAGTAACTGTAAAATGACTAATGGATTTGAGGAACCAGTTAGTTGCTAAACTATTTTAGATTTCAGGCAGTTTGAGGAACATCAATAACAAAAACTTCTTTTGTCTAAAGCATCAAAACTTGACTACTTAAGCACAATGCATGTCCATAAGTAAAGTCTTAAATCCCGGAAACACTTAAAACAAAAGATTGTTCTGATTCCAACCTTGTAACAAAACTGGATGTCTAATGGTAAATTGAGAAAAATATAGTCAAAGAATGTGTATATGGTGCGAGCGAAGCGACGAAAATTTGAGATTTTTGAGCCAAAAATAAGCTAAACTGCTTAAAAAAGCACACTTTTTTGCAATTTTTACAAAAAATTGGCAATTCTGGGGGTCGCGGCCATTTGGCGAGGGTTGGGGGTCACTTGTCATTCTGGACTCAAACCCCCAAGAACATGCAAGAACATGTCTGTCCTATAGTCCTTTTAGTGTCAGAAAATTAGCTATATAGCTTTGTTGGTCTCAGAACACTAGCTATATAGCCTTTTTAGATTCACAATTATAGATACATATATAGCCTTTTTGGACTAAAAATAGCTATTAATCCCTTTTTAAAGTCGAAAAAATAACTATATATATATATATATATATATATATATATATATATATATATATATATATATATATATATATATATATATATATATATATATATATATATATATATATATATATATATATATATATATATATATATATATATATATATATATATATATATCCTCTTGAAACTCAAAAAAGACAACTAAATAGCATTACTGAGCTTACTGAGCTCAGAAAAGACTATATAGCTAGCTTTTTGAGCCCAAAAAGACTGTATAGCTAATTTTCCGAGCACAAAAGAGGCTGTATATAGCAATGATTTTTGGCCAAAATTGCTGTATCAGTTTTTCAAAGCTTAGGGAGTAAATACCCCCCTCATGCTCTTGTATGCCGGAGGCCCCTATCCAAATTTCAAGCCATTACACGTATGATAATACCCCCTCACCCCATGCCCATGTGTACCCAACAATATGAAATAGATGTGTTCTGAGCATAGGTAAGCAGCACCAAAATTCTGGGGGGGTTAAAAAATTTCTGGGGGGGGGTTGAAAAAATTTTTAAAGGTCAAAAATGGCCTTAAAAATGGTGGTATGGCAAAAAAATACCATTTTTCGACGTTTCTCATCAAGCTCTATTCAATGGCATCAAATAATTGCTAAAAAAGCAAAAAAAATTTTTTCTGGGGGGGGGTATTTTGATTTCTGGGGGGGGTTCAACTTCTAGGAGGGTGCATGCCCCCCAAACCCCCCACGCCCATGTGTGGTTCTGAGGCCGCCTATTTTGCCGGGGAATGTGCAATACATATATGCCGTACCTGCCACCATAGATGGGCAGCACCAGAATTCTGAGGGGTGTGTGCAAAATTTTTAGAGGTAAAAAATGATCTTTAAAATAGTGGCATGACTAAAAACACCATTTTTCAACATTTATCATCAAGCACTATCCATCGGCATCAATAAATTGAGAAAAAAAACAAAAAACTTCAAAAATTGGATTCTAGGGGGTATTCGGCATTCTCGGTGGTGCAAACCCCCAAACCCTCCCCTCCACGCCATGTTTACCTGCCACTGTATATTCATGCATCACATTATACCTAATAGCATCTTGGTATCAATATGATATGCAATTACAAACTGCTTTAATAAATCAAGATAAAAATAAACAAGATTGGAAGTGTAACATCCACCGCAGGAAAACAAAAAGCAGACATGTAACAGAGGGTTAAGCTAAGCCCAACCTAATGTTGGTCGTCCTCCAGAGATAACACTTTTGAACTCACTCCTGATTTTTGAAAAACACTTACGTTTTTAGGCCACTTTTAAGCGTTTTTTTGTTACTTTTTCGCTCAAAATTTGACATCTTTCTTCATCCCCCATCCCCCTGAAAATAGCCGGGATCCGCTGTCAAAATTTCAAGTCATCACGCATATGAGAATAAATAATTAATAAATATATATACTAAATGTATATGCACATATGAGGATGAGCAGGAGGGGGCTAGGAGGTGAGCATGTACTAATGTAAGTAAGCATGTAAGGTTTAATATGTTTAAAGATGGTCGAAAAACTTATTACACATTGGAATAGTCATTGACATATACAACACACGGGGCTTTACTATGGTTTTCTATTATACACAGGACCAGGGTTGCCTAATTTTAACACAGGCTCAATTATAATACATTTAATATATTCAAAAATTTAAATAAACCAAGTTCAACTTTGTTGATGAATAAAAATGACAAATTGACAAAAACGTTCAACTATTGTGGTGAAAAGTGCAACCATTTTCAAATTATCCTTCCCCTTCAACCCTTTAGAAAAAATTGTCCAAAATAATTCATACGAATAGACTAACCTATCAAAATTAGTTGCACTTAGAGGGTGGAAAATGCTACTTCTATCAAATCTTCTTATGCAGGAGCCACTGTCTGTTGGATGAATCCAAATTATTGATGATAATGCAGGGCGCAAAAGACATCTATGAAGTAAAGAATGATAAATAAGCCGGGTTATGATGGTTTAACAAGAAAATATGAAAGAGGATTGGAATGAAACGGCAAATTTAAAAGTTGTTTCAAATTGAATAAAATAAATTACGATAGAAACATTTCATCGGAAAGTTCAAAGGTAAGCTTTGAAGGAAAATTTTCCTTACATCTACTTATAAAAACCAGATGGATATTACAAAACAAGTTGTAAATAGTCATAATTTAAAATCATTCTGAACAAGACAAAGACCTCTTCATTCACGGTCTTAAAAAATCATTCTAAGCAAAATTAAGACATATTCATTTGCAGTATTAGGCTTAGGCTGCACAAAATGAGATCAAAATTTTTTTTCAAAACCAAGCTTTCTGACCGATTCAAGTATGCTGAACACGATTCTGACAATATTATTGCATGGAAACATTTTTTCAGTAAGATATTTGGAAGTAAATTGGTGTTGTAGAAAAGGATAGCTGAAAAGTAAGCTGGCTGGCGTCTGGGAATGTTTTGGATTAGTCTCCAAAGCTTTGGGGGACTGTGACTGAGCGGGGTTACCAAGGTCTTAGGCTTAAACATACTTGATTTGGTCAGAAAACTTGGTATCAAAAAAATTTGATAAAAATATAGGGTCCCTCTTTTTCCATTAGTGCCTTGGGTATGAATACAAATGGATAGGAAAAATTGAGAATTTTTATTTTTCAATTTTCTTGAATTTAAAGGCCGTACCTGCTCCATTTTTAAGAGTAGGGGTCAATGTATCACACTAACAAATGTAAATATAGACCACAAATTTTTTGAAGGACACATACTTATGTATGTACACCTACAGGCCCATATCTAGATTAGGGTGCCATCATGCCCCCAAATGAAATTTAGGAATGATTTAATCATTTACCCCTTGCTTTCTTTAGCAGAAGATCACAAAGATTTTTGGCACTTCATGCTGAATTTCACAAATAAGTATTGTATATTTAATCCCAAAAGCGAGGTGAAAACATTCAATATTCAATCTTTATACAACCTAAAGCGCATTTCACATATATCTCTTCTGTTTCACGCAGGTTTTACGCTGAAAATGAGATCCACGCAGGAAGCAAGATTGTTAGACATTTTATCAATGATAAAAAATTTTAGTGATGAAATTTGACTATTTTTAGACAGATATCAGAACCTCAATTGGCTGATTTTTGAAAATTTCAACATTACAATTCAACTTTGAGGTGCTTTGTACACCAACTTTTCCAGAGGCTCTAGCACGGACCATGCTAGGGAGCCCTTCAGCGCGCTGGCATTTGTGTAGCTGGTTTGCATATGTATTAAGATAGTCATATTACAAGGGTGTATGTGTGCAGTTGGTAGCATCTGAGGAAACAAGAGAAAATTGCTCGCAGTCCGATTCCAAACGTGGACCTCTTGCTCTAAAGTCCAGAACCATAGCCAATCGACTAACGCTGGTTAATTTTGATAAAGATTGCAAGGTATTCATAATTTTTTGCATTGGTTTTTCAGTTGAATAGGCTTAGGCTTAGTATCATGGACTGACTAAAATGTTGATGCCAGCATTTAAAATAAGCCTGAGTAATGGGATGTGACAATCAAGAAAGTTTATGCATAGGTACATACTTATCAAACCCTCAAAACATAAATTTACCAATATCCAGCCCTAAGCAACGCACTCCGTAGAGAGAAGCCCCAATTTTGACTATCCAGCATTCCTACTTAACTGTTACATAAGTAAGCGTAATGTTTCTGCATGTTTTTGACATCTTACTTTTTGAAAATTGAATAATCAGCCTGGAGTAAATCTACGTATGCCAGAATTAAGAGTCCACAAAATTTGGCGAATGCCCACCATCATCATAGCAGCACATGTGGGCATGGGAATCTGGACCCCACAGATTCCGGCGTGCCCCACAGAATCAGGATGACCCCTTGCACAATCTACAGACCACCAGAATTGAGTCTTTGATGCTATTTTTGGCGATTTTCTCCCATTGCCCCCCAACCAAGAATTAAGACGCAACCTATCTGAGTCTGGTAGCCGACCAAAATTCAGTAGCTCACAATCCTTTTTTTTAAATTCGATAATAGGATTTTAGTAAGGGCAGCATGGGATGCAGATCAGCTCGCTGTTCAGCCGTTTTCTCGATTCGAGCAAACAAAATGGCGCAGCCGACCACATTAGGCAATTAGCGAATCCGTGAATGGAATAGGATGAGTTACAGTAATAAGCGTATTCCAATTCTAATTTGAAAGTTGGGGAAAAAGGGTTTAATGAAAGAGCACAAAGTGCTTGCTAATGTGTTTATTGATACAGGAAGTATGAAAACGTACATCACAAATAAATTAAAAGAAAAATTGAGATTGAAGAGTGAAAATAAAGAAATTTTATCTGTATTCACTTTTGGTTCAAAAAATCCTCAAAAAATTAATAGCTCAGTAGTCAATTTCGAATTATATTTTCAAAATGGGTCAAGTAAAGAAATTTGTGCTAATTCTGTGCCCATTTTGACTGAAAGGATTAAACAAGCGAAGTTAAGTGATGTTGACCGAGAATTTCTAAAAAATAGTGGATTAATACTTCATAATTATAATTCTAATATGATAGAACCTGATATATTAATCGGCATGGATTATTTTTGGGAAATGATGGACACAGCTATTAGCAGAAGGCTACCGTCTGGATTATATGTGATTGATACAAAAATCGGACTTCTAATCTCAGGAAAAAAGAATATTTATAACTGTGATGAAAATTCTAATTTAAGTTTTTGTGCAGTTACAATAAATACTAAAAAAGCTGAAGAAAATTTGATCAGCATAGAATCACTTTGGAATTTAGAATCTGTAGGAATCACAGATAATCCTGAAATTGATGATGAAGAAAATGCATTAGCGTTAGTTAATAAATCAATTAAATTTATTGATGGAAGATACTATGTGTCGTGGCCCTGGAGAGCTAATGAAATTAATCTTCCCAATAATTTTGGCTTAGCTTTTGGACGACTAAAATCGGTCATGAAAAGATTTTATGAAAATCCTGAATTATTGGAGAAATATTCAAAAATTATTAATGAACAGTTAAATAATGGAATAATTGAGAAAGTTCAGGAAGTTAGTCATGAAACTAGAAAACATTATTTGCCTCATCATCCTGTAATTACACCTCAAAAGATGACTACTAAAGTACGTATTGTATATGATGCATCAGCAAAAACAAGAAAAGATGCGCTTAGTCTTAATGATTGCTTATATCCTGGTCCGGCAATCATGCCCGACTTATGTGGCATGTTGATAAGATTTCGAATGAATCCTATTGTTATAATGGCAGACGTCGAAAAAGCATTTTTACAGATAGGAGTTCATGAAAAGGATAGAGATATAACTCGATTTTTATGGTTAAAAGATCCAAAAATAAAAATTTGGATAATAATATTGAAATTTATCGTTTTTGTCGTGTTCCTTTTGGCTTGAACTGCAGTCCTTTCATTTTAAATTCGATTTTACAACATCATTTGTTGAAGAAAGGTACGCCAGTAGCCTTAGAAGCTTCAAAAAATTTATACATTGATAACTTAATGCTTGGTGTAAAGAATAATGAAGAAGCTAAATTAGCTTATTATGAATTAAAGCAAATATTTAAAGAAGCAGGGTTGAATCTGCGAGAATGGAATTCTAATTCTGTTGAATTTTTAAATATTATGAACGATGTTGATAAGATTGAAGGAAATACTACAAAAATTCTTGGATTAGAATGGAATCGTGATAGTGATTTGATTAATATAATGCTTCCCTCGGAAAGCATTGATATAAATAAATCATTAGAAGTATGCACAAAAAGATCTGTTCTTCGACAATTAGCTTGCATATTTGATCCGTTGGGATTTTTGACGCCATTGCTATTGCAAGGCAAATATTTTATACAAAAGTTGTGGAAAGAGAAATTGGCATGGGATGAAAAACTCCCGCTGGCATTAATGAATGAGTGGAATGAAATATGCACAAATTGGACATTGAATAACTCGTTCGAAATTCCGAGATTTTTGAAAATTGATGAATTATCAAAATTTATTTTAGTAGCATTCGTAGATGCTTCGAAAATCGCATACTCTGCGATTATTTATTTAATCTCGATAAATTTGGCCGATGAGAGAAAATGTAATTTGATATTTTCAAAAAATCGATTAGCTCCTTTACGTGAGGTTTCGATTCCTCGATTGGAGCTGATGGGCGCTATAATCGGAAAAAGAGCAATAGAATTTGTAGAACAACAAATTGGAGTCAAAATTGATAAAAAATATATTTTTACAGATTCTCAGTGTGTTCTTTATTGGATTCGATCTACTAAGCCTCTTAGTATATTTGTTAAAAATCGTGTTCGAGAATTGAATTCATCAAAAAATTTAATATATAAATATGTAAAAAGTGACGAAAACCCAGCAGATTTAGCGACGCGTATTTCTGTCAGAAATGAATTCAATTGCTCTAAATGGTGGCTTGGACCTTCATGGCTATTTTTGCCGATAAATGAATGGCCAAATTATGAATTTAATTTAAATGATATAGAGACGGGTGAATATATTGCTCTAACAGAAGAAATAGAGCATGAATGTGTATTATCAAATACGCCAGCTAATGAAGAGTCAATGTTCAATATTGAACGATTTTCGAGTTTAAAGAAGGCAAAAAGAGTCCTAGTATATGTCCTTCGATTTATAAAGATGAAGTCAATGCCAGTCGAAGAACTGGAAGCGAATGATAATTTTTTAGATGATATAAAACGATGTGGAGCACTAGAAATTGAAGAATTAGATCTTGCTGAAAGAATATTGGTGAGAGAATGTCAAAAGAGACATTTTCAAAATATTTTAGACTCGTTTAAAAATAAAAATAAACATTTAAAAGAATTGAATGTTCAGAAAGACAATAACGGAATTTTACGGTGTTTTGGGCGTCTTGAAAATTCTCAATTAGGATTTGATGCTAAATTTCCTACTTTACTTCCTTCAAAAGATCATTTAACAACGCTTATTGTAATGGAAAAACATAAAGAATTGAAACATTTTGGAGTTGCTTACACTTTATCAGCTGTAAGACGAGAATATTGGATTCTTAAAGGTAGAACGACTGTGAAACGAATTTTACGAAAATGTATGATATGTAGAAATTTTTCAGTCGGACCTTATAAACTTCCAGAATTTGCACCTTATCCAAAAGAGCGAGTGACTGAGTCACGACCTTTTCAATTTGTTGGATTGGATTATTTAGGTCCGTTAAATGTAAGAATCAAAGAAGGTATAAAGAAAATTTGGATTTGTTTATTTACTTGTTTAGTGATACGAGCAATTCATCTTGAATGCGTAGATAATCTTCAAACAAATTCTTTTTTGAACTGCTTGAGAAGATTTATAGCTCGTCGGGGAAAGCCCGATAAAATTATTTCTGATAATGCTCCCCAGTTCAAATCTACTAATAAAGTTTTATCTCTTGTTTGGTCAACATTACAAGAAGATGAGAACATTTTGAATTATTGTTCTACGAATAAGATAAAGTGGTTATTTATTCCACAGTTATCGCCTTGGCAAGGCGGATTTTATGAGAGACTTATTGGCATTGTGAAAAATGCGTTAAGAAAATCGATTGGACGGAATTTATTAAATTATGATCAGTTGACTACGCAGATAATAGAAATCGAAGCTGTAGTCAATTCTCGTCCACTTATTTATGAAACGAATGAAATAAATTCTCCTATAATCAGACCTATAGATTTTTTGGTGCCATATTCAAAAATTGGTACTCCTCAGTTGGAGGAAAGTCATTCGGATCCTGATCTTGTTCCTGTTCTGAATTTTAGTGATGAAATTTTAGAATATTGGAAATCTAGTCAAAAAACTCTAGATTATTTTTGGAATTTATGGTATGAACACTATTTATTGAATTTGCGTGAACGTTTAAAGACTTCTCATAAACATCCGAGAATAGTTTCTCAAGAATACCCTAAAGAAAATACAATTGTCTTAATAAAGGATGATAATCATTCTCGGGGTCATTGGAAACTCGGAAAAATCTTGAAAGTAAATAGGAGTCATGATGAAAAAATTAGATCAGTAGAGCTCTTGACTACTAATCAAAAAACGACATGCAGACCTATAAACTTGTTGTTTCCACTTGAAATTGTTCAAAATCCGGTCGACAGTGTGAAAACCAACGTGGAAGAAAGTTCCACTCACAATTCAAAAATATTCTCGTGTTTTTTGAAGGGAATAAATTTTAATTTACCGAATATTTCAATTATGATCTTAATGTTAATGCTGATTATAAATCGAGCTAATTCTCAATGGACTAATATGTCATCTGATGTTGATTATGATAATATAATGAATGACTCAAAAGGTGATATATTTAATTTTTCTCAGACTTCATTAGTCTCACCTGGATCTGAGATTTCTACGAGTATAATTAAATTGTTAGAACACCGGGCTGCATTAGTAAATGGAAATGATATTGAATTAATAAAAATTTTAAATGAATGCTCGGCTTCAAAAACGAGTTTTGTTATGAGTCAAGTGTGCAAGAAAACTGGGTTAGTGATAAGAAAGCATGAACCTAGTAAATATTCTATGTTCAATATCTATTACATGTCCTACGAATTATATAGGACTCACAGGTCATTGTGACATTCAATGTGCCTGTCCCGAATGGGCAGATAATTGTAATATTTTTGGCTATAATAGGATACCTCCATCCGATAAAAGGAGACAAAAATAAAATTTTAGCATTAGCTGCACCAAATATTTGCTCCTTTTCTGCAAATCCTAGCTGTTCTTCTAGGCCAATTAAAGCTAAATTATTACAAATAATGTTATATGATGAAAAAACGTATTTTGTTCAAAATTTACAATTAGTCTATGAAACTGGACCGAAACGAAATTATATTTGTGAGGGGCAGGGTCCACAGGTTGGAACATCTGAATTTTGTCAAAAATATTCCTGTGAGAAATCAGGATTGGGAACAAAATTTTGTTTTTTCGAAGATAATGAAACAGTTTGGTATATAAATGATGATGGTTCAATCCCCATACTTGCTTGGGGTAGTGTTACACGCGAAATTTATGGTCCTAAAAAAGAAGATTTGAATACAAAATGTAGTGAATGCAATCTTAAATGTATTCAGAGGTGGTGTTTTAATGAATTTAGAACAGAATATTGCACTAATTGAAATTTGCTCCAAACCATATTGTTATCAAAGAAGTATGCCTCAAGTTCATGAGGAAGTACAGTTTCCTCGAGACATAGAGCTGTTTAATCATGAATTTAGTATCAAAATTTGGCAAAATGGTCTTTTAATTAGACAAATAAGTATTTCATGTGAAGCTCAACCATTTTGTGAGATGATAAATTGCATATTTTGTCTTCAGATGCTTCACAATCCTCAGTGTAGTCCAACCGGATATTTATTAATTATATTTATAGCTGCATATATGTTCTCTGGTGCAGTTTATTACTGTTTAAAAATTATTAGAAATATTGCGATGATATTAATATTTATATTAAAGATATTTATAAGAATATTCAGATTGTGTTGTCATGGGATAAGCCTAATACATATTAGAAAAAATAATGACTTTCAAAATTCAAGAAGATTTCAGTTTTCTTATCAACCTAGACAGATATTGCTCACTATTATTTTTCTCCTGACAAATTGTCATTTATTAAATAATTGTGCTGAAGTAGCTATGTTAAATGCTCAAAAATCGGAATGTTCTGTGTCAATTAATGGATCAATGGCATGCATTTTAACAGAAGTTACTCGTTTATCACTTGTTCCATCTGGGCAAGATTCTTGTTTATTAATAAGGGATCCTAATGGTGAACCTCTTGGCACTGTAACCTTTGAAGTTAATAAAACTAGCTTAGCTTGTCAGTTTCATAGTGAATATTTTACTCGTTCAATTAAAATGAATGTTCAATCTCCGAAAAGATGTTATAAAATGGGTAGTTGTCAAGCAGAAGCTTGTCTTAATACTAAAGTAAATTCAGAGGTTGATGAACTAAATGGAGAAGCTAATGATTTTGTCGGTTTTACATATTGTTCAGAAACGTGCGGTTGTGCAGGATGCGGTTGTTTTTACTGTTCCTCTGCTTGTCTATTTTACAGAACTTATGCGAAACCGGAAACAAATACTGTATATGAAGTGTTTTCTTGCCCTGTGTGGGAGTATAAAATTAAAATCACTGTGAGAATAATTATTCGTGGCCAAGCTCTTCAGGAAACTTTTATCTTACGTCCTGGAGTTCCAATTCAATGGAAAAATTTAAAACTTAATTTTGCCATCAGTCTCGGCCCCTCCAGTACCCATTTTGGGTAGCCAATTTTTGACTGATGGGACTAAAACAGTGATGATAAAAGCTACGGCAACAGGGCAACCGATTTCTGGGACGATAGGGCAAATACAGTGTCGAAATAGAGAAAAGGCTTCAAAATTTGAATGCTACTTAGTGCATGATCCTTGTAGATGTCAAATTCGTGAAACTCAAGTAGCATGTAGTTGTACAGATCACATTTTGGAGCCATTATTTTCAAAATTAGAGCATCTTTTACCTTTAACACCACAAGGAATTTCGATGTTTTATAAAAATGGCAATGTTGAGGCTGAATATAATAATATTGCTGCTCTAGAAATGCAGATTTCTTTAGAAGGATTTCGGTTATCTACTAAAATCGAGAAAAATAAATGTTTTATAACATCACATAGTTTTGGAGGATGTTATAGCTGCATCACAGGAGCAAAATTGGAATTTACCTGTAAAACTGATTTTGGAGAAGGTGTAGCTCATGTATATTGCGTTAAAGCATCATTTTCAACTACTTGTTCATCAGCTGGTGTAAAAGCTACTGTAGCAATAAATTTTCAGAATAACTACATAAAAGAAACATGTGAAGTTCACTGTCCAGCTGGTACTTCGAATTTTAATATAGATGCTACTTTAGTATATATTGAAAAAGAACGTCTCAATAATATAACAGATGTTATTGGAGAAAAAACAGTAGCAGAATCGACTCTTGATCTTAATAATTTTTCTGGCCTCTTTTCAAAAAATTGGATAAAAACTTTATTTATGATCGTTGGCGGAGTTGTTTTAGCAATATTAACGATTGTTCTCTTACCATACTTTATCAGTCTTATTACAATTATTGTTTTATCGATGAAGAAAGCATTATCGAAAGTTTGTAAAAGGAGAAAGGTTGCTAAGTCACGATATAAGCAAATGTAATGTAATTACATAATGTAATTTTCAAACGTTATTTACAATGAACGGAATTTCTATTAAAATTCTCCTTTGGGGGAGTGTTGCGAATGGTCGCAAAATATCATTAATTATTATTTGGAACGGACTATTGTAGTACTTCAGTAATTAGTCATAGTTGTACGACGTTAAACTTGTTGTTACTTAAAAGGTTTAAAAGCACTTAGAAATAAAGCGTTAGTTAAACGTTACATTGTAAAAGCATTAGAAGATGAAGCTTAAAAGCTCTCAACTGATCATAAATATCACATTAGAACAGTTAGTAATGATTAACATTTATTTCATCACTAATGGATCAAAATTGAACACAATGGATCGAAATGGAAAAAACTCCTACGAACCACTTACAACACATCAAGAATCGCCCAAGAATTTGAATTCCAAGCTCATTAACTCAACTTCACTGTGTGATTTTATGATATTTATATATTTATTCTGTATTATTAATTAGGCACATCTGCATCGGATTCAAATCGATTATTGCGTCTTTTACATAATTTTTCCTTATATATACTTGTGTTTATACTGTATGTTTGTCATTCGCCGAATTAAGTAAAAATTTAGTTTTAGTATAACAAAACACCCGTAGGACGCTTGCAGAAACCAGCCGACTTGGGAACTAGAGATCGGACGGTGAGGTGACCATTATTAGTACTTAATTTAGAGAATCTAAGTTTAAGTTGAGATCTATGATAATGAAATTTATCCTAAAATAATTCTTTTTGTCGTGAATAGTGGATTAGAACCCACATCGGTGAAATTTGTAGTCAGAAATAGAATAAAAATTAAACGTTTGCGACATGAGGGGTCAAGCGGCAATAATCGATTTTTGGGGGGTTTGCCAGATTCTAGGGTATAGACCACACCTAGGCGTGAGAGGGTAGGGCAACAACAATCAATGCAAAAATCCTTAACCTTTGAGACGTTCTTGAGAAAAAGGTCCTCAAAGTTACCCCCACAGTTAAGCTTTTAAAGGTTTACGGGTTTACACTCGATTCACAAGCGAGTGGTACCATTAGATAGAGGAGACAATGGCCAACAAAAAGTCATGTACCCCAAGCTTCTACGAGCAACAGCCGAGGCGCTACAGCCCAAAATATAGCACGCACGTGCCGAAACATAGCTACAGTAATCATCAACTGAAAATTTCTTCACACGAAAAGTGATTTTTAGCCTAGGTTTTATATACGTAGGCGGAGTATAAAAAAATATTATCGATAAAATCAAAAAGTTGACCTATTTTCTTATATAAGAAAATAATGTACTGCTTACTCATTTCTAGAATGTGTAAAGCTATTCATGTACATGAAATCACGGGGCTCGTGACAGCAGCCGGAAAATCCTAGGGGGTGAATCGCCAAAGATGGTACTAAAAATAGAATTATGGAGGGATTTACAGTAATCTGCAGGGGTTTTTTCAACTTCTGGAGGGAGTGTAAGTAGTAACGTAGGGCTCTCTGGACCGCACCAAGCCATAGTGCACCTGCACTTTAAGCGCCCGATTTTTAGCAGGGCGTTATAGCTGCGCGTCGAGCCAATGCCAGGGAGGTGTATTAAGCAGGGCGCTATAGCTGCATGTGGGCCTAGCGCCCAGGGGGAGTGTATTTTTCAATTGGGCTCAGCTGCATGTAGGCCTAGCGCCCAGGGGGTGTATTATTCAATTGGGCTCTTAATATCATTCAAGTGACGTCACCCCTTGAAGTACATGGCATTTTCTCGCTTAATATGATAAGCTATAGATAATTATTATCGGGTGTTCACGATGAATTAACGCGGTATTACAAAGATTTAATTTAGTAGGAATTTACCTACCAATGCTTGTTTTTTGCTGATTCTGGCGTAGAAAACATATTATATGCAAAGTTAGTGTCATCAAAAGAGTTAATTAAAACTTCGATTGCAATTAAAATAACAATTTCGTGATTACACGGGAAATACAAAACCGTATACTAATTATACGCATAGTATCATTACCTATAATGTTGGTGTCTATTTACTACGGTAAATCAAAAAACGAACTAATGTAGAAACTATTCATCCATTAAAGCTTGGCTGTTTCCTTGGTAGAAAGATTCGTCGTCTGTATCGACTATCGATTCTAAATTATTCTTGTTGTAAATAGGGCTGTATAGCCCCGTTCCTTCGCGCACAATGTGCACTATGGTCATGCAATTTGCGGTTCACCAGTAGTTCAAACCAAACTCGCTCAATAGCTCGTAAAAGTCAACAACCGCATAGTGTAGTGGTATATTATCGTTGGTTGCCAAATTCCAAAAATATGTCCGGCAATAAGCCTTGAGAGACTTATTGCTGGCCTGGGCACTAATGAGTAAATGAGCTTGAGCGCCGTTCTGGGGCAGTTGGGAATAAAAAGAATCGATCAAAAATTTTTGGGCTTCCACAGGGTTTAACGTGGGGTTATCAGAGATACAACTAAATTGTAATCAAATTTCAGCCGCAAAAATTTCCAGACGATTAAGAATTTCTTTCATTTCGTAGTAAATAAATTAAGCAAATAGCGTAAGTTTTTAAGTTCTAAAGAGAATTTTTAACGCACTTTTGGAAAACGCTGCAATAAGCATTTTAAAAGAGCTTTGCATCGCTCGTTTTGAGCCTACATTCATTAGCTAGCGTGCCTTTGATTGAGGGGAGACCCGCTATTTGGGTTTTTCGTTCCATAAGAAACATGTGGCGTTATTCTGATAAAAACTGATCGAGGAAATTTTTGCAAGAGTATTGCATTACTCGTTTTAACCGTACCTTCATTAGCTAGAGCGCCTTTGATTAACAGTAGACTCGCTATTTTGGTTTTTTGTTACATAAGAAACATGTGGCGTAATGCTGATAAAAAGTATTTGATAAAATTTTCGCATGAGTATTGCATCGCTTGTTTCGAGTAGGCAAAAATAATGTTCTTTTTTTAGCATTACACAGCGAGATCTACGCACTAAAATTTTCTGAAAACTTAAGTTCATTTGAATTATATTTGAAATATGCTTTATGTAAAGAAATGGGTGCAAAGCGGCCTTGAATTTTGGGCTTTCTAGTTCAAGGAGTGCTAAAATTTATTCGAACGATCCTTCAGATGCGCTTCAGAATTTTAAATTTCTCCCTTGGCGGGCCCTAGTAGAAAATTTTTGTACTTCCAAAATTTTGGAGAAATTAGTTCCCCTCTATCCCCTAAATCTACGCCACTGGCGCCGCTATCAGACGGGCACAAGGGAGTTTCGGGGAAAGGGGCTAATTTCCTCAGTAAAGTATTGTAAATCAAAGGCCAAAAATGAACAAATGTAGCGATTAATAAGCCTTTTTGTGTAATTATTTCCTACTGCTGTTCATGAATGCTTCCTTGGGCATTAGTTCCATTTATAATCTTACTTACTGTGTTTTATTCGCACCATCAATATATTGTTTATTTTAAGTTTCTGGCGCGATACCCCGGCCAGAATCGCATGATAAGTAGATGCAGTTAAATTACAATTACATCACACACAGTGAGCGTATGTGCTACACACGCGCTTCAAAATATTAAAGATCCATCTGGTTTTTCTGACTGATCCAGCTTATGGCTATGTAAAAGTGTAATGCCACAAATGTAAGCAATTTATTAATCTACAGCACATACACGTCACTTACCCGATTAAATTGATATTGATTATAGGTACCTACATTTAACAACTGGTAATATAGTATCTGATAATGCACAGTAAAGTGAATGGCACATATGATCGTGCAATCAACCATAAATTTTCTCGACGCAGATATAGCACCTTTTTGATAATTTTATCTTGTCAATCGAAAATCTTTTAACTTTCACCAATGTTTTTGCATATTTTTGTAGTATTGGGTTGACACTGTTTCTCGACTTTTTGGCATTTCACTCGTATCTTCATTATCTTATTGCCCTTCTTGTAATTCATCAGGCAAGATATTCGCATTTTTACTAATGAGTTTCTTGAATAGATGCTTTTGAGAATTCTATGCAATCTTTGTCGCTTCAGTATCCCCAAAACTCAGCTTTGATTTTAAAAAGTCTGCCGTTGCAGACAGTTTTGTATCTAAATCACTTTCTTCCAATGCTTTTTGCAGGGAAACATGTTTGTCATAATTTTCGTGAAGCTTTGACAGATAAGCGGTGAAGAAGGGAGGGCTGCTCAGTTTTTCAGCGGCATCTGGAATAACTGCCATATCTCGTACAGCATTTTCCATCATTGCACGCCAGAATTCATTCCTCCAACCACTTTTGATATCTGGCTCATCATCACTATCTGAAATATCGTCGGATGTTTCCTCGTCCTCGGAACCCTCTTGGTCGTCCTCTTTCTCTTCTATTCCTCGTTTTTCCTGTTTGCCTTCTTCCACACCTTCTTCTGAAGTAACAGATTCATTATCTTCTGTATCACTGTTTGCTGTATCCATTGAGGTATGTAATAGCTGATGATGCCTCTTTAATGTAAAATTATTTCACAATGTTTTGTTGCACAGTGTGCATAGAAAAACCATGCCTAACTCGGCCAAAGACACTAAATGACTGCCACATTTAGATCCGATGTTTGTATAAACACATGTTGCACATGTGCTGCACAGTGCACTGCACAAGTGTATACTGTGAGGTATAAGGACATCCGATTTTGGGTGGGGGAACCCCAACCCTCTGTTACGTGTAAGTAGTAACTGACGCTTATCTGGGGGTACAATGCTGAAGGATGCTTGCTAAGTGCACATGCACTAGATACGAAATTATGACGTATTACGATCAAGCAAGCTAGTTGACGTCATTATACCCCTGGAGGCGAACCGCGTTACCTACATTAATCGGCTATGCGCATCCTTCCCACCCCAAAATTAACATATCCCAGGGGAGGGGTCTATGGATTTGCCCCCGGATCAGGATTAACGGATAAACCGCGCTAAAATTATGTACGTACACGTTTAAAGACCACTAAGCTTCCTGGCCCATGAATTATCGGATAAATCGAATCTACGATCACAGTGTGCAAAAATTATGTACATATATCTTAAATGACCGCTAAATTTTTTGGCCCCCGGATTATCAGATAAACTAATTTTGTTACATTGTGCTAAAATTATGTACATACACCGCTAAGCTTTATAGCACCCGAACCGAGATTTGCAATGCGCTAAAATTATATACATACACCGCTAAGCTTTATAGCCCCAGATCGAGATTCGCATTGTGCTAAAATTATGTACGTACACGTTCAATGACTACTAAGCTTTCTGGCCCCCGGATTATCGGTTGTACAAATTATTGAATTAATAAAAAGCGTTCGAGAAAATTGAATCAAGTAAAATGGCAATTACAATGAATAGAAATGCATTAAATAACGCCTGATTTGTAGAAGAAAATTAGAGTCCGCGAATTTAATTATTTAATCACTGTGTAGGATAATGCTGAATATGCGCGCATGTAATATCTAAATATATAAATTTTTAGTCTATTGATTTAAATATATATATTGTTTCATTGCTCTACGTACATAAAATAAGTAAATATCAGTGAATAATAACAATATTATTATGATTTGCCGAGTAATAAAAAAAAACTAATAACTATTCATCGCCTCGCTAAAATATACGAATTTAAGATTCACTACCCACTACTTATTAAGCAACACCGATCATTTTTTAAAAGCCTCGCCGGATGTTGTAGGGATTTCAGAATCGCTAGAATCAAAACTTTGCGCGTCTTCAAGCAATTAGGGATCGTCGAACGTACCACTATTCGCAATACTTTCGAAGATATTTTCGACTGGATCGCGTATCGTTAAGATATTGTCAGGACAGTCTAGTGGCCCGACTAAAATTTGCATTTTTCGAGAAAAAATCTTTAAAACTCGTAAAATTCAACGCGCATATTTGATTATTGGTTTTAGGAAAAAATGTATCAAATTTACATGCAAATACGTGTATAGTTTTGAAGCATAATAGTTGTATTTAGTTTTTATAATATTTAGTATATATTATTTAAAAAAATATAAATTAGCGTTATAAAACATTTATTTAATCAATAAATATATACCTTAAGCGTATCAAGTACCTTCAATGCAAAAAAATGCTTAAAAAATTTATGCTACCAAAACACAAAAAATTATAAAACAAGTGTTTTTCGAAGCTAAAGGTTTTCCTTACCTCCCAGTTTTTCGATGGCCTCCACGATTTCGCCTCGTTGGCGCTGCCACTCATAAAATTGTTCCGGCTTTAGCACAATTTCACGTCCTTTTTCCGAGTTTTTCAGGCATAAAATTTTTTTATCGAGTGTTCCTGTTTCGACCGAGGCTATCAGACCGTACGTGAGTTCAATAGGGTCAAGCCGAAAATTAAATAATAGGGCGTTCGAAATTAACGGCGAAGCATCCACCAAATTCTGGAGTGCCGACTCATTAGATTGACCCCTTGATTCGTTGGGTATTAGGTCAATCTCGTGCCGTACTTCTTGAATATTCTGAAGCTAATATTCGCGAAGTCGTTCCAAGTAGACACTAAGCAGTAAACGTTATCCCCAAGTGTCAAATCGTAGCGCTTATTCTGAGGCTTGTTCATTTTCGAATAGTACCAGAAAAAAGCGCCAAGCGGAGTAATAATGCAAAATGGAAGTTATAGCTGAATAACATGAAACTTTTTTCTGTTTACTCAAAAAAACTTAAACAACGGAGCTAGGGTCATAGTTTTTAATGCACGCTACATAGAATAAGATAGATAAGAAGATCGAAAGAAACTGACGTAATTGCGAAAAAATTTTAAGTGGTACATGATTACTTTTTTAAGCTTGCCAAGATCAAAAAGAGAAAATGTAATTTTCGTCGAAAAAAGTTTAATAGGTCACGCAAAAAACCTAAAAAACGGAGCTAGGGTCATGGAATGCGCGCTACATGAAATAAGATAGATAATAAGATCGAAAGAAGCTGACATAATTGCGAAAAAAGTTAAAATGTTCATTAGTTTCTTCAAAAGCATTGATGCTTCAGGCAGTTTTCAAATTTCATAAACAAGGTCATGTTGACTCAAAATCGTGAGGCAACCGTTGTAATTTTGGAAAACGAGCTAAACGTTGACACATTATTAGCTGTTTCATTGTCTCTTTATTTAGTAGATAAGAAATAATGTATCGATGCCTGCATGCGTCGCGTTCACTATAGCAGTACAAATAAGCGATGGTAGCTATATTTGCAGAAAAAAGATGAATTAAAAATTGCATGCATTTATACGAGCGATAAAATGCAGCTCTAAATCAATACGAGCTATATCTAGTCTAGTACTGCATTTTTCTTGAAGGATTATCAAGGCCCGTTAAGAAAACAGTATTTTCTTTGGTAAAATTCCCAATCGCCTTAAGCTAAGCGTTTTAACAACGAAATTTGAGGAAGACGAATTTTTACTAATAACTTTGTCATTGGAAGATGTAGTATGCTTCTTCAGCAGGGGGCCATCAATATAATAAAAATAAACAAAATACGAATTAAGGCAATTAATACAAAGAAATTGTGAACGTCATGCTTGTAAAGTAGTAAATAGGGCATAATTTTTATTCAAAATAGTGCCTGTTCACTAATTCATCAAGAGGCGCGTAAGCACACAAGGGCAGCGATCAAATTCTAGGGGTTCTGCTTAAGGCATAAGAAAATACAAAAAAAATAACTGCCCGCACTGTGTACCGCCCAGCTACCGAGTGTGCGTAAGTGAGCAGTGCACTGTGCAACACAGTGCAGTTTAATAATCGTACATTGTGGCATATCAGTGCACAAAGTGGATGCAAAGTACCTATTCTCTGGAGCTGTACCGGGTCCTATAAGCTATTATCACTTTAAGAATGTTATCTTTTCCATGTGAATAATCTTAGGTTCATTATCATGACATTGTCACTTTCTTCACCTAGTTTTTTTACTTTTCAGCTAAGTAATGGAACATTGCACAGTAAAGTGAGTGATACATACGATTGTCCAATCAGCCATACATTTCATAGACGCAGATATAACACCTTTTGATAATTTATCCTGTTAATCGAAAATCTTTAGCTTTCAATATCTTTTTAGCATATCATTGTAGTCTTGTACTGACGTTGTTTCTCGACTGTTTGGAATTTCACTCGTATCTTCATTATCTTCTTGCCTTTCTTGTAATTCATCAGACAGGATATCGGCATTTTACTTGATTCAATTTTCTCGAACGCTTTTTATTAATTCAATAATTTGTACAACCGATAATCCGGGGGCCAGAAAGCTTAGTAGTCATTGAACGTGTACGTACATAATTTTAGCACAATGCGAATCTCGATCTGGGGCTATAAAGCTTAGCGGTGTATGTATATAATTTTAGCGCATTGCAAATCTCGGTTCGGTTGCTATAAAGCTTAGCGGTGTATGTACATAATTTTAGCACAATGTAACAAAATTAGTTTATCTGATAATCCGGGGCCAAAAAATTTAGCGGTCATTTAAGATATATGTACATAATTTTAGCACACTGTGATCGTAGATTCGATTTATCCGATAATTCATGGGCCAGGAAGCTTAGTGGTCTTTAAACGTGTATGTACATAATTTTAGCGCGGTTTATCCGTTAATCCTGATCCGGGGCAAATCCATAGACCCCTCCCCTGGGATATGTTAATTTTGGGGTGGGAAGGATGCGCATAGTCGATTAATGTAGGTAACGCGGTTCGCCTCCGGGGTATAATGACGTCAACTAGCTTGCTTGATCGTAATATGTCATAATTTCGTATCTAGTGCATGTGCACTTAGCAAGCATCCTTCAGCGTTGTACCCCCAGATAAGCGTCACTTACTACTCATGTATGTATGTAATGACTTGACATTGAGAACCCCCCTGTTACATGTATAGATGTAATGGCTTGACATTGAATGGGGATACCCCAACCAAAGTCGGACGTCCCGCCATCCCCTCAGTGCCAGAAACTTGTTGACCACCTCTCGTTTGTTGGAAAACATCGAATTCTGGCCCATTTTAGGCGTTTTTGAAGGTCATTTACCCCGTCTCCCTAAAAATGGGGTGTACCCCCTCAGTGTCGAGCCATTACATCTAAACATGTAACAGGGGGTGCTCAATATCAAGCCATTACATACATACATGTAACAGGGGGTTGGGGGATCCCCACTCAAAATCGGATGTCCCCATACCTCACAGTATACACCTGTGCTGTGCACTGTGCAGCACATGGAAGCGCGTGTGTAGCACATACACTCACTGTGTGTCGGGTAATTGTAATTTAAATGCATCTAGTCATCCTGCGACTCTGGCTGGCGTATCCTGCCAGGATTTTAAAATAAATGATATATTGATGGTGCGATTAAAACACAATAAGTAAAATTATAAATGAAAGTGATGCCCAAGGAAGCATTCATGAACAGCAGTAAGAAATAATTACACAAAAAGGCTTATTATTTGCTACATTTATTCATTTTTGGCCATTGATTTACAATACTTTACCGAGGAAATTAGCCCCTTTCCACCAAAATCCCTTGTGCCCGTCTGCTAGCGGCGCCAGTGGCGTAGCTGTAGGGGATAGGGGGGAACTAGTTTCTCCAAAATTTTGGAAGTATACAAATTTTCTACCAGGGCCCGCCAAAGGTGAAATTTAAAATTCTGAAGCGCATCTGAAAGATCGTTCAAATAAATTTCCGCACTGCATGAACTAAAAAGCTCATTACATAAAGCATATTTTGAATATAATTCAGATGAACTTAACTTTTTCAGAAAATTTTAGTGCGTAGATATCGCTGTGTAAAGCTCAGAAAACACCATTATTTTCGCCTACTCGAAACGAGCGATGCAATACTCTTGCGAAAATTTTAATTACTTTTTATCAGCATTACGCCACATGTTTCTTATGTAACGAAAAACCAAAATATCGGGTCTACCATTTATCAAAGGCGCTCTAGCTAATGAAAGTACGCTCAAAACGAGTTATGCAATACTCTTGAAAAAATTTCCACGATCATTTTTTATGAGCATAACGCCACATGTTTCTTATGGAACAAAATACCCAAATAGCGAGTCTCCCCTTAATCAAAGGCACGCTAGTTAACCTTTTAAAGTCCGCTCTATGATGCAGATGTGCTACAGCAATGCAATCTTAATGTTTCAAATCTGTAAAATGTAAGACTGTATGCAAAAAACGAGAGCGAAAGCTCTCCTCTCTATCATGTTGTTCGTATGTTCCCATTTGGGAACGTTGGCTTCTTGGGGAACATTTTTGCCAAATTTCATGTTCTGTTATGTTTTGCAAAACATATAAGATTAAAGCGATGTTCTACAAACATTGATAACACAAGTAATCTAAACTGTCAAATTGTCAAATAGAGAGCCTACAAGGGTGTGGTTTTGAGTTTTTGAAACCTTATGGGAACCATAAACCTCAGAAAACCAAGAAACTTTCAATAGACACCGTAACTTTATATTTGTTTTTTGTTTGATTTGCTTGCTTTCTAGATAACATTAAATAATGTCTAGCTAAGTTGAGTAAAAAACTATTGTTGAGCTATAATCTGTATTTTCCTTTTTTCTGGATTTTTCAAAATTTATTGGTATTCTCATTTCTACGCAGTTGAACTAATGCCCGTGATCTCAGAGCTATTTACACTAGATTGACGTATTTAGGTATACTAATAGTTAGAAACCATGAATCAAGATTCGGGAAATAACAGGAAGTCAGGGTGTAATATAGTCAATTTGGCAATTTCATTCAATTTTCAATAAGTAAAATTTTACCTCAGTTGTTATCGATAGTCCAATAAACTTAAACTCAAAGTTTAGTTATGTTGCTAGCATGCTTCTGAGCTATTAAAAATGTTAGAAATCAGTAGTTATACATAGTTTGATAAAGTACAGTGCAAGTTCTACAGATCAAAAACACATGATATTGTGCATAAATTCAAGAAAATGTGTCACTAAGCCTCTAAAGATTCGTGGCTCTGTAAGTTGTAGTAAAAAAATAAAGCAAAGTAAGGTAGAGCACGTAATTTCTGCAAAAGAACCTGAAATTATTTACAGAAACACTTGAATTTTTGCCTAAAAACTGCTAGAAATCAAGAGCTACATTGTTGTGTAATTGTAACACATAGAATCAAGTAAAGAAACCCGTAAACCTGCATATAATATTTTGAATATGTGCATTGGAGTCATACCAGAATGCTTGTGAAGCTCTAGAAAATTGAAGGAATGCATGAGAGGTCACTAAAGAGCATAGCCAAGGATACATATGCTGCCCCATAGATTTTGTTCTTTCCAGGAATTGAATATTTTTGCACTCCTAGGAGCCAACGTTCCCAAACGGGAACATCAATATAAATTTAACCATAACTTTTGATGAACCATTAAATAAAAATGAATAACATACCAAAACGATCAGGAAACCTCTGCAAACATGACCGCATGACATTTGGCTCAAAAATTTTGTATGTCGATTGACAATATGCAAATTTCTAAACATGACAAACTTTTGCTATTTTTGTCTAACTTAAGACAGTAGAGCATAACACATACTCATAATTAAGTTTAGAAATTGCTCTCACAGGATAGGCAAACATCTTGTTTCTCATCCAAAACAAGTCTTATTTAAATTAAATGAGTAGATGTTTTGCAACAAAATTTTAAAAATATGTTCCCGATTGGGAACGTTGGCCACTAAAAGGTTAATGAATGTAAGCTCGAAGCCAGCGATGCAATGCTTTTTCAAAATGCTTATTGCAGCCTTTTTCAAAAGTGCGTTAAAAATTCTCTTTAGACCTTAAAAACTTACGCTATTTGCTTAATTTAATTACTACGAAATGGAACAAATTTGTACTCGTTTGGAAATTTTTGTGGCTGAAATTCGATTACAATTTAGTCGTATTTTTGATAACCCCACGTTTAACCCTGTTGAAGCCCAACAATTTTTGATCGACCCTTTTTAATCCCAACTGCCATAAAACGGCGCTCAAGCTCGTTTACTCATTAGTGCCTAGGCCAGAAATGAGTCTCTCAAGGCCTATTACCCGTCCAATTTTTGGAATTTGGCAACCAACAATAATATACCACTACATTATGGGGTCGTTGGCTTTTACGAGCTATTTAGCGAGTTCGGTTTGAACTACTGGCGAACCGAAAATTGCACGACCATAGTCGACATTGTGCGCGAAGGTACTGGGCTATACAGCCCTATTTACAACGAGGACGATTTAGGATCGATAGTCGATACAGACGACGAATCTTTCTACCAAGGAAACAGCGAAGCTTGAATGGATGAAAAGTTTCTACATTAGTTCGTTTTTTAATTTGCCAGGGTAAATAGACACCAACATTATAGGTAATGATTCCATATGTTGCATAATTAGTATACGGTTTTGTAGTTCCCGTGTTGTCATGAAATTGTTATTTGAATTGCAATCGAAGTTTTAATTAAAACTCTTTTGATGACACTAACTTTGCATATAATATGTTTTCTACGCCAGGGTCAGCAAAAACAAGCATTGGTAGGTAGTACCTAATTAATTAAATCTTCGTAATACCGCGTTAATTCATCGGGAACACTCGAAAATAATTATCTCTAGCTTATCATATTAAGCGAGAAAATGCCATGTACTTGAAGGGGTGACGTCACTTGAATGATATTAAGAGCCCAATTGAAGAATACACCCCCTGGGCGCTAGGCCTACATGCAGCTGAGCCCGATTGAAAAATACACTCCCCCTGGGTGCTAGGCCTACATGCAGCTATAGAGCCCTGCTTGATACACATCCCTGGCGTTGGCTCGACGCGTAGCTATAATGCCCTGCTAAAAATCGGGCGCTTAAAGTGCTGGTGCACTATGGCTTGGTGCGGTCCAGAGGGCCAGGGTATACTGTAGTAGTATTGTGGGGCCCTTTGGACCGCACCAAGCCATAGTGCACCTGCACATTAAGCGCCTGATTTTTAGCAGGGCGTTATAGCTGCGCGTCTAGCCAACGCCTCTGAAGTGTATTAAGCTATTAAGCAGGACGCTATAGCTGCATGCAGGCCTAGCGCCCGGGGGAGTGTATGTTTCAATTGGGCTCAGCTGCATGTCCCGTGTAGTCACAAAATTGTTATTTTAATTGCAATCGAAGTTTTAATTAAAACTCTTTTGATGACACTAACTTTGCATTTAATATATTTTCTACGCCAGGGTCAGCAAAAAAGGTATAGTCCCAGTTGTTCGCGCGTCTCACTTGTTCGTGCGTCCCACCTGTTCGTGCGTCCCACCTGTTCGTGCGTCCCATGTGTTCGCCAAATGGTATAACATGAAAAATAAATACTCTAGAGAATCCCACCTGTTCGTGTGCCCCACCTATTCGAACGTCCCACCTGTTCGTGCGTCCCACCTGTTCGAGCGTCCTATCTTTTTGCGCGTCCCACCTGTTCGTGCATCTCACCTGTTCGTGCGTCCTATATGTTCGAAAAATATTATACAATAATAATATATTCATGAAGAAATCTTCCACCTCATCATGCGTACCACTTCTCCAAATGTCCCAGTCTTCACGGGTCCAGCTAATTCGAAAAATTAACCTAAGATCTTTGTTAATGAAAAATGCAAACTTTGCGTTTGAATCGTCCTTTTGTGCCATGAAATGTAATTCAAAAACACACGAATCCCTTATTTACTCTCCCAGATTGGTATATTGTTTAGTCTACTATCGTAAAAGTAAGAGAGTTGTGTAATATGTACTCTATCAACATACATAAACAAACAAACAAACATTCAATTAACGCAGTGAACGCGTAAGTACTACTGTTGCAGTTCTATTCATCCGTAAGGTTAGGTTGCGTCTCTAAATATGGCTCATGATTTTGGGGAAGCAATTTTCATGCTAACTGTACATGGCAGTTTGACTCTGCTAAAATGTGAAAGCCGAACAACGCCAAATCATTTTTGGTTGTTTCGGAAGAATAAAATATATTGATTGAGATTCAAAGATATCTGCGCTACGTTGTACATCTGATTGGCTAGCTACGATTTTTCGTCAAACATAATACGACTTTTTCTGAATAAATCTTGGACGTTAAATACTCAGATCTTACTCCATTCTGATAATATTGAGACTAAACTTTTCTGAACTAAAGTTAAGTTGATTTTTAAGGTCTAAAAATTTGAGCTGGCATGAGTGCTTTTCTTTTAAAATAATTATCCAAATTGTATTTGATGAGACATAAAACATTCACTCAACAGGTCGGACGCATGAAGTGATTAGATTTTCGAACACATGGGACGCACGAACAGGTTGGACGCACGAACAGGTGGGACGCACGAACAGGTGGGACGCACGAACAGGTCGGATTTTCGAACAGGTGTGACGCACGAACAGGTGGGATTCACGAACACATGGGACGCACGAACACGTGGGACGCACGAACAGGTGGGACGCACGAACACATGGGACACACGAACAGGTGGGACACAATCGCAAAAAACAAGCATTGGTAGGTAGGTTTCTACTTAATTAAATCTTCGTAATACCGCTTTAATTCATCGGGAACACACGAAAATAATTATCTCTAGCTTATCATATTAAGCAATAAAATGCCATGTACTTGAAGGGGTGACGTCACTTGAATGATATTAAGAGCTCAATTGAATAATACACCCTACTGGGCGCTAGGCCTACATGCAGCTATAGCGCCCTGCTTAATACACCTCCCTGGCGTTGGCTCGACGCGCAGCTATAACGCCCTACTAAAAATCGGGCGCTTAAAGTGCAGGTACACTATGGCTTGATGCGGTCCAGAGGGCCCCACATTACTTCTAGTGTATACCCTCCACGCCCATGTGTGGTCGGGAGCCAGGACTCCCCAGACCCCAGACGTGCACGTCTGGGCATAGGTATAGGTACATACCAACCTACATTATTTCGATACAAACATGTATATATACTTAAAAACTAATTTTAAAATAGAAAAATATTAGAAAACTTAAGCGTACCGCATGCTTCGAGAATGACACTTGTTACCTGATTGATTGAAAAATAAATCAAAACTACTTGAAGTTTCTATCGGACAAAGAATAATTTTTAAATCGACTCAGTGTCCCATTTTTGAATAAGATTCCAAGGTATTTCCCAGTTTTAATTAGGCGGACTAAAGCAAGTTTTCAGAATATATTTCCAACAATTCCCCCCACGCTTATGTTCGGCTCGTAATGCTAACGTCGTAGGAATCAAATTTTGATAATCGCCCGACGTTCACTTAATTCATTCGGTTTTTTGTCGATTTATCGAGTCTAATTTCTCTTTTTATCTGATTTTTTCTTTCCGAAATCAATCATTTTTTTATTGATTCATTTTTCAATTGATGAGGTCGCCCGATTTGACAATTTATAATTTTATCCTAAAAATTTTAAATTTTTTCATTACTTTTGCCGCCATATTCTCGAAATTTCGAATTCGAGTTCTCTCCTTTTTACTCCGCACAAGTAGAAAAAATACATATATAAAACACATCACAAACATGTATTACGAAAGCACAGATTAGACAAGCAATGCCAATTTTCTCTACAGTAACTGGTCGAGCCGACTATTCCCAACACTGAACTCTCCTTGGAGCAATAATTGCTTAGACACAACCCCGATGAACATTGCACGTCGGTTTTGCAATAGCCCGCGGTGCCAACTCGACCCCGAAATCGTCGGGAGAACACATGTTCCATTTTGTACAAAAATTAGACGCGCATTCGTAATCGTTTCTACAGAATCCATTGGCCCCGACCTTAATTAACTAATTAATCAATTAATCAATTAACATAAAATTAGATAAGTACAATTTTTTATAATTATGAATATTGAATTTAATAAATATTAATTGGTAAATAATCAATAAGTTTCCTGATAGTCGGATAATTTATAAAATTAAATTAGGTACATCTATACTTCAACCAACTTTTTTCCTGATTCCTTTTCGATTTACATAAATCGTTTTTTGGAAATTGCGATTATCAAGTATAATGACAAGCATACATGTAACAGCTCCAAATTTCGCTTAGGGATTCTGGCCATTTTCCGATAATTGAGGTAAATTATTAACAATTGTTGGACAAAAATAGAAAAAAACATGAAAATGGCCAAAAAAACTATTAAATGTCGGATGACAAGCATACACGGGCAGCAACCCCTAATTCTGACGGTCTTATGAAATACAGAAAGTACCATAAATTCAAATCAGGAGTTCACATTGGGGGTTTCGGATTTTCAGAAAGGGTCGAAGACATACCTCACTACGCCCATGTAGGATGACAGGTAAGACCAACGAAAGTATGAATAATTATGTCAATTAAGCTAAAAAAATTTCTGCGATAAAATAGAAGAATTTTGTTCAAAGATTAGCGGAAAACATTTGACTAGCTAGGACTGAATGAAAGACTTACATCTGTTAAACTTCCTCCTTCAAAAAATGGTAATTTCAACATTGCATGTACGAATCTTCAGTTTAGCACAAGATAAGTTTTTCGGTAAGTAGTAGTGATGTAAAAGATCAACTGGATCTGATCTTTTTATCCAGATTCAGATCCGACCAGATCATCTGGATCTGGATCTGGTTATTTTCTGATCTAGTTATCTGATCTGTATCTGGATCTGCCAGAAAATCAGAACCCGATCTTTATCTGGATCTGGATCTGTTTAGTCAAGTTATATCTGGTTAAACAAATCAGAAAGTTATTTTTGCTCGATATTATTCTTTCTGTTTTGCGATTTACTGTGGGTAGGTTATCTAATTAGTTGTAGCCTTACACGCACGGACTGTGTCTCAACAGCCCCACCAGTCACAACAGCCCCACCGCCCCAACAGCCCCACCAATAATCCCAACAGCCACACCAATCCCAACAGCCCCATAACTCCCAACAGCCCTAAAAATCCCAACAGTCCCACTGTCCTACCAACCCCACCGTTCCAACAGCCCCACCGTCTTAACAGCCCCACCAATAAAGCCAACAGCCCCACGAGTCCCAGGAGCCTCACTGATTCCCAGCAGTCCTACCGTTTCAACAGTCCTACCGTTCCAACAGTCGCACTGTCCTAGGCACACATAAGCAGGGGGAAGGGATGTTCAGAGTTTAACCCCCAACCCGAAATTCTGGAAATCCCCCAAATCATGTTAAACCCCCAGAATTTTATTTTTAGCACATTTATCGGTCACTACAACCCACCAGACCACACATGGGCGTGGGGAGGGTTTGGGTGGGTATGCAACCCCCAGAAGTTGAAATACCCCCCAGAAATCAAATTACCCTTCCAGAATTCATATTTTGAAATTTTTCTTGCTTTTTTAGCAATTTTTTGATGCCATTGGATAGTGCTTGATGAGAAACGTCAAAAAATGGTGTTTTTTCGCCATACGACCACTTTTAAGACAATTTTTTTGACCTTTGAAAATTTTTTCACCCCCCCCCACCTAGGATTTTGGTGCTGCCCACCTATGCACCAGACCCACAGGATTTGTTCGCTGCAAATGTTGTTTTCAACTGCCCCACTGTTATAATCATAGATGCACAGCAGGACCGGTCTGGAGAAGGAGTTCTGAGCCAAAAATTGACCTTAAAACTTTTCTGGCTATTTTGAAGCAGATAGCGTGAAAGTTTTAATTTTCATTTAATTCTAACACTTATCTTTCCTTTTTCACTGGAACATTTTTCATTTTTTTCTGATAGTGTAAAATAGACCATAATGAGCAGGAATCCAATCATGCGAGATGACTCGAATGAGGCAAAATCCTGGATTGCGCACAAATGCTGAAGCTTCATTTCTGACAGGTCTACCAGTTTCTCAGGTAGACTTATTCTGAAAATGTGAACCTGCGCACTCGTTTATGGTCTTGATGAAATATACGAATTCTATAAATAGTCAAAAAAATGTCTTTCATAAAAAATTAATATTGCGTGATTTTATTATATCGTATAATAGCGATTGCAGTAATGGTGAGGCTGCTGGGATTACTGGTGGGGCTGCTGGGACGGTGAGGCTGTTGGAACGGTGGGGATGCTGGGATTGGTGGGGCTGTTGGGATTGGTGGGGCTGTTTGGATTTGTGGGGCTGTTGGGATTGGTAGGGCTGTTGGGATTGGTAAGGTTGTTGGGATTTGTGGGGCTATTGGGATTGGTGGGGCTGTTGGGATTAGTGGGGCTGTTGTGATTATTGGAGGGGCTGCTGGAACGGTGGGGCTGTTGGGACGGCGGGGCCGTTGGGACTGGTGAGGCTGTTGAGACATCACCCATGCACGCGGGGGTGGGGGGAGGGGTTTGCTAGGGGTTTTGACCCCACCGGTCCGTGCTGACCCCCCAGAATGGCCAAAAAGTGCCGCTGACCCCCCAAAATTTTTTTCTTTCAGAAAATATTTTTGAAGCTCTGCAGGAAAGTAATTTAAGTGATAAAAATTTATTTAGGGTTGTTTTTTCACATAAATTATCATCAGAATTGACCTTTGAGAGACTTTCTTGCCTAAAAATGGAAAATCTTAAATTTTTTCGAAACTTTTTTGTTGAAAAAGTTGTTCAGTCGATGCGCGACATCGAGAAACGTCTAAAAACAATGTTTTTAGTGCCCATGGGCCAATTTTATCGCTTTTTTCGATGTTTGAAAAAATTCGACCTTGACCCCCAAAATTTCTATGCTGTACATGTATAGTTTTAGTAGGTGCATCAGTCATTTATCAAGAATTTTAACAGCGTTTCTCTTTGTTGAATTAAAATTAAGCTGGTTTCTTCATAGTATTGCATTTTGTGTTGTTAGGTAAATGTATTGTTTGTGTTATTTGACAGTGATACCCCCAGAAATATGACACCCTTTTTTTCTTACAAGCGATCGAAAGAAGCATTTGTTTCTCCTGTTTAACCACAATGTTGCCAAATTCCATACATCTCACGATCCTGTGAATATTTAATGCCGTTTTGTTTATAAAGTTGCCAATTAAAGCTGTTGTAATAATTTTTACATTTTTTATGCCTCAATTTCATGCCCATTGGTAAAAGTCTAAACTTGTGAGTTTTTAATTTTTTGACAATTTTTTTGATATCATTTTTTTTAAAACCTCTAAAATGCAAATTTCCCTCGGCTCTGCACTAGACCCCTCTGGGGGGGTTCTTATATTAGTCCTGCCACCCGAGACCTCCCAATTCATGTGGATTCCGGCGCTTTACGCCCTCCTTTTCAGCGATATAAATTGCTGCACAAAAAATATTTTTATCCGGATCTGTATCTGTATCTGGATCAGTGATCGGACCGAGGGTACTTTTTGGACCCTCGGCCTCGGCCGAGGCCGAGGCCGAGGCAACTTAAAATCCTTGCCTCGGCCGAGGCCGAGGGTAATGCCGAGGGTCAAGCTTGTATACCTATACCCATAAATAGTACTCTTAGAATATTTTGTCATAATACTAAGCACTTTATCGAATGTCAAACAATTCATTCTTATTTTCAATAATAGTAGATTAAATGTGTGAAGGATTTATTGAATAAAGTCAGCAGCATGAAAGCATACTTAATTTAACAAGTTGCCGTTGAGGACTTGGAAAAGTTAATAAAAATATGGCTGAACAAGCCCTTAAAAATTTTTATTACTATAAATAAGAAAACAGTGTCGAAGAAATAAACGAACAAACGAAATAAGCTAAGTAAAGACAGAACTGTAGCCATTGTTGTGCTCGCTTTTGCAGTAATGCATGTTTAAACACGCTTCTTCAGTCATCCAATTCTGGTGTGGTAGGTAATATGACGGAAACTGCACTGTACTTTCCGATCATAGTTTCCCAAGAGTTGAGGGAAGGGTGAAATCCCAACATGGGGGACCAGTAAATTAAGTAATGTCTTTGTATCAGCGAACAAATTTTTGTAGATATATTATATTAATATATTTTTAAAGATACACATTTTTACATACTGCCAGTGTGTGACCTGCAACCGGTATGCAGTCCAAAACAGTGTTTTTTTTGTACAAGATACCTGTTTACATGTACAAAGATGGTATCAAAAAGTCTTTAAACATTTTGTACATGCAAATTTTTGTGTACTATTATAGTATGGTACAGTAGCGATTTAGTGTGGTAATACAGGGTTTTTCGACCTTTAGTAGCGTATCTTAGCTAATTTCCGGGTTTCTGAATATTTGACATTTTTCCTTTGCATTCTAAATGCAAATTCTACTATTTTAAAAATATATAGGACAGACAATTACTGATGCGCCGAAAATTTATGGGAATTTTACACCTTTTTGAAGTTTTTGCCTCTCCAAAAATCTTTGTGCATGTACAAAGACGGTCCTGAAAAGTCTCTGTACATTATGAAAAATATTTGCCGAATACAAAAATCGTGGCCCTAAATGTGATAATTCGGCCTGAATTTATTTGATAATATTAATATTAGTCCATGAGCTTTTGATGAAATTTACGCATAAAACTCGACTGAGAAAGCTAAAACAACTTGTACTGCAAAATCAGAAATATTACAGATATTGTAATATGCCAATTAGATCTTGTAATAAGCACTACTGTGCTTAGAAATATCAATGCAACATCGGGATAAATTAGTCAATTTTATCTTTGAACGGCAAAAAAGTGCAAAGTTGTTAAATAGTACTTATTTTGCATAAAATTTTTAAAAACAGTATGAATCGATACAAAAGATATTTAAATCTGCATAAAGATGCCTAGATTATACAAAAATTGATTTTTGAGTGTTTAATGCCCTTGCTTCAATCTGAATACAGTATATTAGCGATATTTTGCGCGAAGCGCCATAAATTTTTCAAAATTTCCTTAAATATACTGAAAAACGATATAATCAATATCACTTCGTCCAAGAAAGTATTTTAACATTGTATAAAAATGGCTCCAAAAAAATGCGCGAGCCGAAATTGATTTTTGGCAAAACCTGCATTTATTGGCCATTTTTAGGTGCGTTTTTGCGATTTTCGGCCGAAAATTCGTGATCATTTATCCCCTCTCCGATAAAAATGGCCGAAAACCATACGTGTAACAGAGGGGCTTTGGAAAATTCCCCACCCACACAGGGTTGGACGTCCTCCCAAACACCCTTCCCTCCAACATCAGAAAGTTTTGACCCACCCTCCCCATTTTTGGCAAAAATTTGCGCTTTGTTGGCTATTTTTAGGTGCTTTTGCCATTTTTGACATAGAATTAGAGTCGTTCATCCCCCCTAATCCTAAAAATGGTCAAGGACCCCTACCCGAAATTTCTGGCCGTTAAATGTATGCCGAGGAGCCCCTCCAGAAAATTTTGAGCTGTTTCATAGTGATAATTTGTCTATTTACTCTTGCTTACATATAAAAATTCTGTAACACTTCGTGAAATTCTAATAGTTAGCTGCACTTTTGCCATAGTAAAAATCAAGTTCAAAAATATTCAAAAGGTTTTCATCAAAAATCGTCTGACAGTGACATGAGTCTTGTACCCTGAGAGGGGGTAATAACCCTAGCGAGCATGAGAATTAAAACTTAGTCAACACCATACATGCACAGCATGGGAATTCTGGGGGTGAAAACCTTAAGTGCCTTTTTTGGGCCCAAAAATGGCCGGTATGCGTTAAAAACATCGTTTTTTTGGCGTTTCTGACGATACTCTATCCTTCTAAAGCATACAATCATGAAAACAATTTCGAAAAAAGTCGTATAAATTGACCAATATATCGCCTAAAACATGAATATATGGCGCGAAGCGCCGAAAAATTTGGCGATTTTGAGCAAATAGATAGCCAAAAACCCTTAAAAAGACACTTTTTCTACCAATTTTCAGGTAAGTTTAGGAAACTTTTGAAAAATCGCCAATTCTAGGGAGTGAAAAACTTTTTGCGGGGGGGGGGGGTGGAAAATGATTCTGCGGGGGTGAGATCATGTGATGACTCATCACATGAATAATACATTGGCACTTCGCTGTATGTAACTTGGTGTAACTGGGTACGCGACTAAACCAATAGAACAGTCTATAGGTAAAAAATAGCCTGTGTACTGCAGATACATTCTAAATAGTTAATATTCAGTGGATATATTAAACTTATTCAAATTTGATTTTAACCCTCGGCGCCTCGGCACTTTTCAGCTTCACCCTCGGCGCCGAGGCCGAGGCTCCAAAAAACGCCGAGGCTTGCCGAGGCCGAGGCCGAGGCCGAGGCCTCGGTCCGATCACTGATCTGGATCTTTTTAAATTTTGATCTGGCAAAACGATCTGGATTCGATCTGGTTATTTTCTGATCTGGTTATCTGATCTGATCTGGATCTGCCAGAAAATCTGAACCCGATATTTATCTGGATTCGTATCTGGGTAAAAATCTGGATCTTTTACATCACTAGTAAGTAGATATAGGTATAAAATCATTACTTTCCCGGGCCAGATCGAGCTATCCGCTGAATATATATGATAATTGCAAAGATTACTGTAGCATTGCCAATTTTCGCGACAATATCCAAATCCAGCGCTAAAAAAAGCAAAAACTAGCAGAGTTTTTCCTTTGGAAATACGCACATCAGCGTGGCTAGAATAAGGAGACACTAGCATATGTACGTGTTCGGGGGGAGACGGGTGGAATGTTGTTTTGACCGCCCTTGCAATAGACTGACCCCTCGTTGAAAAATGCTGCGACTGTACATATAGCGTGGGAATTTTAGGAGGTCAAGTCCGAAAAATTATTAAAAAGTGGGCACCTTTTGGGTTGGAAAAACGCAGGGTACACATCAAAAACTTTGTCTTTTGGCATTTCAGACAATGCTCGTTTTTTCTAAAACATTAAAGAATTTCGAAAAAATCTCCTAATATTTTGAAAAAATTGAGAAAATCGAATAGAATGTTGTCCAAAGATGAGCATAAGGCGCGAAGTGCCGAAAATGCGACACTTTAAGCAAAAAACGGCCCAAAAACGCTTAAAGGGCATACTTTTGACGATTTTTACGAAAAATTAACCATTCTGGGGTCGCACCTTCTTCGCGGTGAGTCAGTAGCTATTTTGCGGGGTCAAACTACTCTCCGCGACCCTAAAAACGCGTTGACCTCCTAGAACTGACGATTTTACCAAACAATAGTAGAAATGTGCTTTTTTTTAAATCTTTAAACCAACTTTTGACCCAAAAATGTTGGACCTTCGGAGCTTCGCGCTACAGTCATTCTCGGACTTATTTACACGATTTTTTTACTTATGTTTTTAAAAATTTTCCATTTTTTTGTCATAGATAAAACGAGCACCGTCTGAAACGTAGAAAAAAACAACGTTTTTGTTGTGTACTGCTCATAGGCTGACCCCCTTTCCCGAAGCCCCTACTGCACGTACAATGTTTGACAATATTTTCATTGTAGCTCTTGCATACTAGTTTGTTATTGATGCATGTATTTATTTCTTGTTTTTTCGTAGTAATAGTTTTTCTTTTTTTATTTATAGTTTGTAGTAATGATAATAACGAATCGACCATGCCTTTTTATAAATCACATTGGTCTCTCTCATGTCGGTCTATTCATATACGTGAGTAAGTATACGAAAATGTTGCAATTGTGCTGTCTTGAAATTTGCGTATCAGCCTACACTACGGGCTGTATCAGCCTACACTACGGGCACAGGAATGCATAAACGTTACCCGTTGGCATATTTAATTTTCACATTTGATAAAAGTATTATTTGAATAATCAGGTCACTGGCACTATTAAGACTCGTGCGCTATTGCTTCGGACTATAATTATGTTCGTTAGAATCGATATTGCGTCTTAATTTTATCAGACTAAACAATTTTTTCTTGGTAGTTCCTTTGCAATTTAGCAGATTTAATAACCAACCTATGCATCTGAATATTAAGCAATGACAACTTCTGATGAAAATCGGTCCTAGCCGTAGATGCAGAGTGTGGCCGATCTAGGTGGGTCGGCCGGTCTGGTGGTCTAAAATTATGTTTTTAGACTAAAAATACCTCCAAAAATGGTATCAATACTATAGTAGCGTAAAAACTACGTTATTCCACAGTTTCAAGTCAATTTCAAGCACTTATGAAGAAAAAGTTCAATTTTCATCCAATCTTGGCCTTCATTTTGCCTCTCCACGAAAATTCTGCATTTTCTCCTTTGTGAGGGGTCTAAACTTCAAAGTTCCCCACACATGCATGTCTGCTCCTGGCAGTATTATGATTTTTACGGCTAGTAATTTATCAATTTTGTTTTTCTTCACAGTTACAGCTACCTGATAAACTCAGCAAATGGAAGCTGATCATGTGACAAGAATTCTATCGTTTGTTCTTGCTTTTTTGCTCGCTTTTAGACAATTAGATGTGAAGAATGTGGCACCAAAAGACAGTCCGGAAGTGACACTACCAACTATCGAAGATGAATATATATCAAATTGGAAATGGAATGATTCGAGGTTAATAAATCACATAAAGGAGCACTATCTATTCCCACCTTCATCAAGAGCTATTCCGTATAATTTAGACAAGCCTAATGCTATGGGATGGTAGCAAAATGGTGATAAAATTAGAATTAGGTACCTAATTGCTTGGATTAAAGAAAGTAATTTTTAGTGTAAACGTGGTCAAATGCGCATGTGACTGATGGTAACCACACATGGAGTGGGAAGGGGGGGTTGAGGGTATGCATCCACCCAGAAGTTGAAACACCCCCAGAAAAATAACCCCCCCAGAATTCAAATTTTGAAATTTTTTTGCTTTTTCAGCGATTTTTTGATGCAATTCAATAGTGCTCAATGAGAAACATCGAAAAATGGTGTTTTTTTCCGCCATACGACCACTTTTAAGACCATTTTTAAACCTTTGAAAATATTTTCACCCCCCCCCCCAATTTTTTCACCCCCCTTCCCAGAATTTTGGTGCTGCCCACCTATGATAGTGACCCGTATGGATGGATATGTGTAGTTATCAGGCTCGTATTCAAGAGGTGGGAGTACGGCCACTCCTCTTCTTGACCAGAAAAAAGTCTTGAAAAGTAAGATAATGCATGGAAGGATGGTAAAATTGCATGTCTTTGTCGTAAAATCTTCAAATTTTTAGCGCTTCGCGCCATATATAGAACATTTTTGATAATTCTGCCTCAAGAACGACCGAAAATGACAGTTTTATAGCCTTTTGAGAGTTGAAATTTTTACCCTCGAAATGTTCGAATTTTATGATTTTAATGAATAGAGTATGTCTAAAAACGCTGAGAAATACGGTTTTCGCAAGCTATCGACGAAATTTCCGAAACATAGGTAGTTTTAGGCCAATTTATGTTGGGTCCACCCCTTCCATGGGCGAATAAATCATGGATGTGTGCCTAAGAAGGACTTCGGACGCTTGAATTACCCTGATTGAATTCTTAATTGTCCAGATAATTTGTTTTATTTGGATTATCAATTTTTTCTTTTAATTTATCACGTAATGAACCATGCATGAACTCAACATCGTTTAATCATACATTAATGGCAATCACCATTATTCCAAACAATTTAAAGTCCCTGAGTCTATTTTTTTCAACAATGGCTGTTCAAAATAATAATGTTTTCCTATACAAAAACTTCTTTAGCTATAGTTATCGAGAACGCTTTTTTCTGAGCTTTCTGAATCTGAAATAAGTCACACGGACTTCTCAAATTCTAGTTCTTGTTTACTTCAGTCAAATTTGTTAACTTTGAAGTTTCCAAATAAAAGACTGAAACAAAAACATACGACTTAATACGACTTAATATAGTATTTTTGCATACATGTAGGTGAATAGCTGAAGTTCCAGAATCTGTGATGGTGAAGATTCACTATACGACTAAAATGGAAAATGACAACAATAACATTGAATGCGATATCATATACTTTTTCATTGCTTCAGGCCAGTTCAGACATACAAGATAGAATTAAACATGTATGTGCGGTTTGAACCCACTGAATTAAATATACCTGACGGAAACCACAGAATAAGCTTTTTCTTCAAAACACTTATCAGAACCACGAGAAATAGATTGATGCAATACACGTACAGCGTGGAAATTCTGGGGGGCAGCCCCAAAAATTTTGAAAAGGGCCTTTTATAGATTAGAAAACGATGGATGCACGTCAGAATAATATTTTTTGCATTTCAGACAATCCTCGTTTATGCGTAAAAACTTAAAAATTTGAAAAAATTCGAGTAAATTGAACAAAATAATAGTCAATGATGAGGAAATGACGCAAAGCGCCGAAAATTTGACACTTTAGCTGCAAAAGTTAGCTAAAAACGCTTAAAACAATAATATTTATAGGATTTTTGAAAAATTGACAATTCTGCGTTTTTACTTAGCTTTTGGCACAGAGTGTCAAATTTTAACCGCCTCGCACCTTATTTTCTCGTTTTTGACTATTACTTTGTTCAACCTTAATTTTTTCATTTTTTTGAATTGATTTATGCCTTTGTGTTCTAGAAAAAGCGAGCATTGTCCCAAACGCCAAAAGACAGTACTTTTACGTTTAATCATTGTTTTGGTCCAAAAACTACTTTTTAAAATTTTTCGGGGCCGGGTCCAAAAAATTCTTATTAAGTACCTACCCGTCTTCGGGCCACAATCTAATCGTAAACGCCAAAAACGATTTTGTAACGTTCTGGACGATGCTTTTTTCAGAACATCAAAACATAAAAAAATTCTAGAAATTGGAAAAAATGAGAATGAATGCCACAGAGTATAGTTGTAAAAATGAGCATACGGTGCGATCCCGCAGAAAATTTGACGCGTACGAGACCAAAGCAAGCCAAAAGCGCTGATAAAAGCACACTTTCCACAATTTTTTGAATAATCGACAATTCTGGGAGTCGCTACGCAGCCAAACGTGGGTTTAATGGAAGAGAGAGTGTTGGAGAATTCGACATTCGACAGAGTCCCTAGACCCCAGATTCCAGAGTCCCTAAACCTAGACCCTAGACCCCAGAGTCCCTAAACCCCCGAGAATTCGACATTTGACAGAGTCCCTAGACCCCAGAATTGAATTTTTGGTATGTTTTGAAATGTTTGCCAGTTTACGCCACTACTCTTCAGAATTAGGCTGGTGCTCATGTACATATGGTCGCAGCCATAGATGCGCAGCATGGTCGATCTGGGGGAGGGCCAGCTGGTGCCTAAAATTGAGTATTTGGGGGGGGTCAAAATGACCTTTAAAACTAGTATGAGCTAAAATAGCCTTATAACTACATTATTACACAGTTTCTGGTCAATTTGAAGCTTTTTCGAAGCACATTTTCAGTTTTCATCCATTTTTAGCCATAATTCTGCCACACTTTCCCCCACAAAATTTTCTGTTTTTAGATTTCTACGGTCCGGACCTTGTTGTAACAACTATCTAACACCAAACATGGGCGTGGAACGGATCGGGGTCTGGGGTATACAAGCCCTGCAGACCCTGAGAATTATATTGTTACTAAGTTTTTTTTGCGATTTCAGCCCCAGAATTTTCTTGCTGCCCATGTATGGTTAACACCCCCTGAACCCCCCTCCCTTACGTGCGTGTCTGATTACCACTCTTTTATGTATTAGCAATGCTCGAACAAATTTTAATTAATCTGATGCCCTTGAATCGGAAGACAAGCGGGTTTTTCATCGAGGCTGGAGCATTCGATGGTGAACAACTATCTAATACTCTATACCTGGAAAAATACTTCAATTGGACTGAATTACTAGTGGAACCCGAGCCAGCAAATTTCCGCAAATTGTTATCCAAGAAACGGAAATGCTGGCTGGCGAATTGCTGCTTAAATGGCGAGCAAAAACCAGTTCAGCTATCAACCTATTCTATGGGTCCCGGTAGCGTTTTAGCCAAAGATCTGACTTTTATTGAAAAAAATTTCGTCCGATTCATTGGACAAGGGAATAAGAGGAGAGTGTGGTGTTTTAATCTTCAGTCCTTGCTACTGGCCATTGAAAAAACGTCAAACATCGATTATTTAGTGTTGGACACGGAAGGAAGTGAGCTGCAGATATTGCCATCGCTGAATTAGGCAAAACTGAATCTGAAAGCGTTGCAGGTGGAATATGAATCGCGGAAGAATTATATTTTAATCGATCGAACACGATCACGGAGGCGCATTCTCGAGTACAGACGTTTTGTTCGAAAGCATTTGCCGAAAATGAAAGAAATCGAAGTGACACAACAAAATGTCCTTTTTATGAATACTAATGTGGTTTAATGCGCATTTTGTTCAACGCATAGTGAAATTGGGCTTCATATTAGCTTGCCTCCAGCTTGTTTCATAGTTCGCAATACCTTTGCTTGACGCCATGGGGATTGATCAACGATGATATCCATAAATTAAAAAATTCGTTGCGTACATGTGACAGTTTGGCTATTTTTTATATCTAATCTTCGTTTACACACATCGTTCTGAGATGTGCTTTCTTATTTTTGATGTCGTACTCTAAGATCGCACATTAATTTCGCGAAACCTCCTTAATTGATGGCGTAAATTGATCACAAAAGCAGGTGAGACAAGTAGCGCCAGCTACATAGCTGTCACAAGAATTAGATACGTACTCGTACAGTGAGATTTTCTGACGGGCGGAACGGATCCTTAGATTTTCATATTAGTATTAAATACAATTCGAAAAATCCGTCCATTATGCGTAAATTATCGAGTTTTGCATTCAATCTGATAGGCAGAATCATTTCAAGTGCCAAAATTATTAAAATGTCGGAAGTTTAGCATAAAAATGCACAAAATTTGTCCAAACCTCGGCTCAAAAGTCAAAAAAACGCAAAACGCCGCTAAAACACAGCAGGTCTCTTTCACATTTTCTAGAGCTTAGAGTTAAATAAAATGTATTAAATATGATGCGAAGAGCTGAAATGCTTAGAATTTTTATAAGAAGAAATAGGTAAAAGTTTTTAAATTACTATGTTCATACTTTAAAAAATCTTTGTAACCACAAAATCGATGCTCTATACAAAAACTATTTTTTGACATCAAGATATGGTTTTTAGAGTGCCAAGAAAGTTAATCTTACTAATGAGAGCGTCAAAAAATTTGTAACAATCTTGATCAAAGTGATTAAATCATTAAAAAATACTCATACATTTTTTATTGCGTCCAATATTTTTTGGCGACGGAGGGGAGGCGGCTGCCCATCCCTGCCAACCCTCAATCCGCCGTTGAATATGCAGTTTATATTTTATTTGTGCAAGATGGTATGAGTAAATGGAGTCTAGAATACAAGAGCGCTTGGGAGATTCAGGAAAAATTTCTCGCCGTATCAATTGCTTGCCAAAAACTAATTATTTCTGATAAAAAAGCTAAAATTATAATAAATTTACATAAACATTCCTAAATATGATGCTGTATTAGGAAATCGCCTTGCACTCGAAAAATGTGCTGTTTGCCTCCGGATGAAAATAAATCTGCGAAGAATGCTAATTTTATGAATGTTTTAGTCTATCTTAGACTAAAGTCAATTAATAATAATTATAAAAATAGTTTTAAACGATAGAAGACAAGTAGCAACATTGACGTATGCATTTAACAACAAAATAGCAAAAATATCACAAAATTAAGAAGGCCAACTCAGAAAACCTACTACAAGGTTTTTAGAGAATTGGAGTTTTACACGTTTTCCCTGGATTAGACAGTTCAGGGAATTCAGAAAGTTCAGGGATTTCAGGCACTTCGCTATATACTATGCACGAAATGGCAAGCTTGCGTCGTATAAATATACAAAGTGGCCCATAAACAAGGCTACATTCCAACTCAACATGTCATAGTTGAGTTCAGTCGATCTGAAGATCATACTTAAAAACTAACTGCATCAGCTAAATTTTTGTTTCATTTATCCGAGAGCTTTTTCTGAAAATCAATTCCGCGGCTACAGTAAGTCTATCTTCCCTACTTACTGTAGACCATTTAGAGATGACTGTAACGACATAGCAAGGACGGGTTTTTCAGTAAAATTTCTTACAGCATAATTTATTCTCGTCTTCCAGCAGTTCATGCAACATGCGGATGGAATTCGCGCAGTCAGCTTGTCATAAACCGACCCTTAAACACAATAGACTAGAATTTTAAACATCGCCGAAAACTTCCGCGTTAGTCGTAGAATGTCTGATTGTCGTTGAAGCAATACGAGTTTGATACCTGCTGCAAGATTTTTAATAAGCGCACTTACTATAGTATGTCATAGCACTGTTTAGATGCTTGAATTAAGTTTCTATAGACGGTTTAGTGCATTAAAAATGAAAGATTATCGGCCAATCTCCCCCACTCAGCTTTTCTGTCGAGTAACAGTAAATCCCCTAATTAGGCATACTGTAGCCTTGTGAAAATTTATTGAAAAAGCTCTCAAATAAATGAAACAGACTATAGTTCCTCATGTCATTTTGGCCCGAAAAGTCGGGATATGGATAACTCGTCCCCGACATTTCGCCCCGCACAATTCGCCCCCCAACAATTATAGTTGAGTGGCACCAAAATTCTGGGGGTGCATGATTTTTCAAAGGTCAAAAAATTGCCTTACAAATGGTTGTATGACGAAAAACACCTTTTTTCAACGTTTCTCATCGAGCACTGTCCAATAGCATCAAAAAATCGCTAAAACAGCGAAAATATTTAAAAAAACTGAATTCTGGGGGTGTTTTGATTTCTGGGGTAATTCCGACTTCTGGAGTGCATACCATACCTGGGCGTGGGGGGTTTCGGGGTATGTGCCATACATGGGCAGCAAGAAAATTTGGGGGGAAGGGGTGCATAATTTTTTAAAGGTCAAAAAATGGCCCTAAAAATAGTGGTATGGCGAAAAAACACCATTTTTCGACGTTTCTCATCGAGCACTATGCATTGGCATCGAAAAATTGCGAAAAAAAACGAAAAAACTTTCAAAAATTGAATTCTGGCAGTATTTTGATTCCTGGGGGGTATTTTGGTTTCTGGGGGGCATACCCGTCAAACCTTCACCCCCCACGCCCAGGTGTGGTATGCACCCCTAGAAACCAAAATACCCTCTCCCCAGAATTCAATAATTTTTTTTGTTTTTAACAATATTTTGATGCCAATGGATAGTGCTCGTTGAGAAACATTGAAAAATAGTGTTTTTCACCACACCACCATTTTTAAGGCAATCTTTTGACATTTGAAAAATCTTGCAACCCCCAGAATTTTGGTGCTGCCCACGTAAGGTGACAGGGCTACAAACCCCCCATACCTTCCAACCACGCCCAGGTATGAGCCTCACATGTGCAACGACCATAGATGCACAACATGACCGAGCTGAGAGTAGTGGAGGTAAGCTGATCAAAGACGGATTCAAGAACTTAGATTTTTCGGCTGAAATGACCCTAAAAGCCGGTGTAAGCTCGAAAATAGCATTGAAAACTACGTTCCTATACAGTGTCTGGGTAATTTAAAGCATTTTTGAAGAAAATGTTCAGTTTTCATCCGTTTTGCCTCATTTTTTCGTAAAATTTCCCATTTTTTCAGTCTGGGGTACTAGACCATCCTATGCCCGGACATTTCTGCTTGCGACTGGATACAAATGTCTAACCTTGAGAGTTTTGGAGAAGGTTATTTAAAAGAACACGAAGTGGATAAGCTGGACACGAATAAAAATCTAAAGTGTTACAAAAGCACAACTTTTACGCCACTTTAGTCTTTAGATTTTACATGTGTTACATCATGACTCCACTTTGACCCAAGAAACTCACTATTATATGCCTGGACCGAGTGACTACCAGACATGCACTTAGGATAGGGAGGCGGTTCATGAGGTCTTGATCCTCCAGAATGAAAATATGGCAAATTTTGTGGGAAAGTGAGGCAAAATGCAGGCCAAAAATGGATAAGAATTGAAAATTTTCTTCAAAAATGCTTCGAGCAGAAACTGTGTAATTACCTTCCTTTAACGCTGTTCTAACGTTTTTACCAGTTTTTGAGGCCATTTTAAGCCATAAAAGCTCAATTTGTGTCCCCCTCTACCGGCTGACCCCTCCAGATCGGCCACGCTTTATATCTATGGTGACCACTGACCACCCGCGATCGTGCTGTATGGTCACAGAAGGAGAATTTTTGACACAAATGTCAATGATAGAAAATAACGAGCAAGTGCTGAGCAAAAGTACATAAGGATTTTTCCTAATGTACTTTTGCTCCGCACTTCTTTACACCATTGATACATTTGACACGGTGTGCGCAGTGCGAGTATATAAGCGAAAATCACTGTGTACTCGCATTCCACTGACTGCATTAAAGTTGTGTTCGTGTACTCCGTGAAGAGAATTATAAAAGATTTAGCATTGAAATCTACGTTCCTATACAGTTCCTGGGTAATTAAAAGCATTTTTGAAGAAAATGTTCACTTTTCATCCGTTTTGCCTCATTTTTCGAAAAATTTCCCATTTTTCCATTCTGGGTTACTATACTAGACCATCCTTTGCCCGGATATGTCTGCTTGCGACTGAATACATATGTCTACACGCTCTAGATTGGGGGAAGGTGGGTCGAAAGAACCACCAAAGAAGTGGATAATTCTTTTAGGATGCAGATCTGAAATAAAAGCTAAACACGAATAAAAATCCGAAGTTTTGTATAAGCAGCATCTTCACGCCACTTTTTAGAATGGCAAAATGGAAAATTTGTGGGGAAAGTTCGACAAAATGAAGGCAAAAAGCGGAAAAAAATCGAGAATTCTATTAAAAAATACTTCGACCACAAACAGTGTAATTAATTACCTTCTTTCAACGCAATTCTAGCGATTTTAGCAATTTTTAAGGTCATTTTGACCCGAAAAAGCTCCATTTTTGTCCCCCCATACTAGCTGGATCCTCCAGATCGGCCCTGCTTTATATCTATGGTGACCACTGACCAACCGTTTACCTTACCGATCGTGCTGTATGATCACCTGTCCGTGTACTCGGCCGCCATTTTTTTAAATTTATCGTTTTTACTGCACGAACCTCCGCATTTCAAAATTTTCGGTCCGCGGAGCGCATGTTGCCGGTGTCGCACTTACAGACATGTATTTCATGTTTTAACGCGAGACAATTGAGCACGAGTACATAAGGAAAATCATCTGTGTACTCGTACTCTGTGGTCAAGAGCGAAAAGTAGGGCGGAGCGCGGACAACGAGTACACAGTGTAAATTGCTTATGTACTTTTGCTCCGCGCTCCGTGCAACTTTGATGCAGTCAACGGAATGCGAGTACACAGTGAATTTCGCTTATGTACCTGCACTGCGCACACCGTGTCAAAGGTATCAAGGGTGTAAAGAAGTGCGGAGCAAAAGTACATAAGGAAAAATCCTTATGTACTTTTGCTCCGCACTTGCTCGTCATTTTCTGTGTTGTAATCAAAGCAGTGCGGAGCGCGGACTTAAAGTACATCTCAGAAAAATAACAGGAAATTCGTACAGCATGTACAGTATTGATTTTATCTGATAATAATCGTGAGATAGAAAACAACGATTATTGATCTATTATCATTAAAATTTGAATCAAAAATTCTAATTTTGTGGCCATACAGCACGATCGGTAAGATTAATGGGTTGTCATTGGTCACCACAGATATAAAGCATAGCCGATCTGGAGGGGTCAGCCAGTATGGGGGGAGGACAAAAATCGAGCTTTTTAGGGTCAAAATGGCCTCAAAAATTGCTAAAAGCGCTAAAATAGCGATAAAAGAAGATAATTACACAGTTTCTGGTCGAAGTACTTTTCGATAAAATTTTCAATTTTTATCCGTTTTTGGCCTTCATGTTGTCAAACTTTCCCCACAAATTTTCGATTTGCCATTCTGGAAAGTGGCGTAAAAATGCAGCTAATGTAAAACTTTAGATTTTTATTCGTGTTCAGCTTTTATTTTACATACGCATCATCAAAGAATTATCCACTTCTTTGGGCTTCTTTCGACCCACCTTCTCCCAATCTCAAGTGTGTAGACATATGTATCCAGTCGCAAGCAGACAAGTAGTATAGCCTGTCACCCTGGCGTGTAACGTTATAGCATAGCCCATGTTATAAGATAGGTGGAACTAGGTTCGGGAACTTTTTCCTGTGTTATAGTATAGGCAAACGTGGTAGGCAGCTGGAAAATGGGGGTTGAAATGTGCGCCCTGGCTCTGAGAATGTGCGCCCTGAGGGGGTTCCCTGTGTTATAATATAGGCGGGGGTAAGGGGTGCGCCCTGAGTGCGCCCTGGGTATTTTGCCGAAAAAATAGTTGTCCCTGGTGGGGATGAGGAAACTTATCCCTGGGGGAAGGGGGAAGTTCGGGAACTTTCAAAAAAGTTGTCCATAGGGATGGGGGTAGTTCGGGAACTTTTGTCCTTGGGGGGAAGGGAGTTCGGGAACTTTCAAAAAATTGTCCCAGGGGGAGGGGCCACCATTATGGGTCCATTAGCGCCTTCTCTTTAAACTTAGGATAAGAGGGGCCGAGGGAGGGTAGTATAAGGTAGGCCTATAATAGGAATAGGATAAGAATGGGATGGTGAACCACTTTACACCACTTTACACTTTACACTACTTTACACAAGTTTACACTTTACACTACTTTACACTTTACACCACTTTACACTTTACACCACTTTACACTTTACACTACTTTACACAAGTTTACACTTTACACTACTTCACACTACTTTACACTTTACACCACTTTACACTTTACACGACTTTACACCTCTTTACACTGTACGTTACATTTTTTGCTGCTCTTTAAGCATGAGCATAGAATGAGAGGATTTGCGCGGGTCACAAGCACCACCAAAGCGCTGTTTTTGGAGGAAAAAACTTATTGCACTTGAGGCATTTTTGTAATCAGATCATAATGATGATTATTAGCAGCATGTAAATCAAGCACCTTATCAGCCACAGACCCTTGAAAAAACAAAATATTATTATAATATACTTTTATTTGGTTAGCTCTATATAGCTATGTTGACAGATTTAGGATTGCCTTTTCGTAAAGTAAAATGTTGTAAAATTTCGTTTTTTATGAAGCGAATGATGTAAAGAATGGTCAGAGTGACTAAAATGGCGATACAGCTTAAAAGTTCATTAGAAATCGCACCGAGTTCTTCTTTATGCACACATTTTACATTGCTTTCTAGGCACCTTCCTTCAATATTAATTCCTCGAAAATTTTCATCAATTTTCATACAGGTTTTACACGCAGGCTCAAATTTCATAGACTCGAGTTTTGGCAGGCATGTTGTTAAATTTTTCCAATCGGAAACTTGAAAATCACAGCTTTCTTTCAAGATTATGTTTTGAACGGATCTAGGTAGCCTATTATAGTCTGCTAAATTATGACAAACTATGGTAGACTCATTTACATAATGATCACAATATGGATCAAGCCCATATGTAAAACGTAAGAGCACTAACAAGAAAATCATCTTTTCTAATGTAAGCAGCACTGCTTCTATTTATAATCTACTGTCGTCTGAAATGCAATTTTACGATAGTCTTGCCAAATTCAAAAGGTACGGGCAGATCTTGATCACTTTTAATGTTCACTTCAATGGTATTGAATGATTTTTTGAGCACAGGTATATAATGCGGACTAATATATGCGTGATTAACAATATCCATATATTTTCCTTCTATATTCACAACCTGCAGAAGCGGCGCGAAAATATTTCCAACGATTTGAGGCTCAACTATATCGCAATATACGTAAAAGTTATGCATTCCGCCTAGCATATCGGGTGAATGGTGGGCAGCTATGGTCAGTTCCTGGGCAATAGTATAATTTATATTTTTAAGCTGACTTTCAAGAAATCCCAACATATACATCAAATGACTCGTTAGAATTAAGCTTTGAATGTAATCAGTGTTAATTACTATGTGACAAAATTTCTTATTTTCATTGTATTTGAACTTTAGGTACTCTGTGTATTCAAATTTTTCTTTCAAACTGACCGTTTTTAAACCATTGGTTATAGTTTGAATGAGGTCATGTATATTTAAATATCTTGCTCGAGGAATAAGCAATTTTTGTCGCACATTGTTTTTTATATCATAAAATTGTATCATATTCTGCTCCTTGGAAACATTGTGCCATGTATTTGCATAAATTATTTCTACTAAACCAACCTCCCACTCACCATTCAATACAATTTGTCTAGGCAGATTGGTAAGAAATGTGGCTGCAGTATTTGATTGCTGCGAATTGCTCGGAAGCGTTAGATAAAACTGTTTAGTATCCATTTTTTATAATTTAAGCTTATCAAAGTATTTATAAATTTTTTCTGTCAGCATGGACAAAACAATATTTTTGAAGGGGATATTATTACTCCTGTAGATCAGAAAGTAGATGCACATATGACCGCAACTAATGGAAAAAATTCCTTGTGTTTGGACATTATTGTATGTATACATGAGAGCATTATTAGAAATGTAAAGCTTCAACTGCGCAGGTGGCTCTAAGCCGTAGCTATCATAAAAGTCACAGCGTTTCTTGCTTACAAAATACAAAGCAACCCAGTGTGAGCCAGGCTCATTGCTATTGTCCAAATTGACCACTAGAGCTGCAGGATAATTTTTTATAGGTGGCAATCGATCTAATGGAAAAACACCTAAAAATATATTCATTTTGATATTATGTTCAAGAATTTTGAATATTTCAATGGTATTCATGTTTAAGCACTATAGTCATGAAACGTGTTTCGATTCTTATCAATCATTACCAAATTATCAAATTCAGCATATATAATGATTTCTACACCAGAATCAGGCAAATTATCAGCAAACCTTACAGTTATGCTTGTTGTTCCTTCATGAGCAAGATCCCAATGCCCTCCATCATCTGCATCGGGAGTCAAGTCGAATACAAAAAAGCAGTGACTTGTTTTAAATTCATCTCTGCTAATGAAATTACCTTCACGACCTATATCGAGTGCATCATACATTTGATTATAGGCTTGCAAGTACCTATCATGCTTAAATGCAATGCCAAGTGGGTAAGCAGGGTAGGTTATACCCCCACACGTTACTTTTGCATCATATATGCTGAAAGGTTTGAAGTTGAAAGGCGATTTTGCTAGATTGCCTCGATAAGCACTGCCTTCAACACAAGCAAATACAATACGTCTAGGTAGCTGACCAGTGAACAATGTATAATTTGGCGTTTCCCTAGCAGGGTTTGATATATGCAAGTTAGTGATAGCTACGCGCCTTATAGGATATTTGGCTGTGTATGAAAGCATTGTTTGCTCTAGAGCTAAATTTACTGTGTCCAAAACCTCAACTTTTCGAACAAAAAATTTCATTTGAGAGACTTTCAAGTCTAAGTTAACATCCTCAAAACACTGCAAAGCAAATGCATTACTATTTCTGTGTAATTCTAAGCGAAAATCGGTAAAATTGACTAAATACCTATCTTGCAAGAACATATCAATATGAAGTGGAGCCGCAACTTCTACAAAATTTTCATCTTTAAACATAGCAGCTCGCTTTTTGAATGATTCACTATCTTTTGTGTCAACATTAGTGCCACCATCATGAAAATATAATGCTGCCTGTAAGTGTGAGTGCTTTGCATCAAATCCATAATTTAATTCAGTTTCAAAATAAGATCTATATGCATATTTATCAGAGCTATCAAAGACTAAGCGGCCTCCTAGAAAACATTTCACTTGCTTGAAAAAAAGTTTTACCTATAAGATTGATAGGGGCATAGTCTGGTACCGCTGTTCCTGCAGCAACTGTTGGTTTTTTAATTCTTAATAGCATATAAATGTAATTTTTATTTAGCTGAAGGTAATGAGGATCGGGAGGTATTCTAAATTCATATGGCCCTTCATTAGTAATAGGATGCGTAGGGTGAATTTCATGCCAAAAGCCTCGCTTTACTACCACTTGGGTAGGAGGGACCGTAAAGAGGTCCAACTCAGTTTTAGTACTCGGAATAGATTTTACGTCTATGAGAGCCATGTTTTTTAGAAAACGCATCGAGTGCATTAGTATTTATAGACTTTGGGCGACTACCAAGACCCTCTCCTTGCTGCATAGCTTGAGATGCTTCATCAAAAAGTTGGGCGGCTTCTCGCTTTGAGTGCTTTTTAGTAGATTCAAAAAGAGGTTTTCCCTGGGCCAAATCGGATGCTATATTTGAACCTGCAACTAAAGCATGTTTTCCAACGTGCTTACCAATAGATTGCAAAACAGGGACGGCCATTCTGAACAGGGAGCGGAAAAAACTGCCAAGACCACCACCTCGCTGGTATGGGATACCCTTGAACCCATCCAATCCATAACCAGTTTGGGCAGCCTGCCCTGTATAATATTCCAGCCAAATGTTGTAATTGTCGGGAGTAAATTGAACATGCATTTTTGTAATTTTTCTAAAAAATAGTGAGAGAAAAGTATTTATAGACTTTCGTCCCAGTCAAAATCATCACCTGCGGCAAAAATCTCCCTACCTTGTCTATTACCAATACTTGCTAGTGGGACATTTGTGCGGTTCAACACTTTCAGCAATTCCTTTGTACCAGGATGTCTGCTTATTTTCTTACGCTCACGTGCTAAATCATTAATTAAATCTGTAATGTTTGAGCCTTCAATTTTTTGCCCATCTATAACAAGCTCACCATCAGACTCTATTTCAATAAAAGGGTTTGTACGAATATAGTGGAGAAGCATTTTAGCCTTAGGAATTTGATTTTTTGGCATAGCAGTTAGTATTTCATCATTGCTAAGTACATCACTTGTATGTTCAATTATATTGGCTTTGTACGGTTCCTGTTTCTGTTCATGCAATCGCTTAAATTTGCCAAGTATCTGATTATATTTTATAAGTTTTAAATCAGATGGTATATTTTTGCTGTTCAACACTTTCTGCATCTCATTATCCAAGGACTCTAGCACAACATCAATAGGTTTAGTCCGCTCGCTGATTTCAGCGGGTATAAGAATCATTTTTTCAGTATGTTTCATTTTCTACCTGTTATTGCATCAGCTAAAAGACTGCCTGCAATTGTAAGTATCGGAGTTAACAAAAGAGGAAGAAAACCACCGTCCTGTACTATAATATTTTTTCTTTCTTTTGTACTGATTTGTTTATTATTTGCCAGACGTCTTATTTGATTTTGATATCTCCGAAGTTTGTTTATATCTTTTTCGGAAAAAGGAATGTTACCATTTAAAAAATTGCTTGCACAGTCACAGAGACAAAGTATTTGATCTTTACTGGCAGTATTTATAATTGACTCCCTTTGAGGTTTTCTTGCTCGACTCAGAAGGTGTAAGCACACAATATTGCGTTTTAATCGTTCTTTACCCATTTTTATTGGTTACACCGTCATTATTAGTATTTATAGATTTTTTTACATAAACAGTCGGATGCTTGCTAAATATGTTTGTTTTAAGTCTTAATTCATCTCTAGCATTTTGGGTGAGATCTATCAAGAGATAGCCATGTGGCTGAGAGGTAGCATCAGAATAAGCTTCTAGGAAATATTTGGAATTTGTTGGATAAAGTTGGCGAGACAAAATTTGTGACTGTAATTGATCGGCAGGGTTTTTAAATAAGACTATATAATCAGAGTTTATGCGTGAAGTTCTGAGGCCTTCAAAGAACACATTTTGAACAATGTGAATGATGCTAATATTCCAATGATGACATCTCCTTGTGAAAAGCTGTACAATTTGAACATTACCCTTGCTCTCTTGCATTAGATCATCTAATATCAAAAGTTGCGGCATTGGACTAAACTTTTTTAAATAACTAAAATCAGGAAGCCCTTCTATAAATGAAACATCTTGCATTTCCCTATACAGCGGCTGATTTTCGGCAAAGCACCACCAAATCTTTTTAATTTTTGTATCAAACAAGTGTGCTCTGTTTTCTAATAATTGCCTGACAAAAGTTGTCTTGCCAGACTTTGTTGGCCCAGAAACAAGGCAAGTAAAAGGGTGTTGAAAAATCATGGTTTATAAATATGTATTAAGAAACAGGTGGGTATATATAGAAAATGGTTACTATACAGAACATAGTGCTTACTGCAGCACTTAAAGACACACTTGATCTAGATGAGATATATGCAAAATTACCAAATACTGCACAATATAACCCTCAGAAATTTCCAGGTATCATATATCGACCACCTCATGCTACATTATTGATATTCAAGTCAGGTAAAATAGTATGCGTAGGAGCTAAAAAAGTTAAAGATGGCGAAAATGCAATAAAACATTTTATAGAGCTAATAAATGCACAAGCCTGTTACCTAAAAATACAGCCTCAGCTGTTTGTAGGCTCTGCTGATTTAGGATTTCGCATAAATCTTTGCAAATTTTATGAGTTGGTTAAAAGAAAATGCATGTATGAAGTAGAACTCTTTCCTGGCTTAATATATAAATTCAGAAATGTAACGTTTTTACTCTTTACAAGCGGAAAAATGATTCTCACGGGTGCAAAAAGAGAACATGAATTGCATATAGCACATAAAATAATTGAAACAATGCTTCAACAATGCCGCATCGACTGAGTAATTTTGCAAGAAATTTTCTAAAGTCTGCAGGAAATTTTCCAAACTCTGCAAGAAAATTTCCAAACTCTGCAAACTTCCTATGCTTAAGCATGTAGAAATTTTGTCAAACTTTACAAGAAATTTTCTAAACTTTACAAGAAATTTTCTAAAGTCTGCAAGAAATTTCCCAAACTATGCAAAAAAGTTTCAAAACTTTGCAAAATAAAACTGAGTCTTGTGTGCATATTTGTCTTTTTGTAAGCATTTCCCCAGCTAAAATGGCGCTCACTATACGTTTATCAGATCAGGGACCCAAGAATCAAATTTGGGCGGGTAACCTCTCCATCGAACAAAATAATCAGTTTTGTTGCCACGTTTTCGAGTTTTTAGAACCTTTTCAACAATGAATAAATCATCTGTCAGAACATTGATTTTTTGCAATTCTGGTTCGTAGAAAATACCTTCCAATTTTTCGCCCTTTTGGTCCTCTAAAATATAAACTGGTGGGGTTCTAGCGTACCTCTCTTTAATAATAAAAAATTCTTCGGTCCAATTTGGCCAATATCCTTTTTCAAAAGTGCGCTTAACTTTACTCAACCTTACTTTATCGCCAACATCAAATCTAAATACTGTATCTTTTTTTGTAATGCGAAAGGCTTTATTTAAAATTTCTTGCTCATTTTTTGATGATACGTTCGCCGGAAATGTACCTATAGTTCTATGCATCGAATGATTATAATTATACATAAGATTGTCTAAGACATCAATATACCTGTACGTATTCTTTTTAGTAAAGTAGCGCCACATCTTTTCTTTTAACGTTCGATTAAATCGCTCTACTACCGATGCTTTCATTTCACTTTTAGTAACAAAAAAGTCGACAGATTCAGATTTCAAAAATTTCTGAAATTCCTTGTTCACGAATTCTTTTCCTGCATCAGTCTGCAATTTATATGGTTTGCGCTTTGACAGTGCAAAAATATGCTTAAAAGCCTCAGCAATATCATTAGAATACTTGCTTTTCAAGGGTATAGACCATGCACACTTTGAGAAAATGTCTATACAGTTCAATAGGTACTTGTAGCCATCATTGTGCTTAGCTAGTGATTGAAGATCAACCAAATCAGCTTGCCACTGCTCATCAATGCTGCTCACTAGAACCCTGTTCCGTGAATATTTTCTTAATGCAGGTTTGTGTAAGGTATAAGTAGGCTGTTTTTCTAACCACGCTTTTACATCTTTAAATTTTGCTTTAGGGCGCAGCTTTTTTACACGAGTGTAAAGCTGAGCAGCACTAGTATACCCGGTTTTTGGGTTATAATACAATTTTTTCAATGTTTTATCCATTTTTTATGAGAAAACTACATTACTATTTATAAAGGGGAGCTATATAAGACAATTTACGTTGTACCAAATACAATTATCGTACATATTTTCAAACAGGTTCTTCCCGTTTGAATTGAACTGTTGCCATAGGCTAAACAGCTGTTCCATTTTCTTTTCCAGAATACAATCTTTCAAGTCTAACGCAAACTGCCAAAACGCGTCGCGTTTCAGCTCTTCTCTTCTTTGCTCCTTAAACTCATCATTAACAATTCTCCAGAAAAACGCACCTATACTCTGAACATCACGATTTGTGACAAACCGTTTACACGCTTTTTCAACAAGTTTAACGATAAATTGCTGGTAGGTAAGCTCTCCGGGGAAGCCATGTTTCTAAGACATTATTGAAAAGTGTACTGAAAGTGAGTTCATATTTATAGACTTTTTTCTTGAGCCATTTTAGCTTTTAGTTCCTCGGCCGCTTCTGCTGCATACCGCTGGAGCACCCTACTTCCAGCCTCCTGCGCTGCTCTATTATATTCCCCACATCTAGGGCACATCTGAATGTTAATGTACCACCGACCCCCGTTAGTTTCGAAAAATTCCCGTTCACACGATGCTTTTTGGCAAAAATAACAAAGTTGAATCATCAAAGGGTACATGGGCCTCTCCATATTCCGACCACATATCTCAATGGGCGGCTTTATTGACCTCCCATATGGTTTCCTTTCCGTGTCCACGAATGAACGCTTTTTGATTTCCTGAATTTCCTCCATTTTTAATTTCTAATTGAAAAATATTTTAGTATTTATAAGTTTTTGTCTATAAATAGGGGTACTTATTCATATAATTTTACTTAAAAATGGATCTAAATCATTACTTTGATATACATGAACTCCCGAGCATTTCTGTCCGCAGATTTAGGACAACTGCTAAGGCATTTTTGTTGCGTTTTAAGAATCTTCATGATTGCCCTAATCTCTTTGAGATTTTCGATCAGATTTTTGAGGAAGCCATTAACAAGATGTTACATGGCTGCCCTCCCGACAGTATGGTAGGCATTGAGATCAGACAACGTAGCCTTTATGCTCCCGTATTAGTACCATTCACCGAGCGCCAGTACTTAAATGCCGATAAGGTTTTGAGTATCATAGAAAATGTGTCTCAGTCCAAAAATGAGTTTTGTTTCGATGAGGACATGGAGTTTAAAGTAGTTCTTGTTGATAAAAGACCACAAATAGGTTTTGGTGTAGAATGTGATGTGAGCGAGTTTTGCAAAAATGGAGGAGCATACATAAGAATCAGTTCTAAGGATAATTTATCGCTTGCTAGAGCTATTGTAACAGGAATAGCAAAACTAGACAGTAGCCCTAAATGGGAATCTATTCGAAAAGGTGACAAGGCGCGGCACACTCTGCAAAAACAGCTAGCTTTAGATTTAATGCAAAAGGCTAATATTAATATCAATGAAGAAAAATATGGTCTTGAAGCTGTAAGAAAAATTCAAAACGTTCTAGTGCCCGACTACCAAATAAAAGTATATTATAACAATATTTTGTTTTTTCAAGGACCTACTGCCGATAAAGTCATTCATTTGCATGCTGCTAATAATCATCATTATGATCTAATTACAAAAATGCCCCAGAACAGTCAGTAGCGCTTATAGCGGCGCTTATAGACCCTTTTTGGACCTTGGCGGCGCTTATGGGCATTGGCGGCGCTTATGCGCCACTTCTAGGCCTTTGCGGCACTTTTGGGACACCTTTTCACAAAGTTCCCGAACTTAAAGTTCAGGAACAATCATGACTCATACTTATGAAAAAGACGGCGCTGTAGTCGCATTAAAACCCATCTCACATGGTTTTAGCAGCTACATATATTCGAGAAATCCAAGCAAATTTATTTCTTTTTTTGCACCGTGTGGGGAGCAGCTGGCCTCCTTAGGCTTACATAGTTCCCGAACTTCAAGTTCCCGAACTACCCAAGGACTGCTCCTCTTAGGCTTATGAGACGATCCCCTTAGGCTTATTTACCCCATTCCCAACCCAGGGCGCACTCAGGGCGCATCTCTCCCCCTCCTACACTATAACATGGGGCAGGGCGCACCCTCCCCGGGCCAGGGCGCACGTTTTTATCCCCATTTTCCTGCTGCCTACCACGTTTGCCTATACTATAACACAGGAAAAAAGTTCCCTAACCTAGTTCCACCTATCTTATAACATGGGCTATGTTATAACGTTACACGCCAGGGTGACAGGCTATACTACTACTCAGACATGTCCAGGCAAAGGACGGTCTAGTACCCCACACTTTAAAAATGGGAAATTTATCGACAAAATGAGGCAAAACGGATGAAAACTGAACATTTTCTCAAGAAATGCTTTAAATTACCAATACACTGTATAGGAACGTAGTTTTCAATGCTATTTTCGAGCTTGCACCGGTTTTTAGGGTCATTTCAGCCGAAAAATCTAAGTTCTTGAATCCGTCTTTAATCAGCTTACCTCCACTCCTCCCAGCTCGGTCATGTTGTGCATCTGGTCGTTGCATATGTGTGGCTCATATCTGGGCGTGGTTGGAAGAATTGGGGGGTTTGCAGCCCCGTCACCTAACGTGGGCAGCACCAAAATTCTGGGGGTGCAAGATTTTTCGAGGGTCAAAAAATGGCTTTAAAAATTGTGGTGTGGTGAAAAACACCATTTTTCAAGGTTTCTCATCGAGCACTATCCATTGGCATCAAAAAATTGCGAAAAAACAAAAAAATCCTAAAAATTTAATTCACTGGGGTATTTTGATTTTTTGGGGTATTTTGGTTTCTGGGAGGTGCATACCACACCTGGGCGTACGGAGCTTTGGGGTATGCACCCTCCCAGAAACCAAAATACCCCACCAAAAATCAAAATACCCCCCAGAATTCAATTTTTGCAAATTTTTATCGTTTTTTTTCGCAATTTTTTTGATGCCAATGGATAGTGTTCGATGAAAAACATCGAAAAATGGTGTGTTTTTTCGCCATACCACCATTTTTAAGGCAATTTTTTGACCTTTGAAAAATCTTGCACCCCCAGTATTTTGGAGACACCCACTTTTGGTTGTTGGGAGCGAATTGTGCGAGGCGAAATGTCGGGGACCAGTTATCCATATCCCTATTTTTCGGGCCAAAATGACATGAGAGACTATAGTCTGTTTCATTTATTTGAGAGCGTTTTCAATAAATGTTTTTCGAAGGCTACAGTATGCATAATTAGGTGATTTGCTGTAACTCGACAGAAAAGCTGATTAGGGGTGAGTGGCCGACACTCTTTCATTTTTAATGTACTAAACCGTCCATATAGACCTAATTCGAGCATCTAAACGGTGTTGTGACATACTACAGTAAGTGCGCTGAATAAAAATCCTGCAGCAGGAATCGAACACGTGTTGCTTCGACGACAATCAGGCGTTCTACCACTACGCTAAGCGAAACTTTTTGGCGATGTTTAAAATGCTACTCTATTGTGTTTTACGGTCGATAAGCTGAATGTGCGAATTCCATCCGCATGTTGCATCATGTGCTTGAAGACGAGAAGAAATTATGCCATAAGAAATTTTATTGAAAAACACTTTCTTCCCATGTACATCGCTATAGTGATTTCTAAATGACCTACTACAGTAAGTAGCGAAAATATACTAACTGTAGCCTCGGAATATGCTTGCTGACAAAGCTCTCGGATAAATGAAACAGACCTTAGAAGGCATACAAACATGATATTAAGGGTTTCACTACACCAAAATACTGGGTGGTGCAAGAGCTTCAAAAGGTCGAAAAATGGCTTTAAAAATTGTGGTACGGCGAAAAAGCACTATTTTTCAAAGTTTCTCAACAAGCACTATCGATTAGCATCGAAAAATTGCGAAAAAAAACAAAAAAATTTAAAAAATTGAATTCTGGAGGGGGAGGGTGCGTACCCCTAAACTCCCCCGCCCCCACGCCCACGTGTGGGTTTCAAGCTTAGAAAAAACTTTCACCTTCCACATGTTTTTTCACCCCCCCTCCTCAGAATTCGCGATTTGACGAAAGTTCCCAGAAATCAAACAGAAATTCGTATAGAAAGCTGCTTTTTATAGCTTATTCAGTAATCTTTTAAAGATTTTTCATTTGTTCACTCTGAGGATCTAGAGCACACCTGGGCGTGGGAGGAGAGGGTTTGAGGGAGTATGCAGCCCTCCCCCGAGAAACCAAAACACCCCCCCCCCAGAATCAAATTTATGCAATCTTTTTTGTTTTTTTTCGGAATTTTTGATGCCCATAGATAATGCTTAATGAGAAACGTTTAAAAATGGTGTTTTTTCGCCATAACACCATTTTTTGACCTTTAAAAAATCTTGTAGCCCCCCAGAATTTCGTTGCTGTCCACCTTTAATCTAGACCATATATACACAAGTTGGTTGGTCTGGAAAAACAAGTAGTGAGCTCTTTTTGGATCAGAATCATCTCAACAACTGTAAACATGGTAAAATGACGCTTTGGAAAAGGTCAATCAGCTTTGAAGGAAATTTCGATTTATGACCTTAAAAACCAGTTTAAGCTCGAAAACAGTATTGAAAACTACGTTCCTATAAAGTTTCTGGGTAATTTAAAGCATTTTTGAAGAAAATGTTCAGTTTTCATCCGTTTTGCCTCATTTTTTCGATAAATTTCCCATTTTTCTATTCTGGGTTACTAGACCATCCTTTGCCCGGACATGTCTGCTTGCGACTGAATACATATGTTTACAAACTTGAGATTGGGGGAAGGTGGGTCGAAAGAACCCCCAAAGAAGTAGATAATTCTTTAAGGATGCAAATGTAAAATAAAAGCTAAACACGAATAAAAATACAAAGTTTTACATTCGCAGGATTTTACGCCACTTCCCAGAATGGCAAAATGGAAAATTTGTGGGGAAAGTTTGACAAAATGAAGGCCAAAAACGGATAAAAATTGAAAATTTTATCGAAAAGTACTTCGACCAGGAACTGTGTAATTATCTTCTTTTAACGCTATTTTAGCGCTTTTAACAATTTTTGAAGCCATTTTGACCCTAAAAGAGCTCAATTTTTGTCCCCCCCATACTGGCTGACCCCTCCAGATCGGCCATGCTTTATATCTGTGGTGACCACTGACCACCCGTTAACCTTACCGATCGTGCTGTATGGTCACAAAAGGAGAATTTTTGACTCAAATTTTAATGATAATAGATTAATAATCGTTGTTTTCTATCTCAAGATTATTATCAGATAAAATCAAGACTGTTCATGCTGTACGAATTTTTTTGTTATTTTTCTGAGATGTACTTTAGGTCCGCGCTCCGCACTGCTTTGATTACAACACAGAAAATGACGAGCAAGTGCGGAGCAAAAGTACATAAGGATTTTTCCTCTTTAACTTATGTTCCGCACTTCTTTACAACTTTAATACGTTTGACACGGTGTGCGCAGTGCGAGTACATAAGCGAAAATCACTGTGTATTCGCATTCCGCGGACTGCATCAAAGTTGCAGCGGAGCGCGGAGCAAAAGTACATAAGGAATTTACACTGTGTACTCGTTGTCCGCGCTCCGCCCTACTTTTAGCATTTGACCACGGAGTACGAGTACACAGTGGATTTTCCTTATGTACTCGTGCTCAATTGTCTCGCGTTGAAACATGAAATACAAGGCTGCAAGTGCAGCACAGGCACCATGCGCTCCGCGGACCGAAAATTTTGAAATGCGGAGGTTCGTGCAGTATAAACGACAAATTTTAAAAAATGGCGGCCGAGTACACGGACAGGTGATCATACAGCACGATCGGTAAGGTAGACGGTTGGTCAGTGGTCACCATAGATATAGAGCAGGGCCGAACTGTAGGATCCAGCTAGTATGGGGGGACAAAAATTGAGCTTTTTCGGATCAAAATGACATTAAAAATTGCGTAAAATCGCTAGAATTGCCTTAAAAGAAGGTAATTAATTACACTGTTTGTGGTCGAAGTATTTTTAAATAGAATTCTCAATTTTTTTCCGTTTTTTGCCTTCATTTTGTCAAACTTCTCCACAAATTTTCCATTTTGCCATTCTAAAAAGTGGCGTAAAGATGCTGCTCATGCAAAACTTCGGATTTTTATTCGTGTTTAGCTTTTATTTTACATCTGCATCCTCAAAGAATTATCCGCTTCTATGGGCTTCTTTCGACCCACCTTCCCCCAATCTAGAGCGTGTAGACATATGTATTCAGTCGCAAGCAGAAATATCCGGGCAGAGGATGGTCTAGTAACCCAGAATGGAAAAATGGGAAATTTTTCGAAAAAATGAGGCAAAACGGATGAAAAGTGAACATTTTCTGCAAAAATGCTTTTAATTACCCAGGAACTGTATAGGAACGTAGATTTCAATGCTAAATCTTTTATAATTCTCTTCATAATTTGATGGTATGTTTTAAACTTAAGTTTCTCTTGATTTACAACTCTCGCTTAGCAAGCTCATTTTTTCAAAAATTTGAACTGTTCTCAAAAAAATTATTGTTAAATGCAAGCTTAAATTTTCAGTTTAACCCCCATTGTTTACCCTGCTCTACGCCGGAGGCACAATGAATCAGTTTTTTGGCATTTTTCTGTTCTTCCTTATCCATGTGTCCAAAATTTTGTATAGCCTTGTTTTCGCTTCAGCAGCATCGTTTTTAATGGTTTCGCTGGATGAGAAGTTATAGAGTAGTAAAAAATAATCATTTTTTGTCAATTTACAGTGATATCACAAAAACTCAAAATGGGAAAATAAGGTTCGAATAAAAAATTTATTGGTTTATCCCTTTCCAGCTTTTCAAATGCAACCCCTAGTTGTGTTTAAGGTGACAGAAATCTATTTGTTTCTTGTTTTTGCATGGATATCCACCAGGCGCCTAATCTTTTGCGTTGTAATAGTTTTTTAGCTCTACCTCTCAAAAATAATTTTCTCAGAAAATAATATACACATTTAGAAAGAGCATAAAAAATTGCAATAAGTGAGAGTAATAACTGTCACAGCATGTTAAGATCGTGTAGCTTAATATGAACTAGGAGTTTTTGGTATGATGGTGCACTTCGCCCCCCCCCGTTGACCAAAAGTAATTCGCGAGATAACGGAAGTTGATTTTCGGCCTTAGTCATCATAATTTCTCAAATATTTGTGGCGCTTCGCGCCGTGTAATACATATTCATGATTGTTATTTCCTTTTTTAACAATCTTGAATTCATATAGTTTTGCGTTAGAGAATAGCTCCCAGACGCTCAAGAGCGGAAACAGCCTTTCCAGCATATTTTTCTTTGACATATTTTCAAGCATAACTATTGAAAATTTTCGACGTACATACTGCTTCAGATGCCAAAGATACAGGAGATCGAACAGTAGTTCATGCTTTTAAAGGTTCTTATGCTTTAATTTAAGGATTTTTCCGGCGCTTCGCACCACATTTTCGCTGAAGTCAAAATAATTTTTCAATTTTTGGAGCGTAATTGTCGGAAATTCTAAATTTTTTGAAATTTGTTACGCCAAAAGCGATTTTTAAAAAATATAAGCAATGCAAAACGCCGAAAACACCTATCTCGTTCGTGAAGGGTTGACTTTTTGGCTTATTTTACCTACTTTTGTACCAATAGGTCCCGATATTAAATTTTTATTCGAAATGCAGGTATTAGAAACAGATTAAAATTATGTGAATACCGCTGAATCCAAATAACAACAATATATAGAATGAGAGCTTTTACGCTTTTGCATTTTCATTATTGAATTCGAAAGAACCGTATATCACAGAAAAAAAATTTTTGTCCTGTACATAAATCGAATTTAGGATGGATTGGTATAAATAATCTAAAATACAATTATCACTGTCTTCGATTAAGCTATAGTCTGTTTCATTCATTCAAAAGCTTTCTCAGTAAATTTTTCTAAGGCCACAGTATGCCTAACTAGGTAATTTACTGTGCTCGACAGAAAACTTGAGTGGGGGCGAGCGGCCGCCATTATTTTAGTTTTAATGTATACCGTCTACATATATTGACTTAATTCAAGCATCTAAACAGTGCTGTGACATACTACAGTAAGTGCGCTACATAAAAATCTCGCAGCTGGAATCGAACCTGTATCTCTAAATGACCTACAGTAATTAGGAAAGATAGAGATACTGTAGCCTCGGAAAAGATTTGCTTAAAAAGCTCTCGGACAAATGAAACAGACAATAGCGACAGTTGATACTGAATTGAAGTCAGTTTAGGTTCGTATTTCGTAGAGCAAAGAGATAATACTTGAGGATCGGCTCTGCCTATCTGTCGTGTCATTACTCCCCTCAGCCAGCAGCCTCATCAGCTTCGGTGGGCGGTACCAAAATTCTGAGGTTGCAATTTTTTAAAGGTCAAAAAATGGACTTAAAAATTAAGGAAACACATTTTTCTACGCTTTCTCATCAAGCACGGTCCATTGGCATCAAAAAATTGTGAAAAAAAAACAATTAAAAAAAAATTGAATCCTGAGGGGTATTTTGGTTTCCGGGAGGGGATGTTCAAACTTCTAGGGGTTGCATACCCTCAGACCCCCTTTCCACGCCTAGGTGTACTAATCAGCAATAGGTGGAGTATAAAGTCGAATAGGATCAAATATATGTAAAGGGAACGACAAAATTAAGAAACTATAACAGATATTTTTTTACATTTTAAATATATTCTGTAAACTTAAGAACGTCATTTATTTTTTGCACGCGCACATATTTTGCTGTACTATTCATAGTTATTTCTGTCTCTCGCTTTAAACCCCGTTTAATGGCAGACTTCAAAGCAGGTTGTCAGGCACGCAACCTGTCAATCACTACGATTAGTTAACCCGACGCACGAGCTTCAGAAATATCCGAACTCCATAACGCTAAGCACAGAGTAATCGTTAATTAGATGCAAGTAGTTAAGCAGGTCCCCCTGGAGTACACGAGGTATAGCCCGTGCTTAAGCATAGGCAGTGCTTTAGTATAGTCCTGTGTTGAAGCATAGGCAGTATGCTTTGTGTACTCTAGGGGGAGGTGACGTCAGTTGATGACGTCACAGGGTAGGTACCCTCAACTATAGGTATACTGTAGACGTCTTTTAAACTTGCGAATCACAAACAAAAGTCTTACTGTAACTAATCATAGTTGGGGGATAACTATAGCTACCTACTTAACACTATAGATGAATATAAACAATAGTACGCGGTATACTGTATATTAGTTTAAACTTGCGGATCAAGTCAACAGGGTATACTCTAGATTGAGCTACTTTACACTACAGCAGGAGTACACTGCAGAGTGAGGGGAAGCTATCAGAATGTGGGGATGCTTTGGGATAACATAATTTTCAGAACGTTCTTCAATGAGGTAGGTATTCTGTTGCCGGTCGTCAGGTTCTATCTTATTCATCTCGTTTTATATTTTTTTCATTTCTATCTCACATAGTTCTAAAAGTAATTGGTGTTTACTGAGTTAGGCTTTACTTACCGGTCTACAGTAAATTCAGTTCCGTCGACTCGAACCCGCCAATCTCCAAGTTTTGCCTACCTAGTACCGCTGCGTTTTCTTTTTGAGAAAGATATCTATTCCGGCAGCCTATTTTATTCCGATAAACACTACTATCTTTGCCGGCTGGTTAAATACAAAATCGGACAATGTTTACAGAGCTGACGGAACGGCGAGAATTGGCGGATTAAATATTACGCGCTTTATAATGAACAAAAAATTAATAGCTCGAACGGGAGCGTGCAATAATTTTCGACAATATGCCGCTTCGTAAACACAATCCGATAGTCCTTTTTACACGTCTCCGTGATAGACGTTTTGTTCGTGGTCCCAGAGGATCTTCTATTTTCGAACAAAGTTTTGACCACCTTCTTCGCCTTGGACAAAGGCGAAAATCATCCGCTTCAGATATGTCGAAGTTGATCAACTTCTTGTTCTCGAAATGGAGCCGGACGCCGCGGACTTTATGCGTTTCTGGCCACAATTTTGCCGGAGGCATTAGCGACGCGGTAGCCGTAATTCTTCGGCCCGCCTGCCGCAAATTCGTTGATGTAGGCGTTGGCGCCATACCCTTTCAACTCGTTGGTCATGTCGCCTAAGTAGCAACCGGTCTTGATGACAAAATCGTCTGTCGGCCTCGCTTCAAATAGATGATGGAGTCTGAAAAGAGTAAGGTAGGATGTAAGAGATATGATTTAGAGGGAGGAAAATTAAGCATTTTTGGTCGTCCTTTTTATTCCAGAACAGTTTTTGCAAAATTTTTCCACAGATGTTAAAATGAGAAATTACTATTTGCTAAGAGGAAACAAATACAAGGGGGTACTTGTATTCTAGAATGATTCATTAAATAAATGAGTAATAATTTTTATTATGTATTCTTTATCTAGATAATATAAATACATTATGCATATGATAATATTGTTGCAGTTATTTAGGTAGGGGAAAAATTCCAAAAAGTTTTAAGAGGGGAACTGTCAAATATAAAACGATCTATAAAGCGATGTTTATATCTATTTTATTAATCTAAATATGTATATTTTTTAAAGATTATACTTTGTTTCAAATCAGCCATTATCTCGAGAAGCAAAAACAAATATTAAATAATTAAACACTTCTGATATTGTTTATTTTTTCATACCAGTGTCCATATATATATACCCGTGTGCCGAGTTGCTCTAAGTAGGAATATAATTTCAGCCTGCGCCTGAGCTGTGACAAACGAGGCAATGATTGGATTTGTGTTGGTCAGCGCCTCTAGGAACTTATCCTTGAAGGTGTAGGTGACGTACGCCAATGACTCGCCGTAAAATTGGATTGATTTTACTTCTTTCGTATCGTCAAAGACGAGCTTGAGGAATTGGTCCGGCTCCGTGAAGTATTTCGTTCTGGCTCATGTTGTTGCGCTGGCCGAACTATAAAATAGTTCAAAGAACGACGATTTTTATACAATATTAAGCCTAAAGATATTTTTCCTCTATCGTTCTTACCTTTGCCCCAAAAGCTATTCAACATGAGTTTGGAAAGGGCCCTCATGCCAGGATTCTTTTCGATCTATGGCCTTATCCAGCTGGAATGCCTAAAAATTGATGAATACTATTAGAACAAATAATAAAATTGTAAAAAGCCTAACTTTTTTCTACTTTCTTTTTCTTAAGTAATTTCGGATATATGCTTCTTTTTGCTCATCCGTTTCACATCCATTAGGCCAACCATCGGCCTGCTGTTTAAGGCGCAAAAGGTATTTATGCGAGGTGAACAAGCCCACCTGATTTGATGGCCGGATCGTATCGCTCCATTTCGGTAAAATGCCAGACTTCGTGTATTTTCACCACCTGAAAAATTGAAGAATTAGATTTTGTTATACTTATCGATTTAAAAATGAATTTATTCTTACTCTATAGCCTAATCTCGATGGCCTTGTATAATTCCAGCGACTGACCCACGATCCATGTAGGGCTCGCTCTTCGTCCGAGTGCTGGCACTCTGCCCAGCTGCTGCTTCAGCACAGGTCCGGCACAGGGGAAACAAAAGCTTCCCGTCGAACCTGTACGGGAGGACCGGATGGTAGAGGCCTGCGGGGCGGAACCACTACGCACTTGATGATGCCGTCGTAGGGTTTTTCGGCCAAATCTTGGAAATTTTCTGTGATAATTTCCGGGTGTCTGAAAAAAAGTATTAAATGATCAGTTTTCAAATAGAAAATAGACTGCCTGGAAAAGATAAATGTTTAGGTGCCTGAAATAAAGTCGCATATTTAAAAATACATCTCGGATAAATTAATTTAATTATATATGAGGAATGATAACTCATCTTACTTTTTAGGGAACACGCTGGTCTTGCAGACCCACGGATAGAGCAAACACACATCGATGTAGCTGGATCCTTTCGCCCGGCCTGGCATTTGTGGTAGAGTTTAATAGCGTTGGTACGTCCGCCCAAAAATGCGTCTGCAGGGCCCAATGTGGCGTGACGAAGTCGATGTTGGCAAAGAATTTTGCCATTTCAGCCATTGGACTGAAATTCAATAAATAAGAAACAACTATTAATCTCAGAAAATACATATTTTCAAATGAGATAATGTAACTTTCATACATATTTTTAAAATTATTCATAAAATATACTCACTGCTATCTCCTTTCTCAAATCACATTCCCATTTTTCGACTATTGTATATCCCATGGCCTCTAGTTCCTGGTGTCTATCTATTGTGGACTGGTAGGCTTCTTCTACTGTTTTGGTATGGTCGGCCGTCTGTTCGAATCGCTTTTTCATGCAATGTGGACATCCATTATAGTAGCATCCTAATAGAGTATTTAAGAATAAGTATTAGATTCATATATAAATCAACACAGAGTACAGATAACGAGCATAAAATTATATACGATATATTATTTTAAAAAAATTTAATTACCATAAAACTCGTAGATTACATATCCACATAATCCATCCATGCGGTACTTGCCAATTTGAACTTCACCGCCATTTAATTTGTGCCGAATCCGAATGTTTTCGATATAGGCGACCCATTTCAGCCATTTTAATGCAATTATAGGACTGATTCTCATTTCGCCTGTATCCGCCGTGCGGCACTATCCCTGAAATTAGAAATTTCTAATAGTTTTTGTTAATTAATGTAAGGTATTATTTCCTGAAATATAAATATAATTAATTTATACACAAATTAATCAATTACTTTCTTACCTATACTTTCTTCAGCTAAGAAGTTTCAGCGGAATACTCGATTACACGCCGAGGCGATTGTGATGCTGGTGGCAAAAAGGTCGACGCCGGTTTCGGCCATGAAGACGTCCCGGAACGCCATGGAACATCGGGTGAGTATATCGACGTCCGATTCGCAATACTCAAGAATGTCTTTCTTAAAATCGAAAACTTGTCCCTTGACCGTTTTGTACCATTTCTCAAATTCGGCCTTGACTTCTTCTATCATAAAGTTTGGCGAATAGTATTCCGCCGCTGGCATTAGGCCTACGTAATCAGCGTTTTCGACTCGATTGAACCAATGGGTGAAAAACCCCTTCTTCAGTTCTGTAAAACCGAAGGTTTTAGGTAGTGCGCTGAGGGCCATGGGTAAAAAGTTCATCGTATCTATGACTCAAATCCCGGCGGCTTCTAATGACAATATTTCGAGCCCTAAAAATTAAATAATATGCTAAATTGATTAGTACATATTTAGATAACATTTTTTAAATATGCTTTGATTAATTGTTATGCTCTAGCTTAAAATTTTTAAATTTTTATATGTGTTTAAACTGAAGTATTACACCTTTTTATAATATGATTGAACAGATACAATATTGTAAATGCATTTCTATCTTTAATAATACCTCTCATGATGACTTTTGGCTTAATTATTTGTTGTTCGTGTAGGTAGCACACATGGGCGTGGGGGGATCTGGGGGTCTGGACCCCCCAGAAACCAAAAGACCCCCCCAGAAATCAAAAGACCCCCCCCCCAGAAATCAATTTTTGAAAATTTTTTTCGTTTTTTTCAGCAATTTTTTGATGCCAATGGATAGTGCTTGATGAGAAACGTCGAAAAATGGTGTTTTTATCGCCATATCACCATTTTTAAGGCCATTTTTTGACCTTCAAAAAATCTTGGACCCCCCCCCCAGAATTTTCTTGCTGCCTACGTATGGTAGGTAGTCCAATAGGAACTGGCCGTCAAATCCACGGGCATTGTGCGCCAAAGCCGTTGCTCCACGGTTGGCTTCTGAGAAGAGCCAACGGCCAAACTGCTCCAACGTGTTGTTGCCAAGAAAAACGTGGCGTTTGGCACCGCCGCACTGGTCACAGTCGCCTGTCGTACGATCCTTGCAATCGTCACATACGCGGTATGCAACGCAGCAGTTGACAGCGTGCTTCCAATGCGGCCCGTAGTTGTTATAGCCGAATTCGATGTCTTGACGGGTCTCAAAATTAAAGAATATGAACCGTGGTTTTTTGGGCCAGGCAGTATCCTGAATCGGCCTAATGTAGCACTGATGGCCTTCGCGCTCGACGTTCTGCCGACACGTCTTGCAGTAAAAGTGTCCGCACTTATGACCTTTTTCACGTCCACTTTGTAGGATAACGCCACAACCTCGGCACCTCTTGACATGGTCGCACACAGATTGTGTTTTTTGTTTTTTGGCGCCTTTGCTTGTTCCTCCCAATTGATGTCATAGGTAGCAGTCCAGACTGACGAACCATCTAAAAATAATTTGAATATTTTTACAGTAATATGTAGCGTGAAGTATTTTTCATGAGGAACAATGATTATGTTATTTAATCTATAATATTTGCACACACTATTTATGCTATTGTAAAATAATAAATATTTCTCAAAATTATTTCTGTAATGATTAACCTGTTGCATTTAGAACAATGCCGCCATTCCTGGAATTGACAGGCATTGGCGCCGTTGCATCCCAAACATTTGCCTCAATTGCATAGATGCTGATCCTTGTTGCTGTAGCCTTTGTCGCACTGATCACAATAGTAAACGTGGCCGAAGAAAGCCGGAACTCGAGCGACAACATCATAATGTTCATCATGTAGGTATATGTACAAAATTTTATCCGAGTCGCCATCAGGGCCCTTGTAGATGAGATCATTGAAATTGTCTTTTGAGAATACTTTGATCTGGTATCCATCGCCTGCCAACACTGTCTGGATTTTTTCAATTTTCGGCAATCCACAAGGCCCGTTGAAATCCTTAAGACCGGCTTTTTCCATTAATTCTTTGGCCAACTGCTTTTGTATTACGTATCTTCCTCCCAGCCGAATCGAATTCCATTGTGGGTCATTGTCTACAAGGGCTTTTGCCACAACTATTGAACGTGCCAAGCATAATTGGTCGTCATTTTTTATCTAAAATTTCTACGAATAAGCTTTTGAAAATATTTATTATTATTGTATATATATATATATATATATATATATATATATATATATATATATATATATATATATATATATATATATATATATATATATATATATATATATATATATATATATATATATATATATATATATATATATATATATATATATATATATATATATATATATATATATATATATATATAACTACGTTTTGATTCTTGGTTGGACTCGTTTGACAACGCTCAATATTCAGTCAGCGTTGGTCACTCGACGTGATTTGAATGGAACCAAAACGCGTCGGTCCAACGATGGGTGGTCCAATTCGACGCCAATACGATCCTCGGCATCCGCCTTAAAATGTTTATAATTTATTTAGTTAACTTACATTTAAATTAGTATTTAAAATAATAAATTTTTTTTGTATGCACAATGTAAGGGAGGGGTAAAATTATGATTTTGCGGTAAGGGAGGGTGAAAGCTGGAATTTTCACTTACCATGACTATTTTTACGTCAAAATTATGATTTTGCGGTAAGGGAGGGTGAAAGTTGGAATTTTCACTTACCATGACTATTTTTACATCAAAATGCTTGAAGACTACACGTTTACCAGGATTCCCGCCTCACCCCTTCCTATGTACATTATTTTATGTATTAATTTACCAATTCTAACGCTTTATTCAGTGCATCATTGATGACTGCTGGAAGAAGCGCCCGGAAATTCTCGTGTTCCGTCGGATGTCTGATTCGGATGAGGTACGTTTTGGCGTCGGCATTGAATCGCCGAACGTGTGTTCGGCCAACGGCTGCAATTTCGTAGTAGTCGCTCATTGGTCGTTTGCCGCTGCCGTAAAAATCGTCGAATTCTTCACCGAAAATCGCCCGCCAAAATTCTTCGGATCCAAAATCACGCCAATCCGCTTGCCCCATGGTAAGGAATTTGTCAGAAAATGAATGCCAAAATATGCGGCTCGCCTTTCCAGAGCCCACTGTCAACCAGGATCTGGAGATCCCCTCTAGTGACTGGCGGTTTTTCGGACTGGGTGCCCTCCTGAATTGACGTGGCCCAAAATTCGGCAGTCATCAGCCCTACCATGTCTTCTTCTGTTGCTATTCTTTGCCATATTGCATTAATAAGATGGGGATTATCGACCCATATTTTAGATAAAATAATATCTTTCAAATATTTGGACATTTTGCTATTTTTTTCTGAAAACGAAACAATTTTTAGTGATTTATAAAAAACACAGTTTTATGAGATGAAATTTAGAAATATATGGGGGTACTCCATCTACCAGAGCACAAAGCTCGAGATGAGGGCCTTTTTGGGCGACCACTAAGTTCGCCTATTGGCCAGTTGAGTCCTTAAATATATAATTATTAAAACACACACTATTTCTTACTTGCAAGAAAAAAGTTGAAAAAAGCTTCTTGGTTCTTGTATCGCCTTGCTTCTTCTGTACCTAAAAAATGGAAAATAGAATTTATTTCATAATTTATGTCCAACGAATAATAAAAGCGGCCATCTTTTGCAAAATATTTGACTACGAATAGATTTTTTCTTATTTTAAGTTTATTTATAAATCTTAAATAACCCTCTTTTAGGACGGCTCTGATTGGTCAGTTTTGAAACTTGAATGGGATAGGGGGATAATTTAAGGAACATGTTCGGACATGTTTTAAGAAAAGATGAATCACCGTTGTCAGGGGATAATTTAACGGAACAAGTTTAGACATGTTTTAAGAAATGATGACTCCTCGCATTTAAGGGGATAATTTAACAAAACAGGTTTAAACAAGTTAATTTAAAAATATACTAAGGGGGATATTTTCACTAATGGTCACAAAGACCAGTAATGATCAGGACCCATTCCCTACGCATCTATTTAAAATGTAAGGCGAATGATATACTAAATTCAATAGACACTAACAGTAAGGTTAAATATTTTATTAAAAAAATCGATAACAATTTATTAGAATTTTCAAAAATCTTTTAACGCCACAGTTCTTGGCTTTATGCGACTTGTTGCCGCAAATTCGGCATCGCCTCACTCGTTTCTTGGCCAATCTGAAAAAATATATTATCATTGTTAATTATTATTCAACATGTCAACTAATTATCCGTTTTAGAACAGTATAAGTATGCAAAAGCAGCTTCTTACTGAAAAAAGACATGAAGTATATTCAATATTAAACAGAACTAAAAATTTCAGTGCGCAACAATTTTTAAATTTATTCACTTTTTGGCAGATGACAAAGCGTCCATCAATTCAAGGCAGCTGATGGCGACGCTGAAAATGATTGATCCGTAAGTTAAACAGTCTCATTAATACATGTATAAAAAAATTTATCCATTATTTTTAACTTTATATCAGATTAGAAAGTAATTTTTTACCAATTGATTAAGTGGCATAAGGCGCCAATTTCCTGGCTTTTGCAATCTTTGGCCAAATGGCCCTGTTTGTGACAAACGTAGCATTTCTTTGCTTTTCGTCATTAAAAACTAATTTGCTGAAATATGCAAAATGTAATAAACTCAGGCAGTTGAAAAATGAAATTTCACTTGAGCTGAAATAGAACAGATATATAGTTAACAGTATCATTGCATAAGAGCATGAGTAGGATAATTTCAATCGAAGACAACTACATATTAAATTTTATTATGCAAAAAAGTATAAAAGTGAAAACATAATAAATAGAAAAGATTTACAATTCGGAAATTAAGTTTTTACAAAAGAATGAACTATTTACATGAACTTTTTCACACAAAATTATGTTCACAAGATAAGAGTGAAAAACTAGCGAAAGAAACTATTTACAATTCAAAATTTAGCTCAAAATTGAACTTTATACAAAAGAGTAACAATAAAACGGAGAAAAACTATTTACAATAATAAAAAACAACAAATAACGGTCGAGTAAAAAACGAACGGATATGAAACACATAAAAAAGAACGAGAAAAAACGAACAACTAAAAAACGAACAACTTACACGTAAAAAGGAACAAACGCGTGAAAAACGAGAAAAAAGAACGAGGAAAAAACGAATTTCTTTGATTTTTCTAATTAAAACTTTTTTTGTAAATCGGAAAACGTCTCAACTTTTTTTTTGCACAAAAGCCTTTAAAAAGCCCTTCATAAACGAATAACGACAGTAAATACGAGTGCGAATTATTTTATATTTATGGCGTCCTCTGGATACAAAAGTGTTTTTAACGCTTGATCCGGGGCGATTTCTATTTCGGCCGGATTTCCATGCCAAGGGCGCTGAAACCGCTCATCTGGTGTTAAGGTCCTTCCGAAAAAATGCTGCACTATTTCGAACGGCCCTAGGAAATCGGCCAGCTGGTCGTGAAGCGACCTTGAAAAAAATCGTTCTCATTCTCAATGTTTTATATATATATATATATATATATATATATATATATATATATATATATATATATATATATATATATATATATATATATATATATATATATATATATATATATATATATATATATATATATATATATATATATATATATATATATATATATATATATATATATATATATATATATATATATATATATATATATATATATATATATATATATATATATATATATATATATGTAATTTGAAACCCTCTCCCATCAGACCTTAAAATTAAGCTAAAACGAAAAATTTTGATCTTTCATTTGTCAATTTTAATATGTTACAACGGACTACCACCGCTATGGAAATCCTCTACCCCATATTTCTTTGTATAACTATAATTAAAAGTTTTTAAAAATTTCATTCACGTAAAACTAACCTATTAGGTATGTTGCTGCTTGTGGCAGCGTCGCACGCGTCAAAGAGCGTACCCGCGGCCGCCATTTTATATAAATTTGGGTCGATTACGGTTGGCGGATCGTTTTTGTCGATTTGAATTGGCTTCCTGTTTTAAAAATGTATACTAAATAATTGTATTATCTTTTTATGCATGCGCAATAATTTTATTATTAAGATACTATTTATTTTTATTTGCTAATTTATATATATATATATATATATATATATATATATACTTTTGTTTTTCAGCCGCTTCGCTTGATAGATGATTAGACGGCACTTCAAATTTGATTTGGCTCGGGAAGTCGTTGGCGCGTTGTACGCTGGAAATATAGATCAATAAATTATTTGAGATTTCGTCATTTTTTAAATTAATCAGAATACCAGTAAAATGTTTGCATTAATTTATTGCGTGCAAGTTTACTTTTGAGCGGGAGGATACGGCATTTTAAATAATGCTGCCGGCAAAATCGGAGCCGCTAATTGAATGAGGCAGTCCTTGAGGCAATGCCCCCGCTCCCTGCATCGAAAGCACACTCTATTTTTGCGCCCCATAGTATTATTAACGTCGTTTTTATCAATGCGTTTTATGCTAAAAAATTTGCATAAATTATAAATAAATACTTAAAGTTTGTTTTCTAAAAATGCGTCTTATTATCAGGGGGTAAATGCTGGACCGGACCACATAGTTCCGGTCTAGCGTCAGGTTCCCCCTCCTACTCGAAAATATAATAGTAATGCCTGTTATAATCAGGGGTAGCCGCTGGACCGGACCACATAGTTCCGGCCTAGCGTCAGGTTCCCCTCTACTCGAAAATACTTTGGCAATTGCTTTTTTGTATATTTTACCTTTAAAACGGATAAATTGATGCTAATTCGGGATTATTTGTTAGGTCGATAACAATGCAAATTTTAGTCGATTGCTCTCCATTTCTGTTAATTCCGATAACTTTTTTAGCGTTATAAATTATCGTTTCGCGAAATTTTCCGTTGATTTTATCAGGACCTTGGTGGCCGGGCGAAAAATCTATTGCCTCGGCGATAAGTTTGCAAAGTTCTTTTGCATTAATTGTAAAATAAGAGGATGAATTTGGGCGCAAGGGCGGAAGTAGATGCTTTTTAATATCATATTCGTAGTTATCAGGTCTGATCTTCAATTTATTATAGCGCTTAGTAAGTAGTTTATCCGGGAAGCTCATGCCTAAAGAAGTAAAAAATATATATTTAAAATTACATGCAGATTAATTAGGACTTTTCTGTGTAAAAATCTAAAATTCGGGGCTTTGGAGGGGTAAAAAATTAAAAAAATTGATTTTTCGGTCCCAAATTCTCGGGGGTCCGCCAATCCCCCTCATCTTTCTAACTCAGAGATGTCCGTCAACCCCCTAACCTCTTGGAACTAAACGTAGTCAATGGTTATTAATACATGCATTTCAGATAAACGACCGGCCGCAACGCTTCTCCCTGCCCCTCACGAGCCCACGGGGTCACACAGACCGGCGTCAGCCATCCGCAACGACCAGCGGGGTCACATAGACAGGCGCTGGCCGTCCACCTGCTGCCGAGAACAACGCGGTCACATAGACCAACGTTGCCCTCAACAGCTCAACCAACGGGGGCCACATAGACCGGCGTTGGCCGCTCGCCCTGAAGAACCCATCGCGATGAGGCCAGATAGTCCTCCGCACGACCGCCCGCCGGGCCGAAGCCCACCACATACAATGGACGTTGGGCCGAGGCCAGCCATACGGCGGGACCTCGGCGAACTGCGGCCGAAGTGTACTCAATATATGCTCCTTTTTCAACGTGAATTCTCTAGTTTTCAGAAATTTCAATTTTTTGTTTTAAAGTTTTATCTACATTTTTTTTGAATTTTTACACTCAAAAATAGTTTTCTCGTGTCGAAAAAAATATCCCTGTAATCCTTACTATACGCTGCATCTTTCTGTGAAAAAAAATTATTCAAAAAGAATTTTTTTGTGTGATTTTATGTAAATTCATGCAAATTTATGCTCATTTTTTACGAATTTTTAAATATTCTTGTTTTTAGTCAGTTTTTGAATTTGTTCACCTTGAAATCATGTTCTTGCGTCGAAAAACATATCCCCGTATTACTCACGACCATACGTGGGCAGCAAGAAAATTCTGGGGGGGGGGGGTGCAAGATTTTTTTGAAGGTCGAAAAATGGCCTTAAAAATGGTGGTATGGCGATAAAAAAACCATTTTTCGACGTTTCTCATCAAGCACTATCCATTGGCATCAAAAAATTGCGAAAAAAACGAAAAAATTTTCAAAAATTGAATTCTGGGGGGTATTTTGATTTCTGGGGGGGGTATTTTAGTTTCTGGGGGGTGCATACCCCCCCCCCAAACCCCCCCCACGCCCAGGTGTGCTCACGACACGCCTCATCTTTCTGTGAAATATTATTTGAAAAGAAAATGTCTTGGTGATTTTATATCAATTTATGCTTATTTTTACGAATTTTTAATTATTCTTGTTTTCAGTCAGATTTTTTGAATTTTTACAATCGGAAATCGTTTTGTTTGCATCGAAAAAAAATACTCCCGTATTACTCATGACACGCCGCACCTTTCTGTGAAATATTGTTTGAAAAAAAAATTTCTTGGTAATTTTATATCATTTTATGCTTATTTTTACGAATTTTTAATTACTCTTGTTTTTAGTCAGATTTTTTGAATTTTTACAATCGGAAATCGTTTTGTTTGCGTCGAAAAAAATATCCCCGTATTACTCACGATACGCCACATCTTTCTGTGAAATATTATTTGAAAAGAAAATTTCTTGGTAATTTTATATCAATTTATGCTTATTTTTACGAATTTTTAATTATTCTTGTTTTTAGTCAGATTTTTTGAATTTGTTCACCCGAAAATTGGGTTCTTGCGTCGAAAAAATATTGTTGTATTCGTTACGATATACTGCGTCTTTCTGTGAGAAAATTATTCGACAAGAAAATTTTTTATGCTGATTTACGCTGATTTTTACGAATTTTTAAATCTTTTATTAGCGCATAAAATAATTATTTTAAGGTTATTTACGATATATTGCATCGTTCTGTGAAAAAGTTCCCTAAAAGAACTTTTATTTGCCAATTTTCACGAATTTTCGAATATTTCTATTTTTCGCTAATTTTTTTCATTAGCGCATAAGGCAGCTATGTTTTGTCGTCGAAAAAATTACTTTAAATTATTAACTTATGTTTTTCTTTTGAAAAACTCGCGATTGGTCGAAAAGTTATAAATATACACGTGTTTAGTTCTTAGATAAGATAAAACAATAATCATGGCTTTGTTAATATCTCTCATTATGCCACTATCTTTAGATCACGCTAAAAGCTACGATAATGAAAGTCTATGTCTGGAACATCTAACGAATGCGACGAGAAGAGCTCGATCCCATTTGCTCGAGAATCATTGCAGCTTTAACAAAGAAAAGCTGATCGAATTCGCAAAGTCGTTGTTCTACCGACCAGGCGAAAATCCGCAGCTTAATATGATTACGAACGAAATCGCAACATGTATATCGATTTTACTGATACTGCTACTTTTGTTCGTATTTAACTTTATTAAAAAACAATACTTTACACAATTAACGCAAAATATGTAGTAAGTCATACAAAATATAGCGCTATATGGGGTACATTGATACTATCTCCGGATAAATTGACTGAAATTCCAATACAATCCTCATTTTCGTTGTCTTTCTGCCTCGGTTATCAATACCGACTATGAATCGCGTATCAAAGTTTATAACTTCTCGGAGCTTTCCTGTTCTATCGGGGCGAAAAAGTCCTTGCTGGTTATCAATCGCCTGTTTAATATACGGACAAAGTTTGTTCGGTTCTACCAGGAACCACAAGAATGAAGCTGGGGCGTTCCATCTAGGAGGCATAAAATGCCTCTGTAAATGATCAATGAAATTTCGAATAGTAATTATTATGGTTCGATATCGATTCGTCTTGATCTCTCCTGGTATACTCATTGTTAGCTGTAAGAAAAAATTCAAAATTCGATATGTTGCTATGTACTGTATGCATGAGAAAAAGGACGAAAGGTCCACAGTCTCGCACAGATCTCCCCAGGCCCTAAAGCCAGAGGATCACTCCGTAGACTGCGGATCTTTCGTATGAATTCTAAGGAAACGCGGATTTTACTGGTTATGTTTATTAAACAATGAAACATGAAAATATGGGTTTAACCAAAAAATGAACAAAATAGCCTATCGCATGGTTCGGCCTAAAACTAAATTGGATGCATATGTGTCAGGAGGGGTTTAGACCCTCCAAGCTTAAATAATAACTCAAAATTTTCCCCAAGGCTTTTTGGAAATTGAAGAGAAAGTTTTCAAAAAGGTTCACTTTTTTGATCAATCAGACTAACTGACCATAATTTATACTGATGTTTGCAAATACGATATATTTCAAAGAAAAATACTATACCTACCTAAATACTGCTCTCTCGGTGTGTAATGTAAATGATAATTTTACCAGATAAAAAGCACAACATTACACGGCTTCAAAATCATCAATATTGCGCAATGTTATACAATTTGAAGATGAAAAATGAATTTTAGTCCTTAACGGATACAAGAACGTGGGCGATGATTCGAGGGCGTAATAATTAACTTTCGGGAACAAAGTTACCACGAATTGTTCAAATCGATTGCGATTTATATATCCTAAATCGTAATGACGAAATATAACTGTACAAGTCTGTCGACGATCAGTAAATATATCAATTAAATCGATGAGGCTTCCGAAAAAATTGTCATCATGATTCGAACAGACGAACCATATAGATAAAACTTCAAGGCGTTTGGCATCATAGAAAAAACTTCGAACCGCGTGTTTATCGCTATTGAAAAACCCTAAACTTCTTATACACAGTTCGCGCGAATTAAAATACTTTAAAACGCGGTAAAAGTCCATATCTAAATCGATTGAATGCAAACACAATTTTTGCAGCAAATGGCGATATGAAGGTATCCAAGAATCACTGAATAAAGTTACTAGTTTCAATTCGACCGTCTTTTGGTTGCAATCGTCCATTAGATAGGGCTCTAGGATTTCGCCACCCCAGTATTCCATAATTCGCATGTTTTGTAACACCAATTTCGACGGGTTGCATACCTTAAGTATCTTCTTCAACAGCCGATTCTCTTCGCCACTAAGATAGATCGTTGCAAGCTGCTTGTATATGTTTATTTCGATGGTAGGATCGCCTTAAGAGAAAAAGAACCAAAAATAAATCATATGCATGAAAAAGAGTGATACCAACGATAAAAAAACTAATTAATTAGTCATAAATAAATGGTTTACATTTATTTTTATTGTATATTCTTATTTGTTTCCATGCACATATATTATTTTCATACAAGCAAAACATGACAGGGGTGCATACCTTGTAAAGGCTGCAAATGAGGGTCGTGTGTTGGATTTCCAGGGTTGTACTGGATGGCTCATTGCTCAAATGTTGCGCCGTAAAAATCGCTGGTGAAAACCATAATTGCCAAATGTGTTGCAACGGGCCATCGTTGCTGACGCTCCAAAATTTTCCGCCAATCCTTGCATACACGCTCAATGCGCATACGGCTGGCAAAGTCGAGGTAACTGAATATTCGTATGTGCAGTTCGGACGGTAGACTATCGAATGTTGCTGAAAATTCACATAGAATCAGAAATAAATAAATACAGCGTGTGTTGCATCACAAATATTATATTTGAATAAATTTACATATAAATATCTATACAAATTCGCATACCTAAACTAACGCTGTCGTTCGTGTAATCCATGATAAAAGTAATAATTTAGAGAGCAAAACTATCTAACCGACCAAACAGCTCAAGACACAAAGTCCTGAGTGATATTTTTCATTTTGTTGTGCCTTATATACCCTGTTTTTCAACTTCTCTTACACTCTCTCGCCTTATTGGTGCTGGCAAAAAGCTAATTCTAAGATGTCATGCATTGTACATTTTCTTTCAGTCCTACCTTATAAACCCCCTTTTTAACCCCTCTTACACCCTCTTTTCTTATTGATGCCTGCAAAAAGCCATTTTTATGATGCTATGCATTATGCATTTTAATCAATGTGACAGTTTTATGTCCTAAAGGATGGCAGGTTTAATCGTTTGTAACACTATTGGGTCGGCGAATCTGAGATGTAAATTAAATTTATCTTTGATAGCAGAGAAAAACATTGATCGGATCAAGTATAAGCCGGGTCGGTTTCCAGGTTTAAGCTTAAAATTAACAGAACCAAAAATAACGGTATTGTTATTTAAATCGGGCAAAATGGTATGTTTAGGCGCAAAAACGGAAGAAGAAGTAGAAAAAGCGGTCAGAAAAATCCAAGAAATTTTAAAAAGTTTAGGTTTTAATATAGCGCATCATGTAGCTGTCAAAATCAATAACTTTGTAGGCTCTTTCAGTGTTCCGTTTCAAATTGATCTAACAAAGTTTTATTATCGGAATAGGAAATACAGCCTTTACGAACCAGAGTTATTCCCAGCTCTCACCTATCGGCTTAACAATTTTGGTGTAACAGCTCTAATTTATACATCTGGAAAAATTATTCTTACTGGTGCTAAAACTAGGCGTAATCTCATTCGAGCAAATCTATTAATAAACGATCTGGTGACTCAGAGTAAATATGTAGGCAAAAGTCTATAAATATGAATACCTTTCCTAAATAATATGAATCCTTTCAAAGATGGAGGAAGTGAATGAAATTAAGAAACGTCCATTTGGTGATGAGGAAAGGAAGCCGTATGGCAGGTCGATTAGACCGCCAATAGCTCTTTGTGGGCGAAACTTAGAACGGCCGATGTTTCCTCTCATGATTCAATTATGTTTTTATTGTCAAAGAGCCAGTTCGGAAAAAGATTGTTTTGAAACAAATTCAGGGCGTACATATTTTACTGTACAAATGTGTCCACGATGTATAGAATATAACCGATCATCTCAGGATGCAGGAAACAGCGTTATAAGGCGATATATAGCCCAAGATTTGGAGAAAGAAAAGGAAAAATTGAATTATTAAGTATTATTTATGATTAAAAAATAAAAAAACCCAAAGAAAATAATAAAATATAAAACCCAAAAAAAATCCTGCTCATTCATCTATAAGTATTGTCATTGCATTAATTTAATATAACCAAAATGGATAGAACATTGAAAAACTTGTATTATAATAGCAAGACTGGGTATTCTGGGGCAAATCAGTTATACGAAAGAAGCAAAAAAGTGCTACCTAATTTGAAACTTTTGCAGGTGAAAGCATGGCTGGCTAAACAACCGACATATACATTACATAAACCCTCTAAAAAGAGATATAGTAGAAATAGAGTATTAGTTTCTTACATTGACGAACAGTGGCAGATTGATCTCGTTGACCTCAAGTCGTTGAGTGATCATAACAATAAATATAAATATCTTTTGAACTGCATTGACTTGTTCTCCAAGTTCGCGTGGTCGGTGGCCATTAAAACTAAAAACACTAAAGATGTAGTTGATGCATTCGAAAATATACTTCAGCAAGGACGTACACCTCAAAAACTGCAAGCAGATGCCGGTTCCGAGTTTGTAAACAAAGAGTTTCAGCAGCTTTTAAAATGCAAGAATATCAGCTTTTTTACAACAAAAAGCGAATTAAAAGCTAGTGTCGTAGAACGCTTCAATCGAACTTTGAAAGAGAAAATGTGGCAATATTTTACGGCCAAAAACACGTATAAGTACATTGACATTTTGGCTGATTTGCTAGAAAATTATAATAATTCGTACCATAGGACAATACGAACTTTTCCGGCAAATGTAAGCGAAGAAAACGAGAGATATATTCTTAATAATACGTATAGGGTGGGGGTAGTGAAGATTCGTTTTAAATTTGATATAGGTGATAAAGTACGAATAAGCAAAGTCAAACGTACTTTTGAAAAAGGATATTGGCCTAATTGGACCAAAGAATGGTTCATCATAGAGAATCGTTTAGCTCAAAAACCTCCCGTCTATAGATTGAAAGATCAAATGGGGGAAACATTAAGTGGAATTTTTTATGAAGCAGAGCTTCAGAAAGTTGACCGTAATCAAGAAAATATATACGTTATTGAAAAAATATTAAAAACCCGTAAACGAGGCAATAAGACTGACTATTACGTGAGATGGCGGGGCTATCCTGAAAAATTTGATTCTTGGGTTTCGAATTTAATAAACTTATAAATATAAATTCATACTCTAACATTTCAGCAACAATACCAACGAAAACATGGACGACTTTACAAGTGGACCAAAAGACTTTACGTTATTTTTCAATTCTTTAGATGGTCTAGTTACTAAAAATAACAATGTTTACAGATGTTTACTCACAAAACCTTTAGAGTTTACAGGAGAATGGGAGGTAGGTGTGAAACAAGTTGTTTTGAAATCCCCATTTGATTATGGTGGATACATAAGATACACACTTCCCGATAATCCTAATGATTCAAGTTTTAATTATTTTGGTATTACAAATTATTTACAAGGTTCAAACGTAAAAGATTTGATTTTTTATATCAATAAATCAATTCCGGAAACTATTAAAAAAGATTTTAATATTGATATCGATGAAAATAATCATGCCGTTTTTAACATTTCTAACACGCGTATTCAAATTGAGTCTGAGTATTTAAATTACGTTTTGGGATTAAAACCAGATTCTACTTATCCTACGCTTTTGCCTACCAAAAACATTGCAATAAAATCGGAAAGCAAAATCCGATTTCTTTCCCCATTCCTATATTTCGTTTAAACGTTGATTTTACAGCTCCGGAAATTTTCGGTTCTTTGAATTCGCAAACAGTTTTTGTTGATGTGTTTTCTTCGACCCCTAATCATTTAAAATGTTATAAATATGGGGACACAGTTTATTATAAAGTAATGAGAAACTATATATCTTCCATACAATTAGTTATAAGTGATATTCACGGAAACGCATTTCCTATCCTAGACTCGTTATTAGTGCAGTTTCATTTTAGACCAGCATACTAAAAATGTATCAACCATTTTCATTACCTATGGTACCAACTCACGCAGTACCGATTATTAAGGCCAAATCTCAAATAAAGACTAAGAAAAAGAGAGGTCGTAAGAAAAGTGTCAAAAAAGAGCCTCCGCGACAACAGCAGGGGGAGGGAAGAAAAAGTCTATAAATAAGAGTGTTGGTAGTAAAAAGAAACGAACTTCGACAAATAAAGATAAACTTTGTCAGATTTACGCTTTGAGAAATTCTAAATATGGCTCAAAATGAACTAGATCTTTTTTCTGGCCCTCAATTTCAAATGCAAATTGTCAACGATAGTGAAATCAAATATTACCCTATAAATCCCATTTCCGTCGATGGGCCTATACAATTCGATGTTCCAGAGACTTTCACTCAGCTAACGGATCCTAATTTCATGATCAAAGTGAGCGTTAAAATTTTAAACGGAGACAATTCGGTATTGGCAAATGATGTTTGTGTAGCACCAACAAACTTATTGCTACACGCTTTATTCAAAGATGTTGTCCTCAAGGCCAACGGCGTTATAATAAATCAGGCCACTGGCTCATACTCGTATAGGGCATACATCGAGACCCACTTCACGTATTTGTCAGCTGCAAAAAAGGGCGCTATAGGTATACCACAAATGTATTATAAAGAAACGGGTGGACAGTTTAACGCTACAGTAGCCGGCAAAAATTCATCCTACGATAAAAGAGCTAAAAAATTCGAAAAAAGTGCTACTGTTGAAGTAATAGGTCGTTTACACTGCAATATTTTTCTTCAAAATAAGTTAATTATCCCCGGCATCAGATTTTCAATAACCTTATTCCAATCCCCGGCTCCATTTTTAATCTTATCGGGCCAAGTTAATAAAAATGAAAAGGTAATAATAACAAAAATTATCTTAAAAGTTTGACGTATTAGTTTAAACAGTTCAGCAATTTTAGCAATAGAGCGTTCCCTACAGAACAGACCGGCTCATTATCCCATCCGGCACGCGGTAGTACGAACCACCCAATTATCTCCCGGTCAAACCCATTTATCTAATTTTGTACTTCATAATGGACAATTACCCCGTCTAGTAATAATCACAACAGTTAACGGCGACGCATTTTTGGGTCATTATTCATCCAATCCTTTCTTATTTCACATAGCCTCATGTGTTTCGGCTCAGTTGGATATGAATGGTCGATTATTTCCTCCCCTCCCCTATAAGCCTAAGGAATCGATGTTAGAGCCTTATTTGAATTCGTTAAGAATAGTGCAAAAGTTGTATTCGGATTCAAATACCGGCCTCACTTATGACAATTTTTCAGAGAGCGGAAATCAAATCTTAGTGTTCGATTTAAATCCAGATAATAGAGGTGTACCCCCAAAAACAAACGGAATAGTTACTTTCTCGGGTCAATGGGGTCCCACCGCTTTTACCGATCATTGCGTATTTTTGTTCTATTTATTATGGGATAATGTTATAACATTTGACAGCAGAAAAAACGTTATTCTAGATTTTATACCATAAATATCGATAAACTGTTATTAAGTTATAATAAAAATGTATGCAAATCAATTACGGGCTATATTGAAATTATCCAACGTTACTCAACCATATTTTGTCGATGTATTACCGTATGACAAATTTTCTACGACTTTAATTAAAAATCGTAAAACATTTTTCTTTATATTCAATATCGCGCCTTCGAGTCATTCTGGCTTACACTGGGTGGTTCTTTATAAGCGAGCGCACAATGTGATATTTTTCGATAGTTTTGGGGAACAACCTACTTTCTATGGTGCTTCATTTGATTCAGTCGTACGTAATGTCGCAGCTTCGTCAAATTCGGTAATAAGTAGTTCAAAACGACTGCAATCCGATCAATCCAATCTGTGCGGCATTTATTGCATCTTCGCAGCTTATTTTCTATGTCAAAGAAAGAGCATAAATAGTATTTTGAGTTATTTTACAAACAACACAAAACAAAACGATACCATTGTGCAAAATTGGTTTTTCAATTTTTTCCATTGCAAAATATGCGTTTATTCTTCAAGCGATAATCAAAAGTGTATTTGTCGTACATTATGGAACAAATAAACAACGATATAATGTATTTGAGGGCGCCGGCCAATTTCGTAATTAGTGGGGCAACAGGAAGCGGGAAAACCTTCTTACTACTTAAACTATTAACAGAATGGCCTTTCAAATCGGAAAAAGGAAAAATGATTTATTTTTACAATATTTGGCAACCGCTTTTCGAAAAATTTATCGAACAGTTTCCTAGCATGACATTCGTTCAAGGTTTGTGCGCCAAAAAAATTGAAAACAAATTAGAACAAGAAGAGGGAAAGTTAACGTTTGCGTGGTCGACGATTTGGCGGACGTGGCCGTGAAAAGTGAAATTTTTGGTCGTTTGTTCACTGTATATGGACACCATAGAAATATTTTAAATTTTTTCATTACCCAGAACCCTTTCTTTAAAGGCCCCCTTTCCACTACTATAAACAGAAACACCCACTATTTCTTACTTACAAAAAGTCCTCATCTCAATGTATTAGACGTTCTCAATACTCAATTATATGGGCAAAAAGGTCCTCTAAAAGCCGCTTACTTAAAAACGATGCACGACAGGCCATACACTTATCTATTGATCGACGTGTTTGCTGACGATCTTCGCAATCGTCTTCGATCGAATTTGTTTGCCGACGAACAACCAATGATAATATGGCAACCTAAAGATATAAATACGTAGAATTAAAGCATAAAATAATGGCATTAACAATGTCGACATCAAAAGCTGTACGAGAAATTCAAATTAGCAAACCCTATTTTCAGCTTCTGGGCAATCGTTCAATCAAACCGAAATTTTGGAAATTATTAATGAGACAGGCGCCCAAAGAATTTTATTCCGTTTTAACGCAAGTAACCAGACACCTAATTAACAGTTTGTTCTGTTCTAAAAACAGGGGTTATTGTAGAAAATATTCAACGGCTCTTTATTTACTAGCTCTACCAGAAACAAAAATACAGGATAAACAAAAAATTCTCAAAACAGAATCCGTAGAATTAGTGGAACAACTTTTTGTAGCTTTTAAAGAAGCTCTTGGTAATAATGGCCGTAAGAAAAATGTTCATGGTCCCCAGCGAACTGTTCAAATTGCTCATGAAAAAAAGCAAAATAAGCAAAGACCCCCTATTGATGGCTCAAGCAAAAATGGAGGAAGAGAAATCTAAAATTTTGGAAAACCCTGGTTCTAATCCAGAAACAAAACTTTTACAGTATGCAGATGTATCTCACAAGCAATCAGTTTTAGAAGAGCAGAGAAAAAACAGGCCGACAAAACCCATTCTCGTTAGTTTAGCCAAACCTATGCAGACCATGGCCTTACATCCGGTTGTAGATATTAAAAAGAAAGCGAATAAGTATTAAAGGAAAAACAGTGAAGCGGGAACGTCGTCATTTGGAATATTTTAGAACGATTTTATGATTATGAGCCAAGTGAAGTCGATACAGAACAAATGAAAGCTGTAATTTCTAAAAAACAGCAAAGACGACAACAAATTGTAATCGTTGATGATGAGGAAGAGGAAAAACCGGGGACGTCTGCCCAAAAACGTATTCAACTTTGTCCCGCGTTCAACTCGTAGGTCCAGTAGACTCCTAGCTATAAGTAAAAAATGTTTTCATTTTGTTTACATCTGAAAATTCAGTTATCCCCGAAAAATAAAATTCTGATAGCTCCCCCTCCCCCCTGCATTGCTCTTGGCTGTAGTGTAAAGTAGCTCAATCTGGAGTATACCTCATTGACTTGATCCGCAATTTTAAAATGGTCTACAGTATACTTTGTGCTATTGTTTATATTCATCTACAGTGTTAAGTAGGTAGCCATAGTTATCCCCCACTATGATTAATTACAGTAAGACTTTTGTTTGTGATTCGCAAGTTTAGAAACATCTACAGTATACCTATAGTCAAGGTTAACCATGATGTGATGTCATCACTGACGTCATCCCCTAGGTAGCAACACAAAACATATAGCCTATGCTTCAACACAGGACTATGCTAAAGCATTGCCTATGCTTAAGCACAGGCTATACTTTGTGTTGCACACTAGGAGGGACCTGCTTAACTACTGACGACCTGATAAAAATATTTCTCAACTTGATAAAAAATTTCCACAACTCAACAAATATACAGGGTGTCTATGTATCTATTCCATACTTTGTTTTCATAGAAGACACACCTGGGCGTGGGGGGGGTTTGGGGGGTATGCAACCCCCCAGAAACCAAAATACCCCCCCAGAAATCAAAATACCCCCCCCCAGAATTCAATTTTTGAAAATTTTTTTTTGTTTTTCGCAATTTTTCGATGCCAATGGATAGTGCTTGATGAGAAACGTCGAAAAATGGTGTTTTTATCGCCATACCACCATTTTTAAGGCCATTTTTTGACCTTCAAAAAAATCTTGCACCCCCCCCAGAATTTTCTTGCTGCCCACGTATGATAGAACAACAACAATTTTCATTCAAACAAGATAAAACTATGCCAGATTATAAGGCAGACATTAAAATTTTATTCTGTAAATTTTCAAATCGACAAACTCTATGTTTCACAAATGGTAGACTTCAACGTGATCACCACTATTTTCTAAAACCTTGAACAAACGTTCGCGATATTTGAGCAAAACTTTTTGGCGCATTTTGACTGTAACATCGTTGAAAGCTTGAATAATTCGATTTTTAATTCCTCAATGTATATCGGGCGCGTTGTGTACACTTTTGACTTGATAAAACCCCGAAGGAAGAAATCGCACATTGTTAAATTGGGAGAACAAGGAGGCCAAGGCATGGAAGGCGACCCATGACCCATCCAGCAATTGGGAAAAGTTTCATTGAGCCAATCGCAAACATTTCTTCCCCAATGAGGTGGCGCTCCATCTTGCATAAAAATCACATTGTTCTCAATACGACGAGCTTGCAGTTCAGGATAGAATTGGATTTGCAGCATCTGGAGGTAACTTTGGCTATTGACATTGTCATCGAAAAAATTGGGCCAATTAGGCCGTTATTGTTAATTGCAGCCCAAACTGTTGTCCATGGAGAATGTAACGATTTTTCAGTGATCCATTGTGAATTTTTACCCGACCAATAACGATGATTGTGACGATTAAAGCCACCATCAATATGAAAATGTGCCTCGTGAGAAGAAAAACAAATTTGCGAGATGATTTGGATTTTGATCCATTCGGTCAATTTCATCCTGCGCAAATTCTAATTGATTTTCTTTATCTTCCTTGGTTATTTTCTGTGCAATGTGCACTTTGTAAGGGTGCCACTTGAGGCCTTTTAAAATTCTTTGAATGGTTGTGCAACTTATCATGAGAGCATTAGCCACACGTTGTGTAGAAGAATGAGGATTTTTGGTGAAATGTTCTGTCACTCGTGCCAAATTTTTGTCGGAATGAGCGGAATGACTTTGATTTCTTTTCAAATCCTGTACTGATCCAGTCTCCATTAATAGCTTATGCCATTTAGAAATGCTGTGGTGTGATGGTGGGTCACAGTTAAATGTCATTCAAAATTTTCTTTGGACCATTACCAAGCTGCCCGTCCATTCATACCATGAAGCAACTTTTGCTTGTTCCAAAATAGAGTATGCCATGAACAATTATCTTTAAAATATGAAATAATAGTCAGCGCGTCCTGAAATTATAATAAAATAAATTCTAATGTTTACTATACATTATGTTGAATTTACGTTGAATATCAGCAAGTATTGAGCGTAGAGCAGCAAAACAAAACATGGAATAGATACGTAGACCACCCTGTATTTCACAAGTTTACAAAAATATTCCACAACTCTACAAAAATATATCACTGATTGTTATTAAAGGGCAAAGTTTTTGGTAGTACGCACTTATTAGATACCTATGCATGTGTGCGGGAGACAAGACATGCACCTACGGGAGGGGTCTACTTCACCTGAATGGAAAAATTCCAGGAAAAAGGCCAAAAACTGATAAAAATTAAAATTTTCTGCTGCAATGACTGTGAATTAACGCAGCTTTTACACTACATTCCAGCATTTATGCCTATTTTGAAGCTGAAAAAAGCTCTCTGGGTGACCCAATAAGTGCCATGCTATGCATATATGGATATTTTTTTGTTATTTTCAAAATTTTGTTTCAACCTGCGACAATTCATCATGTTATATTTCTTTTTATCAAGCAAGGTGGACAACTGATCCGATCAGCAGTAGGCTGCCTATTTCATTTTTTTCTGTAATTTCAGAATTTTAGCAAATTTTCGCGAATCAATACCTTAATGTTCAACTCGATTTTTGTCAGCTAAAGCAAAATTAGTTGTCATGAAGATCACTTATTTATTTGTGACATTCTTGTTGTTGTTATCACATTTATGTGCTCTCTTTGAACAATAAATAAAACATAAGTACAACACAATGAGATCTGCATGTAGGGGCATCTAGGCATAGAAAAATAGGAAAATTTCTGGATAAAATATGGCAAAAAGTAAGGAAAGAGAAAAAATGATTGAAATTGACCAGAAACATAGTTTTTAAGCTATTTCATTTTTTATAATAGTTTTTGGCAAAAAAAAATCATTGACACCAGCTGAAAACCCAAGATCGACCATGCTGTGTACCTATTATGCAACCTGTGGAGCAGCAATGCAAGACAGACAAATTTATTCATTTTTTCAACTATTTAAAATGTGAAACTTTATTTCACATTTGATTGACGTTTACATCACATTCTTAACATAAAAGCTTGCACATTCTTCACAATATTGGTCACTACCATCACTTCATATGCAAAATGTTGAGCCTGGTTCTGAAGTAAAAATTATCGCTGACAAAGTGCCCCAATTTTCAGTGAATAATATTTCCAACCAGTGCTTTTTTGCACAAGGTCCGTTTGTACATGTACAAGGATGGCTCCCAAAAATCTATGTACATTTTCTACACACAAATTTTTTGGTACAATAATATGGTACAGTAACGATTTTAGTGTGGCAAAAACAGAGTTGTTCGACTTTTGGTAGTGTATTTTAGCTAATTTCTGGATTTCTGAGTGCAAAACTCACTAATAGTTTTCTCAAAACAGCACAAAGCGCTGAGAAATTTGACATTTTTCCTTTAAAAATGCACTTTCCGAAATTATAAAGATATATAGAGCACACAATTACTCATTTTGGCGAAAAATCTTTACAACTTGACAAGAAATTTTCACAACTTGACAAAAAAATTTCACAACTTGACAGAAATATTTCACAACTTGACGAAAAATTTTCAAAACCTAGCAAAAATATTTCAGAAACTTAACAAAAAATTTTCATAACTTGACAAAAAAATTTTCCCAACTTGACAAAAATATTTCACAATTTGACAAAAGATTTTCAAAACTTATCAAATATATTTCACAACTTTATAAAAATATTCCACAACTTTACAAAAATATATCACTGATTGTTTTGAAATGGTAAAGTTTTTGGTAGTATACAATTAGTAGATACCCATGCATATGCGTGGGAGACAAGACATCATGCACCTATGCAGGGTTTGCTTCACCTGAATGAAAAACGTCCTGGGAAAAAGCCAAAAATTGATGAAAATCAAAATTTAATAATAATAATATAAAAATTCTAATGAAGAGCAATAAAACTTTTGTATCTTAAGTTTATAGCAAAAAATTCTGTTTAAGTGATTCTAATGTGGCCACTATTTGCAGAAAAATTTTGTAGCTAAAGCTTAATAATAGAAAAATAGAAAAATACTATTTCCAAAACTACCAATGTTAGCTAATATTTGTCTATTAACATGCAAAAATTGTGCTAAACGGTTCATAATATAATATCAATAGCAAAGTGAGTTTAGAGATGTGATTTAGAATGACATCAATAAATCTCAACATGACTGACTTGTAACCAAAAATTTTGTTTTTCGCCAAAATTCTGTTTAAGTGATTCCAACATGGCCACTATTTGCAGAAAAATTATTAGTTAAAGCATAATAATATAAAAATTCCGTTTATAATAAAAAAATGTAGATGAATCAATGACTGTGTAAAATCAGATCATTAATTTGACAATTTTATTACAATAATATAATTTAAAAACGAAGAAGTAAAGGCTCTGCATCAAAGGCATATTCATATTTTATTTTTAACTGTCACAATAAGGGTGTTTTTGTCAGAACTTTTTTAGTAAGTACAAAAAAATGCACTGTCACTTTGAACTGCTACATATGCATATAGGAATATAATTTAGTTCCTATGTATGTGCGATTAGAACCAAACCCTCAAGTGGTGTTGTTAAAATTCTTAAGTATAATCACAGCAGCTTAAAATTTTTCACTTGCTGAATCGAAATGGTTAGTATGAAAAGCGAAAATGCCACACAAAAATCTAAAAAAACTACAGCTGATGTCAAATAAAAAAAGATTTCATTTCTTTTATTCCTGCTTCATTCAAAAAATATGTCTGTTGTTTGGAGCATAATAAATAGACAGTTAGGTGGTCAAATTTCAACCGGGTCTCTAGTGCTGAGAATGTCAAAATTAACCTTTTAGAGTCCGCTCTATGATGCAGATGTGCTGTAGCAATGCAATCTTGATATGTTTCAAATCTGTAGAATGTAAGACTGTATGCAAAAAACAGAGCAAAAGCTCTCCTCTCCATCATGTTGTTCATATGTTCCCATTTGGGAACATTGGCTTCATGGGGAACATTTTTGCCAAATTTCATGTTCTGTTATGTTTTGCAAAACATATAAGATTAAAGCGATCTGCTACAAACATTGATAACGCAAGTAATCTAAACTGTCAAATTGTCAAATAGAGAGCTTATAAGGGTGTGGTTTTGAGTATTTGAAAACTTATGGGAACCTTAAACCTCTGAAAAGCAAGAAACTTTCAGTAGACACCGTAACTTTATATGTGTTTTTTGTTAGATTTGCTTGCTTTCTAGATAACATTAAATAAAGTCTAGCTAAGATGAGTAAAAGCTATTATTTAGCTGTAATCTGTATTTTTGTTTTTTCTGGATTTTTCAAAATTTATTGGTTTTCTCATTTCTACGCTGTTGAACTAATGCCCGTGATCTCAGAGCTATTTACACTGCATCAACATATTTTGGTATACTAAAACTTAGAAGCCATGAATCAAGATTCGGGAAATAACAGGAAGTCAGGGTGTAATATAGTCAATTTAGCAATTTTATTCAATTTTCAAAAAGTAAAATTTTACAGTGAATAAAAGTAAGTCATAATATCATACGTTTACTCATGCAGACATTTACTTATCCGCTGCTGTTATCAATAGTCCAATAAACTTACACTCAGAGTTTACTTATGTTGTTAGCATGCTTCTGAGCTATTAAAAAAAGTTTGATAAAGTACAGTGCAAGTTCTTCAGATCAAAAACACATGATATTGTGCATGAATTCAAGAAAATTTGTCTCTAAGCTTCTAAAGATTCATGGCTCTGTGAGTTATAGTAAAAAATAAAGCAAAGTAAGGTAGAGCAGGTAATTTCTGTAAAAGCACCTAAAATTATTTACATAAGCACTCTCAAAACCGCTAGAAATCAAGAGCTACATTGTTGTGTAATTTTAACACATAGAATCAAGTGAAGAATCCCATAAACCTGAGTTTAATATTTTGAATATGTGCATTGGAGTCATACCAGAATGCTTGTGGTGCTCTAGAAAATTGAAGGAATGCATGAGAGGTCACTAAACAGTATAGCCAAAGGTTACATATGCTGCTCATAAATTTTGTTCTCTTTCCAGGAATTGAATATTTTTGCACTCCTAGGAGCCAACGTTCCCAAACGGGAACATCAATATAAATTTAACCATAACTTTTGATGACCGACTAAATAAAATTGAATAACATACCAAAATGATCAGAAAACCTCTGCAAACATGGCTGCATGACATTTGGCTCAAAGATTTTGTATGTCAATGGACAATATGCAAATTTCTAAACATGACAAACTTTCGCTATTTTTGTCAAATTTAAAACAGTATAGCATAGCACATACTTATAATTAAGTTTTGAAATTGCTCTCACAGGATAGGCAAACACCTTGTTTCTCATCCAAAACAAGTCTTATTTAAATTAGATGACTAGTTGTTCTGCAACAAAATTTTGAAAATATGTTCCCAATTAGGAACGTTGGCCACTAAAAGGTTAAATTTTGCTATTCGCATGGCATTGGAGAGTTTGGATCGGCAAATGAGTGAAATTCCAGAAGAATATAGATTTTTGAATAAAAATGCATACAGATATATCTACTTGCATACAATTTATCCCACGGATCATAAATTAAGGCAATTCTAATGATTTTAATTCTGAAATAGCTGGTGATCTTTTCATTACAGATTGTTATTTAAGCTATTCATGGGAAAAAATTTAATTTTAGAAATACATATTGCTAAATCATTCTACAACTACTCTTTTCTTATCTTTATTTTTCACATATTTATTTATGATTGATTTATTTTTATTTTTCAGTATTTATTTTTTTATTCATGCTTTGTATTATTAAAATTTAGATGTTGGAGACGTAAGATTATAGAGTTGAATAATGGCAATAGTTATGTTGATGCTGATGCCAACGGAATAAGAAACAATCGCAGTTCGGATTTATACACGTTTCAATTACCTTGCTACCCTTGTCAGTGCATAATCAGGTAGTTGGCTAAATTCCTACGTCACTTGCAGCCTAAAAAGCTGATTATCAAGCTTACTAGCGTCCTCTGCTCTACTGCATGCGATTTTGAGGTCATGCATGGAAACAACCTCATTAGACATTAAATGCAATTTTTTGCATTTTTATTACTTGTACAGCATGTTATCATTGTGCGTGATTTGCACGCCGGTAACTCATAAGCTGGACAAATTACCTTTTGATTTACGGGATTTAATCATACAAATTGTTGTAAGCAATTTATGACAAAATTGGCTACTAATATTATATACATGATTATTTTAAATTTATTTCAGAATTTTATTAATTATGTGTGTGTATTTTTTAGCATAAAAATCTAATTTGTTTTTAAACTAGAAAATTATTATTATTCTTTTGAGGTTCTTAATGTAAATGGGTGGCAAGAATATTTTTGGGGAACCTGGTGGGACAGAATCACTAAAAACGGTACCAAAAATTAAATTCAGGGGTCCAACAGATCCTTAAGGGTCTAAACCCTCCCTTTGTGTGGTTGTAAATAATTATGTGAGTGTAATCAATTCTAGTAGAATGAAAATTTTTCTAACTTCTGAAAAATAATTATGTTACCCTCATACATGCATTTGCATGAAGAAATAACGCTTGCCATGGAGAAACAGCAAGAACTAAGAATGATTTGTTTCAAAAATACGGCTTTCAGCAGAATAAGGCTCATACAGAATGTGGGTCTTTACTGGCAAAGACGTATTTCCGTTGAAGAAGACATTGAGAATGCACCAGAAATTGTGTTTTCTGATTGTAACCTAAAATGTGGTTGTTGGCTGTGGGAAAGCCATGATTGTAAATCCGGTCCCACTTGTTGCGAATGTTAATACACAAGGCATTGTTTTTATGTTTATCGGGTTCTGCACAGATATAAACATAAATGTTGGTTAATGAGTGGTGTAATTATTTGTCCGAGTTTTATTTTCATTCATTGGGCTATGCGCGACTATAATCGAGAATATAAGTTGACGCGCAATGGAATTATTTGTCTACATTCTATTCTCATTTCACTAAGTTCTACAGGCAAGTATAATCATAGATATCAATTACCGCACAATTTAATTATTCATTTGCATTTCATAGGAACTGCTTAAACAAAATGATACATATATTAGCTTGCAAGTTAAACAAATAAAATTAAAAAATAAGCTAAAATTTGTCTATTAACATACAAAAATTGTACTAAACGGTTCATGATACAATATCAATAGCAGAATAGCCTATAAAGATGTGATTCAGAATGACGTCTTTAAATTCCAACATGGTTGACTTGTAACCAAAAATTTTGTACTTTAAGTATGCACTACAAAAATATAATAAAATTTCCAACAAAGAGCAATAAAACTTTTGTATCTCAAGTCTAATAGCAAAAACAGAAGCTTTTTTGAGTCAAAGTTGAGCTTTACTTAATAATATTGAAAAATTCTGTTTAAACAATTTCAGTGATAAATTGTATGGGTAAGAAGATAGAACAAACAGTAATTATATAATTAACACAAGGTTTCAAAAGAAATCTGCTTCAATGTGACTGATGGATTGTAAATGAAGATTATAAGAACAAGCTAGCAAATGAAAAAAATGTGCGCTTTTCTACAACAGAGCGGCTACACCTTACAAATTTTGCAGTTAAAAGTACATAATATAGTAGGAATGGGTAGAATGAACAGTCAAATAAGCATTGCTAGTCTTGCTCACATGCATAAAAAGTGTGTGCGCTTAGAGCCTGAATTTTTTCCGGCCGCTAAATCAACTTTTGCTCATGCTACGGCATTCATTTTAACCACCTTTACTGTTTTAATGGTTGGTCTTAAAAGCAAAGATTTGTTTCATAGATTTTTCAAAAAAGTGTAGTGCTATACAACAAAGTGTAAAGTAAACTGGTATACTATAGACTGCGCGCTAAAATTCTGTACATAGAACAGCTAAGATTTATACATCAAATTCTGAAAATTTGAACAAAATCCGGCCATTTATTCTTGAGTTATGCAAAAGTGTAAAGTAAAGCTAGTATACTGTAGTTTGCATGCTAAAATTTTGTGAAGATGTGATTCAGAATGACGTCAATAAATTCCAACATGGCTGACTTGTAACAGAAAATTTTGTACTTTAAGTTAGCATTATAAAAATATAATAAATTTCCAATAAAGAGCAATAAAACTTTTGTATCTCAAGTCTAATAGCAAAAAAGAAGCTTTTTTGAGTTAAATTTGAGTTTTACTTAATAATATTGAATAAATTCTGTTTAAAACGATTTTAGTGATCAATAATATGGGTAAGAATATATAACAAACAGGAATTATATAATTAACACAAGGTTTTGAAAAAGTCTGCTTCAAAGTGACTGACGCTTTGCAAATAAAGAGTATAAGAACAAACGTGTTTTATGATATTAAGCTAGCTAATGGAAAACTGTGCACTTTTTACAACAGAGCGGCTAAACCATACAAATTTTGCATTTAATGGTACATAATTTAGTAAGAACGGGTCAAATGAACAGTAGAATAAACATTGCTGGTTTTGCTCAGATGCATAAAAAGTTTGTGCACTTAGAGCCTGAATTACTTCCAGCCGCCAAATTGACTTTCCCTCATGCTACGGCTTTAATTTTAACCACGGTACTGTTTTAATGGTTGGTCTTAAAAGCAAAGATGCCGTTCATAAATGCGTATTATGCTGGAAATGTTTAAGATTTAATTAAAAGCAAGCAAGCGCGTTCTTTACGACCGACACTAGAAAGCAAGCACATTTTTTATGATGTTAGCGAGCAAGCGCATCTTTTATGACATTAGCAAGCAAGCGCTATGAATCATATTTTTGATCAAATGGCGAGTGACATAGCTGCCTATGCTAACACAGTTGCCTATCTCCCTGTACTATTGCCAGATGGGCGTCACATACCTACTACTAATCCATGCATATGTAGGCGTTAGTGGGGTTTAGACCTCAAAAGTTGGAACAATCCCGTAGATCATTTCAGACATCCCCTTAAATTCTTTCTTAGTAACAATTATTTGTGATTTGAACCACCCCACTACAGAATTTGCATGCTGCCCATGTATGTATGGTCATTTAGTTATTTGTATTAGTAATTGCTCATAAGCACGCATTAGGAGTTATATGTAGGAAGGTACTTACAAACATACATATGTATAATTATATTTACATAGGACAGATGCATTACCTATGTAGTTTAGAATTGCTGATCAAAGAAGCGCTTGCACACATCCCCAGAATTTTCTCGCCAAAAGCATGACCAATTCTTTGCAAAATAAAGTAGGTATCTCTGTGAAACTCTTTATATAAATTATTACATTAAAGCCGCAAGTCAGCCAAAATTTTTAAAATGAAATCACAAGGCTGACATGCATGCCTATTAACTAAAAGTTGAATGACCCTTGCTGTTTGCTCAATCAAAGTTCTATGACCTCATTTTTAAAGTCTTGTAGAACTTAAATTTGTATGCTTGTTTAAGTTCTGTAAATGATCTATCAAACTTCTATTGGCTGAGGCCGAACTTCCATTAGCATAACATCAAAATTCTATTAAAGATTTATCAAACTTTGTCACAAAGTTCGAAGAGCTTTGATGTGCATCCTATCAAAGTTCTATTAAAAATTTATCGAACTTTGACTAGCATCCTATTCAACAGTCTTCTATAGAACTTCAATCAAAGTTATTTATCAAACTTCGATAGAAGTTATTCAAAGTTCTTTATCAAACTTAAATAGAACTTCTTTAAAGTTCAACAGTCTTCTATATGACTTTGATCAAAGTTATTTATTGAACTTCTATAGAACTTCTTTGAAGTTCTTTATCAAACTTTTATAGAACTTCTTCAAAGTTCAACAGTCTTATATAGAACTTCTATCAAAGTTATTTATCGAACTTCTATAGAACTTCTTCAAAGCTCTCTATTGAACTTCTATAGAACTTCTTCAAAGTTTGACAGTCTTCTATAGAAATTCTATCAAAGTCATTTATCAAACATCTATAGAACTTCTTTGAAGTTCTTTATTGAACTTCTATAGAACTTCTTTGAAGTTATTTATCAAACTTCTATAGAACTTCTTTGAAGTTCAACAGTCTTCTATAGAACTTCTATCAAAGTTATTTATCAAACTTCTATAGAACTTCTTTGGAGTTCTTTATCGAACTTCTATAGAACTTCTTCAAAGTTTGACAGTCTTCTACAGAACTTCTATCAAAGTTATTTATTAAACTTCTATAGAACTTCTTTGAAGTTTCTTACTGAACCATGAATTAATACAAGATGCCTTACATCAATTTTAATGGCTTAGCTCGAGGAGGAGTTATAGAGTAATACAAAATAGGCATATTTTGGCCTATTTACAGTGATATCACAAAAACTCAAGATAGGCACATAAGGTTCTAATAAGAAAATTCAATGATTTATTCCTTGTTGGTTTTGTATAAGTCCAACAGGTGCCTATTCTTATGCATTGTAATAGTTTATTAATTATACCCCTTTCAAAAATAATTTTCACAGAAAGTAACATACATATTCAGAAAGTGAATAAAAAATTGCACTAAATGAAAGTAATAGCTGTTAGAGAATGTTAAGAAGGCATACCTTAATATGCACTAGGAGTTTATGCCATAGTGGTAAATAATAATTTGACTGCAAAAACATGATTGTAAACGGAGGTTAATAATACCTCAGAACAAGAATTATAGCATAGGTTTTTATGCTAAGCATCATAATACTATTTATTTAGCTTGAAAACAAAAATTTGCTGTGATACAGTTCGCCAAACATTGAATTTTAGCCATTTTCACCATTTTTCATTACTCTTATTAAAATTTGATTTTCTCCACGAATAATTAATATCATTCAGTCAAACAGCTTTAAATCGATAGAAGAATACATTTTCTATTATCTGAATGCAAAACCTTTTAATACACATTAATTTATGATTCACACTGCGGCTTTAACATCATAAGTATTTGTTAGAATTAAGAAAAGTTTTAACTTATTTATGGTACCTGTAGGTCCCTTACATATACAGCAAACACTTTTGTTCTTTTTACATAACCTGTGCCTTGGAATAAATACAAAAAAAATTTTATACATAAAGTACCCTGAACTACCAAAACAAGCATCCGATTGACCCATTATTCCCAAATATGCATATAAAAATAGTGCATTGCTTGAGCACAGATTTTTCTCAAGGAATATTTAATATCATTTGTTGAAACAGCCACCAATTGATAGAGAAACAATTTTCCTATTAGCTGAATGCCAAAAATTGTTATTTGCTTTACTTTACACTTTACACTGCAGTTTAAACTTAATAAGTATTCATTAAAAGTTACAAAAAATTGTAACTTCTTTTTGGTTCCTGTGGATCCCTTACATAAACAGCTAAATGTTTGGCACTTTTCACACAGCTTGTGCCTTGGACTAAATACAAAAAAATTGTATCAAAAAAAGTACCCGGGACTACCAAAACAAGCGTCTGATTGACCCAATATACCCAAATTTGCATATAAGAATGGTGCATTGCATAAGCACAGCCTTTCTCCACCAAATACGCTGAATCATCCATTAAAAGAGCTGCAAATTAATGAAAAAATTTCTTATCAGCTGAATGCAAAAATTGTTATACAGTTCACTTTACAATTCACATTGCAGTTTAAGCTTAATACATATCCTTTGAAAATTGAAAAATTTTTAACATATTCACAGTTCCTGCGAGTCTCTCACATGAAAAGCAGGACAGTTTGTAATTTTTACACAGCTTATCCCTTAGTCTAAACATAAAACAATTTTAGCAAAATAAAAGTACCCTGAACTACCAAAACAAGCGTCCAATTGACCCAGTTACCCGAATTTGCATATAAAAGCAGTGCATTGCATGAGCACAGATTTTTCTCAATGAATAGTCAATATCATTTGTTGAAACAGCTAACAATCAATAGAGAATAAAAACTTTAAGTTTCTCTTGTTTACAACTCTCGCTTAGCAAGCTCATTTTTCAAAACTATTACATAATGAACAGTCGATTCTAGAATAAAATTTCCTATTAACTGAATGCAAAAAATTATTACACACTTTATTTTACACTTTACACTGCGGTTTAAAGTTAATGAATATTTGTTAAAAATTACAAAAAATTTTAACTTATTTTTAACTTATATTCTTGTAATGAATACTTATTAAGTGGATCCTGTACATAAAGAGCAAAGGCTTTTGCCCTTTTCACACAGCTTGTGCCTTGGACTAAATACAAGAAAAATTTTATCAAAAAAGTACCCTGGACTACCGAAAAAAGCCGTCCAACGGACCCATTATAGCCGAATTCGCATATAAAAACAGTGCATTGTATGAGCTCAGACATAACCATTGTGCAAACAAATTGTTTATAGGTAGAGCCTCAGGCTGAAAATTTCTGATTAAGGAGGATTTATCCTAAATATTTTGCTTGCTGTATAGACTACACATGAAGAGCTCAAAATTTTGGGTGTGTGGGCCACAGCCATTTCTAATGGGATAAATCACCATTTTTTAGACAAAAGAATTGTAAATAATAGTCTGAAATGGTTAATGTTTCCTAATTTGCAATTTTTCCCAAAAATGGGAAAGGTTACAAAATTCGAAGTTGTAGGAATGGAAGACAATCATTATTCTTTAGGAGTCCCCATAGCTCCCTGTTGCATGTACATATGTGCTTTGGCATACATATAATGTTCCAATATTGTTACAGTATGCCAAACATTAAAATTTTTATAATCTTTCTCATTTGTTTCTAGTCTTTTTCTCATCATATCTTCTAAATAAATAAGTATCATTAAATAAAAAAGATTGCTTACTAGTGAAACTTTACTACCAGCATTATGTATGCAAGAGAATTTTTCTACTGAAATATAAGTTAGATTACACTATTTTTCTACGACCTAAATATGCACTAATGTTATAAAGAATTTTTGACCAATTTACTTTTTTATGTGAGTATTCATAAATATTGTTAACATTTATGGGATAATCAGTTATGGTATGATTGCTGAAGGGCTTGCAATTGCAGTACTTTATGTATATACAACGCATTTTATTATAAGAGAAACACAAATCGTTCAATAAGCTGTTCAATAAAACCTTTTAGATCAACACAGCACTCAGACATTAGATATTCAAAATTTTATATGGTTTGCAAAAAATATTACCTACTGGCATGTCAATGTAGAGTGTATAGCTTTGTTGTACGCAAAAAATTTTTTATAGAGACAAAATTCAATTTTACAGACTCCAGATATGTTCTATAGGTACTTATTATCAAATAAGGTACTTCTTAGCCTGGTACACACCTACCTTTTGTGTGTGCGGTTACTTTGCTAGCAGCACAATCAAATAGTAGCGCATGTTCAAAGATTTTATAGGTTTTTTCATGCACTGGTTCCATTTATGACATTTTTAAAGCATAATCTCCAACACGTAAGCAAATTAAATTACCTCAAATGTGATAAAAGCGGGTCGGTGGCACACCTGGGCATGGGGAGGTTTGGGGGGTATGCAGCCCCCAGAAACCAAACTACTCCCCAGAAATCAAAATACCCCCAGAAATCAAAACACCCCCCAGAATCCAATTTTTGAAAATTTTTTTTGTTTTTTTTTGCAAGTTTGAAACATCAAAAAAATAGTGTTTTTATCACCATACCACTATTTTTAAGGCCATTTTTTGACCTTCAAAAAATCTTGCACCCCCTTCCCCAGAATTTTCTTGCTGCCCACGTATGGTCGGTGGACTGTGACTGAGTGGGGTTACCAATGTCTTAGGCTTAGGCTCAGCTTATGTGTAAAGTTGTAAAAGATATCATTATATTTATCTTTTTAGCAAGATAAAGATAAAGATAAAAATATCTTTATCTTTATCTTGACAATTGTTTTATCTTTATCTTTATCTTTTGATAGAATTTATCTTGCAAAAAAGATAAAGTATGTACATAAGTTAGCATGTAATCCAAAATGCAGGTTTGACATTAAATACATTTAGAAGCATCCAAGTTTTACTGATATAAAAAATGAAAAGAAAACGATTGTTTATCATAGGTGGGCAGCACTGAAATTCTGGGGGGGGGTGAAAAATTTTCAAAGGTCAAAAAAGTGTCTTAAAAGTGGTCGTATGGCAAAAAAACACCATTTTTCGACGTTTCTCATCAAGCTCTATCCAATGGCATCAAAAAATTGCTGAAAAAGCAAAAAAAAATTTTCTGGGGGGGGGGTATTTTGATTTCTGGGGGGTATTTCAACTTCTGGGGGTGGGTATACCCCCCAAACCCCCATGCCCATGTGTGTTGTTGATACCCTATGCATGCGGCCCAAACTAATGGCTGTATATCAACCTAAGTAAGCAGAAGTGATACCAATCTAAGTGGGAGTACTACTACTAGCACCCATGTTAATCTAAGTCCAAGCCTGGAGAAAATTGAGAAGTTTGAAAAAATCAATAACTGTTGCAACTATACTTTGTACAGGCGGGTTTTCATGCGTATGAAAAGAAAAAAGTGATTTGCTGTCTGCCAGTAGTAGTATTACGTGGGTCAGTCAGATACCGTGGCAAACCCCCAAACCTACATTTATGTGTGCTTAATGCCTATCACCTCTTCAATCTCAGGTGTAAAAATTAGGCATTCAGTTGGCTGCTTTACATCACCCACTCTTGTTTATTGCATTTCACAAACATTCTCCTGGGTCCAGGCAGCAACCATATTTACATATGTACACTTTATCTTTATCTTTATCCTTATCTTTTTGGTTCCTTTATCTTGCAAATTGTCTTTATCTTTATCTTTCTTAATTTTTTATCTTTATCTTTATATTTATCTTTATCTTCTAAATCTTAAAATTTCAATTTATCTTTATCTTTTATCTTGCATAAGATCCTTATCTTTTACAACACTAGTTATGTGCATTCAGATTGATGCCAGTGCATGGGGTAAGCCTGAGATAAATGGAGCAAAAATTGTGGAGCGAGCAAAGTAATTTTGCTCCATTTACGCCTTAGGCTTAGCCCATGTCTGGCATTAATGTGAATCCGCAAGCAAGAGCAAAGCAAGCGGAGCAATATGAATGCACATTACTAAGCCTAAGCCTAACTCATTAGTAATAGAGTCAGGATAATTCTATTTTCCTTGTTTATTTGCTGAAAAACATAATAAATTGCTGTATATGATCCCAAAATGAACTGGTGTTGTTGAGTGGTTAAGATGCTGGAATTCAAATCCAGAGGTCCATAGTTTGAGTCCAACATACTGCAATTCTGTTCTTTTATCATGATAAGCCTGGCGTACTCCCATAGTCAAAAAACATAAATTCAAGCAAAATCAATATTCACACACAAAGGGTAGGTGTGCACCAGGCACAGTAATACCCAAATCAGTACTACATAGGATAAATAATGTGCACTAATCTTAGTGCAATGCTTATGGAAGAATGTATGTTACTATAATTTTTTCAAAAGGACTCAACATAATTATGTACCAACTTCTGTAGTAAATTTAAAAGTCAGAAAGACATTTTAAATTAAGTAAGTAAATACCATCTCAACATTAGCTAAATTAGAGATTGCTTTCAAAACATTCACTCAACATAAGTTCACTTTCCACTTTTAAGTGTGGATCATATAATGCTGGATCCTGTATAGTCCTTTTTTAATAAAATTTTTTTTGTATCTAGTCTAAGGTACAAGCTGTGTAAATAGGGCAAAAGTTTTTCCTCTTTATGTAAGGGACACACAGGAACCAAAAAAATTAAGATTTCTTGTAATTTTTAACAAAACCTTATTAAGCTTAAAGCACAATGCAAAGTGTAGACTTTTTGCATTCAGCTAAAAGAAAATTTTTTTTATTGATTGGAAGCTGTTTCAACAAATGATATTGACTATTTGTTGAGAAAAATCTGTGCTCATGCAATGCACTATTTCTATATGGAAATTTGGGTATAATGAGTCAATTGGACGCTTGTTTTGGTATTTCAGGGTACTTTTATTTTGCAAAAATTTTTTTTTGTTAAGAGTGAGGGATAAGCTATGTAAAAAGGGCACACTATTTTGCTTTTCATGTAAGAGACCCACAGGAATTGTGAATATCCTAAAATTTTTGTAATTTTTAAGGAATATTTATTAAGTTTAAACCACAGTGTAAAGTAAAAAGTGGAGTGTGTAACAATTTTTTTGCATTTAGCTGATAGGAATTTTTTTCTATCCATTGGTAGCTGTTTTAATGGATGATATTAAGTATTTGTTGCAAAAAGGCTGTGTTTATGCAATGCACTGTTTTTTTATGCAAATTTGGATACATTGGGTCAATCAGACGCTTGTTTTGGTGGTCCAGGGAACACTTTTATGATGATTTTTTTGTATCTAGTTAAAGGCGCAAGCTGTGTAAAAAGAGCAAAAGTTTTTGCTGTATATGTGAGGGACCTACAGGAACCAAAAAAAATTAAAATTTTTTGTAATTTTTAACAGAGACTTATCAAGTTTAAAGCTCTGTGTAAAATATGAATTAATAGCTATGACAAGTTTTTGCATTCAGCTAATAGAAAAGTTATTCTTCCATTGATTGAAAGCTATTTGAATAAATGATATTGATTGTTTGTGGAGAAAATAGAGTTTTTATAAAAGTAATGAAAAGTGGTGAAAATGGCAAAAATTCAATGTTTGGCGTACTGTAGCAAAGCAAATTTTTGTCAAGTCAAATGAATAGCATCATGATATTTAGAGTAAAAAACTGTGCTATATATGTTGTTTTGAGGTATGATTAATTTTTGACTTATCACAAAGTTGGTCAACTTCTCAGAAATTGTGTCTTAAGAATTGTATGGTTTCAATGTATTATGTGGCTCTTAATTGTTAATTTCGTTTCTGTATACGTTTCTCATTTACTCCAGTAATATTACGTGTTATTAACTAAGAAAGCGGTCACTTTTAACCCTAGGCAAACCTGCAATCTCTTCTAAGTGGTTATGTTCAAAACTATTCAAATTTGTGTGATCCTTTGACCAATTCTCTGTTGCATTCATTTGCTTTTAACAAAAGAGTTGTTTAATTTATAGGCCCGGTCGGCCTCTGTTTTAGATTGCTTGATTGGCATACTTCTTGGCCAACAACATTATATTTATTGGCCTATTTGTATTATTTTATTTTTCCTAACTGTATAAGTAAATGCTTACTCTAATGGTAGTGCAGCAAAACACCATAGACCTTACAAGAGTGGATTAGAATTGTGAGGTCGGACCCATCTCCGTATTTGCTAGTTATCCTTGATTTGCTCAAGTGCACTGCTACAATTGGAGGTCCCACTCTATGAGGCATTAAGTCTTTGTCTTCAATTATAGAAAAACAACTGGTGGAAATCAGCAAGAGAAAGGCTAGAAGCCAGCAGTGATTATTTCTGTACGTTTTGCCAATAGCTGGAGGAGAATGATTTGATTTTGAAGCTGCTTTGAGTGTCATTAATATTAGCAATAAATTATTGCCAACTTACCCAAAACGTTGCATGCCAAGACATCTTGTAGGAATCCAAAGAAGTCCAATAGTGGCTCATAGTAAGAATGTAAGAAGCAAAAAAAAAGGTATTTTCAGAATTTATTAGATTAGGATATTTATTTGAAGAAAAGATGGACAACAATGATAATTCAGAAGTAATAGATGCACTAAGGAGAATGCAATTTTTACAATTTGCACAAAATTCCATCTGAAAATATCTGGGACAGAAAGGTATAGTAATTTTTCAATTTTTTGAAGAGTTTGAGTCTCTGAGTAATGTTGGAGGGCTAAACAAAAAAGTAAAATTAAATGCATTATCATTATGTATGAAATCTAATCCTTGTTCTGTGTATTTTTATTTACTTGCTGATATGCTTGATAATTATATTTAGACAAAAAGGTTTAATTGAACATTTTCAGCCACCAGCTTGTAGAGAAAAGCCATTGTAGATTTTTAATCTGGAAAACAGTTAGAGAGTGCATCTGTTGATCTCTATTCACAAAAGCTGTTTGGATTAGCTAAAAGAGCATATCCAGATGATGGCATGAATGAGGCTGAGCAACTCTTGTAAAAGTACAATTTTTGAAAGGACTTTTGTCTAAATATACTAATTTATTTACTATGATGGGTACACCTGATACTCTAAAAAAGCTTTAACAAGTTTGGTGTGCTATAAATCAGCTATCAGAGCAAATGAAAAACTTATCTCAAAATTTTCAATGACTTGAATTTGAAACCCAACAATTCTAGCAAAAAATACCAAGAAAATTTTGAGCATAAAACAATTTTTGGAAAGAAAAATTTTGAGTCAAGAAAACCATTTTTCGGAAATAATCAAAAAGAATGGGTCCCCAGAAATCATGGACATTATGCATATGATGATAGACATGATTTTAATATGTTGACTACTTGTTATAGGTGCTGCAAAAAATGGTCAAATGCAAAGATGTTGCATAAGCCCATCAGTGTATGCCAATAGCCGGCAAGGTGTCACGCCTGATAGTGTATTGTACGTCTGTTGAGCCATGAAATAATATTCATTTAGTAATATACTCTGCATGTCTCTGTGCACCTCTGTCAAGTTCAATCTATAATCCTTAGGTCAATATACCTGGACCACCTACTAGGCTGACCATATATTCATAATATAGTCACCAGCTCGTACTGAGCTGTCTTTTGAATTGTGCAGCTGTATATATTATCATGCACACACACATTAATAAAACCGATGCTATTGGGCAAACCCAATAGCCTTTATTAGTGTTGACTCCTCACTCAGCAGTTTTTTACCTGCTAAGCTTGGACTGGTTACCTACAGTTTGTTATGTCCCTTCAATAGATGCATTAAATTCCTGTTGTTCTAACATGTGCATCATGTGTCAATGGATTACTGTAGTAGCATCTTGCGTTTCTACCTGACACCTCCGTCCTTAGCTTTGATTGTCCTCAATAAATAATAACTGCTACATACTCCATAAGATGTGTGACTATCCCACCGCTGCCATCAAATATGTCATGCCCAGTAGTAGTCAATATATAATAATCATTAATATATTCACTAGGGTCACTCTGCATATTGTACATCTGTCAAGCCCCAAAATAATATTCATTTAGTAATATACTCTGCGTGTCTCTGTGCAGGTCAGTCAAGTTCAATCAATAATTCTCATCATAGGTAGCGCGTCAGCGCATACCTATAATATACTTGGGTACCCCCAACATATGCCCCCTCACAGCTATAACGGCACACATCTAAGAGGTGCGTTTTTTTCAAAGGTAGATAATAAAAAACTTAGTGCCTCCATTTTTTTCTTGTTTACACTCAATACCGAGTGCGTCGTGAGTATGTAAAGTTTACACCAAAAATTCAAATAATTTACGGAGGGCCAATTTTTCTAAAAATGTTTTCCCTAATTAGTAGGTTATGAATCTGGTCTTAAAATTTCTTTACACTCATTGGTTGTTGCACAGGAGTGTGAACTAGACAGTTTTTTACAGTTTTTGTGTGCAAGAGCATATCTAGCTCAGTTTTACATTCTATGCAGATTGATTGGTTTCAAAAGGTAGACGGTTAAAAAATCTAGGAGAGACTTTTTTTTAATTTTTCTTAAAAAGTAATATTTTCAAATTTAGAGGCAGTTTCTGGTAAAGAGGCTGGGACAAAAAAATATTTTTTACCTGCCATATTCTCCACTTGGTAGACAGAACGTGGTAAGTACCTTTAAAATGTGCTTCGTCTTAAGCGCTACATGTCAAAATTTTATTTGTTTCTTTACAATCAATATTGCGTTATTAGTGCAAGTGTAAACTTTACACTGAAAAAATTTTTCCGCCCATAGCGTCGAGGATGATGAATTTTTTTAAAAAATGTTTTCCCTAATTAGTAGGTTACGAATCTGGTCTTAAAATTTCTTTACACTCATTGGTTGTTGCACAGGAGTGTAAACTATACGGTTTTTTACAGTTTTTGAGTGGCCAAGCATATCTATACTCAGTTTTACATTCTATGCAGTCTGATTGGTTTCAAAAGGTAGACAGTTATAAAATCTAGGGGAAACTTATTTTTTTCCTAAAAAGTAATATTTTCGAATTTAGAGGCGGTTTATTGTAAAGAGTCTGAGACAGAAAAATATTTTTTCCCTGCCATATTCTCCACTTAGTAGAAAGAACGCAGTAATTACCTTTAAAATCTGCCTCGTCTTAAGCGCTACACGTCAAAATTTATTTTGTTTCTTTACAATCAATATTGCGTTATTAGTGCAGGTGTAAACTTTACACTGAAAAAATTTTTTCCGCCCAGAGCGTCATGGATGATGAATTTTTTTAAAATGTTCTCTGTGAGGTCAGGATAACGAATCTGACCTTCAAACTTTTCTACAATCAATACACAGTACCAGGGGTTTAAACTTTACACTCTAGTGGATGAGTAAAAAAACAGATTCTGTCAAAGATTTCTAAGCCAACTTTTTCGGTTACAAATTAAGATAATTTAAATAAATAAAAATAAAGTAACTTTTAAGGGCTACACGTCAAAGCAAACCGCGTTCAAAAAAACGTAATATTGAGTTGTTTATGGGGGTGTAAAGTCCTAAATCTGAGGTGTAAAATGGGCAAAAAAACAGGTTTTTTCGTATTTAATTGGTAAATCATATCAAATATTTTGCGGAACATAAGTTTTGCACATACAAACGTACTACAATCAAAGGGCTACAAACTGGCCCAAACCAAATTTATTTACACTCATTTAGATTTTTAAAGTTTTGATTTAGATTTTTAAAGTTTACAATGTGGTGGACAGTGAAAAATATGTGTTTGTCCATATTTTTGTTTGCCACCCCTTAAAAAGTACTTTATTTTTATCTTATTTGACCTCTCCCAACTTCTTCACTACATATTTTTGTTTGCCATCCCTTAGAAAGTACTTTATTTTTACCCTATTTGACCTCTCCCGACTTCTAAACAGAGAAAGTGGCGAACAAAAATATGCACAAACATGTATTTTTCGCTGTCCACCAAATTGTAAACTTAAAAAATCTGAACCTAATGCCCCATTGAGTGTAAATAAATTAAGTTTGAACCAGTTTGTAGCCCTTTGATTGTAGTACGTTTGTATGTGCCAAACTGATGTTTGTAAACTTTACACTGAAAAAATTTTTTGGAAAAAAAATCAGTTTGGGTTTTTTGAAACAGATGAAAAAAAACCAATTGATTGCCCCTGATGTACATTCTTGTGCTCAATTACCATACGCACACACACAACCGTTAAGCGCAATGCTAAAGTGAGCCGCCCGGGACCACCTTCCCCTAAAAATTATCATATTTTTCATTCCATTCCCACACATATTTTTAATCAAAATCCAGGATAGGAAAATGGGCACTCGGGCTTAATGCGACTTGAGTACGCATTGATATGTGTGTTATCATATCTTACTGTGTTAAAAGATCATATGTGTGTGTCTCATATTTGTGCCTGTCTAGTTTGTACATACCTTTACCGTAAGCTTTTGCCCATAGGCCTATTGTCGTATTCATAGATCCTTTTCATATCTCTTGGTTTGTGTTGTTACGCCTTTTTTTTCAGCGTCAGTTGAAACTGCGTGCGAGCACAGTTTTGACGGCACTTTAAGATTTTACATTTTACAATTAGTTTTTGAGCCTGAGAGCCTCTCCGCCAGCTTCCGCGCTGAGCGTATCTTTTTTTCTTTCCATTGCCATACGTGAGCAGACTCCAAACGTGCCTTTTTATCTGCTTGGCTGCAGAACTTGTCTGTTTGTTTTCCTGCGTAGTGTGCATGCTTCTTTTTGCCGTAAGCTTTGTTTTTAATCATTTGTGTTTGTGCTAATTGGCATCAGTTGTATGCCTTTGGCAGGGCTTTGTGTCCTTGTTTAATTACATTGTTTGATTTTACCCAATAATCATAACACGACGGTTGGCAGCATGTATCCTCCATGCTGTCGCTTCTTAATTGCTTCATAATTTTTCTGTCCAAAAAATATTGTACAAATTATTTATTTAATTAACGATGCTGGGCTTGGTTGAATTTCCGTGCTGTTGAATTCTGTCCTTGTGCTACACTATACTTAGAAACCCTTAATATTTTCAAGCACCGGAATTTGGACCAAAACAAGTTAAATAATAATCTTTTTGAGCCCTCAATTAGGTTTCCGGGGAACTTACTTTAATTAGGTACTTAATCTCAAAGGGGTTAAGTAAGTAAGGTTCACTAGGTGCGTGCGTAGAGGGCTGGGCTACATTGAATAGGCCGGGCCGCTTACCCCCAAATTGCGGGCTGGTGATTGACCTCCTAAAAAGGGCAAGAACCCCTGTGTGAGCGCATAAGCTTGAGATTTGGATTAAGTAAGTAAAGTGAACGTAGCTTGAGTCTACGTTTACATATCTGATATTTATTTGTCCTTGGGCCATTGTGGAGACTTAATTTTTTCATAAACGTTGATCGTATTATCAGAATTACGAATCCGACTAAAATTTTCTTTAAACTCTGTGGTTGTGTAAAGTTTACACTGCATATTAACTCTTGTTCTAGAGCCTTGCGGAAGCTTAATTTTTTCAAAATGTTCTACGTAAAATCAGAATTGAGAATCTGACTGATAGTTTTCTCTACACCTAGTAGTTGTGTGAAGTTTGCACTAATCATTTGTTGTTAAAATGTAGTTAATACAACAAATTTATTTTACTTCCAAATCTGAGCGTGGATCTAGTATACAATTTACCCACCACTGTTTTTTAGCCAATTCAAATAAGCTACAGTGACCAAACTTTGCACAAAAATTATCAAACGCGTTCTGTCTGACTCACATCAATGAAAATAGTGCTGGTCACTGTAGCTTATTTGAATCTACAGTGTTGGTCACTGTAGCTTATTTGAATTGGCTAAAAAATGGTGGCGGGTAAATTGTATACTAGATCCCAGAGCATTAGTGTTCCTTACACTTGATATTTGCATAAAGTTGATGCTGAAAAACTTTGATCTGTTAAAATAATGTAAGGTTATCTTGTTTGAAAAGGATAATGCTGATGTTAAGAACAGTATTGTTTTCCATGTTCTTGGACTGCTGTCATTATTGTGGCATGTTACTGTACGTGTTTACTGGCTGATGTACTCAAATCATACTAATTAAAAAAGGGGTACTAGTAGAGAAAAATGCTCTGATGGAACAAAAAAGATGAATATACTTGGAATTGTAGATTATTAAGGATGTTAAAGGAGGGGACTAGGAAAAATCTACCTAAAGTCACAAAATCCACTAAAAATCAGACTTTCTCTAAGCAACGCTAAAAATTGATGTATATTCTGCGGCCAACAGATTAATTAAAATAAATATTTAAGCATAAAAATGATTGAAAAAGCAGCACATTAGCTATGCAGTAGCTATGGGAAATGATATTGAGTAAACTAAGTCTTCTAAGCCAATTGAATGAAATAGCAAACATCAAAGACAATTGGAGACATGGTTGGTTTAAAACAGTAGGAAACGCATAAGTTGACTTGAAACAGACTAAATGTAGATACACTAGCATGCCCAAAACGATTGTGTGCACTAATCAATCGGCCCCTGCTTTGCTTACTATAATGCTCATAACAAAATAAAACAACTTTAGATACAATACCTCTTAGTTTTCTATCAATCAGGTGCCAGCAATTTAAAAAAGTAACCTTGATAGATTTTGTACACTCTTATCTGAAACTTCAAACATTATTAAAAAAAGACACTTTTTTAGAGGCCGCAGAATATAAGTCGATTTTTAGCGTCGCTTAGAGAAAGTCCAATTTTTAGCACATTTTGCGACTTTAGGTAGATTTTTCCTAGTATAATACATACACAATGCAAGTATAAATTGCTAAGTACCTAATGACATTCCGTTACAACACTGACAAAGATAGGAATAACTACTATTTTTTGTTAACAAAAGTTAGGTACTAGCAAGAAAAAAATGCTCCGATGGAACAAAAAAAGGCAGAATATACTTGGAACAAAGAATTATCAAGGACGTAAAAGGAGGGACTAGAAAAAGCTCCTATCTACAAATGTCACAAAATTTGCTAAAACTCAGAAATTTCCTATACAGAGAAAAATGAAAGTAAGTAAATCAAAGAAAAAACCTACCTGTGCCCAAAACTGCAAGATCTGCTAAAAATCAGACTTTTTCTAAGCAACACAAAAATCGTAGTATATTCTGCGGTCTCTAAACAAAATAGGTGAACCTTCTCATATTGTCCACCATACAGTGGGCGGTTCCTAAATTCTGAGGGTGGTTTTCAAATTGGAATAATGGCCTCAGAAATAGTGCTATGGCAAAGAAAACACCATTTTTGAACGTTTCTTGTTGAGCTCTATCTATCGGTACCTACCAAAAAACCCAAAAAGAGCAGAAAGATTTGAAAAATTGAATTTTGGAGGTATTGTTGGGTATTTGCGTTTTCTTGTTGGGTATTTTGCTTAGGGGTGCATACTCACCAAACCCCCTACGTCTAGGTATGGTGTCCAATGCTTAATATAGAGCTTATAAAATAAATCTCAAATCTGTGTTTTTGCTAATCACTTGCAATGTTAATTTATTCGATATTGTGGCTAGATAAATATTACAAAAAGTTATATCCTATGATTATTTGCTATACCGCAACAAAAGACTGTGATTTCTATATAATGCATGCATCCATTCAGTACTCTTCTGGCGTTTAATCCCCATAGACCACCCGGATGTTATTCCTGCCCATGTAAACTGATAACCATTAGGCATGGGAGGTTAGGAGTATGCACCAGTGTTCAATCAGAAATGTCAAAAAATGCCGTTTTTCGAACATACTATAATTACTATTTTTGACCCAGAAAAATATTGCAACATGGCGCTGCTCAGCTATGATAATATCTGCTTTTGCAGAGTGAGTGGTTCAGATATCTAGCCCAATGTTTTTTCTTTGTTCGGCAGGATGCTGCTTTCTACTGCAGGCCGCAGAATATACTTTGATTTTTGCGTTGCTTAGAAAAAGTCTGATTTTTAGCAGATCTTGCAGTTTTAGGCACAGGTAGGTTTTTTCTTTGATTTACTTACTTTCATTTTTTCTTTGTTTAGGAAATTTCTGAGTTTTAGCAAATTTTGTGACATTTATAGATAGGAGCTTTTTCTAGTCCTCTCCTTTTACGTCCTTGATAATTCTTTGTTCCAAGTATATACTGCCTTTTTTTGTTCCATTGGAGCATTTTTTCTTGCTAGTGTCAATATACTTGGACCACCTAACAGGCAGACCATATGTTTGTAATATAGTCAACAGCTTGGACTTAGCTGTTCTTGCGGATTGTGCGGCTGTAAATATATATTATTGCATGCACAGCATTGATAAAACTGGTGCTAGGGGCGAACTCAATAGCCTTTATCAGCTCTGACTGCTCACTCGGCATTTTTTACATGCTAAGCTCAGACCGGTTCCCTTCAGTTGTTATGACCCCTTAATATATGCATTGAATTCCTGTTGTTCTAACATGTGCATCACATGTCAGTGGATTACTGTAGTAGCAAGTCACAATTCTACCTGACACCTCCATCCTTAGCTTTGATTGTTCTCAATCAATAATAACTGCTACAGACTCCATAAGATGTGTGACTATCCCACCGCTGCCATCAAATATGTCACACCCAGTAGTGGTCAATATATAATAACCATCAATATATCCACTTGGGTCATTCCGCGTATTGTACGTCTGTTGAGCCTCATAATAATATTCATTTAGTAAAATACTCCACATGTCTCTGTGCATGTCAGTTGACGTCAATCAATAATGCTTATGTCAATATACTTGGACCACTTACCAGGCTGACCATATGTTTGTAATATAGTCTCCAGCTCAGACTGAGCTGCCTTTTTGATTGTGCAGCTGTATATATTATTGCATGCATGCGCATTAATAAAGCTGGTGCTATTGGGCGGACTCAATAGCCTTTATCAGTGCTGACTATAGGTGAGCAGCACCAAAATTTGGGGGGGTGGGGGGTTAAAAGTTTTCAAAGGTCAAAAAGTGGTCTCATAAGTGGTTGTATGGCAAAAATAACACCATTTTCTGAAGTTTCTCATTGAGCACTATCCAATGGCATCAAAAAATTGCTAAAAAAGCAAAAATTTCAACATTTGAATTCTGGGGAGGGGTTATTTTGATGTCTGGCTGGGGGTTATTTCAACTTCTGGGTGGGTGCATACCCCCAAACTCCCCACACCCATGTGTGTGGCGCTGACTCCTCACTCAGCAGTTTTTGCATGCTAAGCTTGCACCAGTTCCCTTCAGTTGTTATTTCCCTCTAATATATGCATTGAATTCCTGTTGTTCTAAAATGCTCATCACGTGTCAATGGATTACTGTAGTAGCATGCTCCGTTTCTACATAACAAAGGCAAATAGAGCTGCATCTGGTGCATTAAAACCATTCCACATGCAAATACCTATGAATAGTGTTGATTGATCCAAAATGGTTTACAGTTTAAATTCTGCCAACGTTATTGAAGACAAAATCACACATCTTAGGCGACAAGTAGATCAATTATTGAGAAGGCTCATTAACAAAAATGATGATGAAATTGCGGTAGGAATGCTTAGACAATGGAAGCTGCCTATGATATGTATTTATTTGAATGACTTTGAAATGGGCACCTAATATATACTAAAAGTGATATTACTTTAGTTTTGATGGAATTTACTAATCAAAAATTGAACACAAATATGCGGAAAGGAAAACCAATTTCTGTATGCCAAACAGCTAGTTGTAGTAGTAACCTTGAAATTTATGCAAAAGTAAATTTGAATGTGAAATTGGCAATTAGAAATTTTCTAAAATGGTTTAGATCATGGAATGTGCTTCTTTTATTGTTCAATTGGTTTGCAATTTGATTGATAAACAAAGTAATTCCTATTGTTCATATAGGTTTTATGACAATTATTTCCAAAACAGTAAATCTAAAGCAAAAGTTATTTAACTATAAAGATGCTAGCGCAGCTATGAGTTATGTGTGCTTCAGTGAAAGTATAAGGATACTAGTGCAAAGTGAAGTGCTTGTAAATGGTGTGATGTTGAATAATTATAATCAAAGTGAAACATTATTTGTGCCAATTGAGGAATTTTGTATGAAAAATTCTATTTTTGTTGCACCTGCTTTAGTTTCTCTAAATCAATTTAATGTACCAGATAGGCGTTTAAATATGCATAATAAGCCAATATATTTGGAAGCAGGGAAGCCTATTGGTCAACTAGAAAATTTTATTGACCTCAAAAAATTCGAAATTTCAAAAAATTGTTTTGAAAAATGTTAATTTTGAAGAAATTTTTAAAGGCTTAGAAACTGATATTAATGGCAAACAGACAGCAAGTCATGAAAAAAATTATTTTTTGACAATTGTGATGTCTTCAGTTTTAGCAACCAGTCCTTGGGTAAAACTATGATAGTTTTGCACAAAAAAGACACAGGTGATTACAAACCTGTTAAGACTAAATTATTTCACACATGTTGTCAGTAAACTCATCTGAAAGGAATTATAAACAATCACGTTGTTTTCACACAATTTGAGAATTTGAGTACATTTATGAGTATAACTTTTAATCCGCTTGTATTTGTTATAAGAATAAATACAATAAACAATCATAATTTATTCACTTTGCTCAAAAATTATTCCATGTTTCATGTTATAACATGCTTACAGATTGACATGTCAGCCAAAGGTGATGAACCTGCTCACCATCAAATAAGTCATTTCAGTGACCTGAGGTTTTTTCCAGATGAACTCAAGAACCACTGAACGGATTTTCATGAAATAAAGTGTTTTAGATGAACATTTTTAAAATAAAACTATTTTGCCAGAAAAAAGTTATGTTCACAGTATGCTAGACTCGGAAAAGTGCTCAAACTTTGCTTGGTCACTGCGGTATACAGGTTAACATTCATATTTTGAAAAATAGTAAAATAGTTAGATATTTTTATGCTGTAAATTTCACCCTTTTTGTTTTTTGTGTTTCTGAATAGTTTGTCCTGCAATTTCAATTCAATTTTTTTCAATATGGCTGCCCCCATAGGGTATGCATTTTACTCGCGCTTTTTTTCATATTTTTCAATGTTTTAAGCACATTTTGGAAAGCCCAAAAAAGCATGTTTGAATGATATCCTGTTTGTCTGATTTGATAAAGAATTACAGTTTTTCAATATGGCCGCCAGGAAGGCTGTCATACTGTAGCTCTTGATGTTTTCAGCTATTATTCTGTGAGATAATACGGCATTCTTGCTTAGTTTATGTTGACAATATTTTAATATTTTCAAAAACATTCAGTGAACATCTAAAACGTCTGTCTCTGAAGTTTTTACAGCATTGCGGAAAAATAATTTAAAACAATCAAGTTAGAGAAGTGTTATTTTTTTCTGAAGAAAAGCCGTATTTTGGACGTTAAATTTTGAAAGATGGAATTAGACCAGACCCAAAGAAAGTATCATCTATTATTCAAGCAGAAATACTGCATAAAGTAAAAGAGCTAAAGAGCTTCTTGGGGTCTGTGCAGTAGTTCAAATGTTTTGTTTCAAATTCAGCAGAAAAAGTCAAAATTTGTAAATATTGATGAAAAAATGCGAAAAATTTATTTGCACTCAAAATCATACAGAAGTTTTTGAAATTGTGAAAACCGCTTTTGTCAATCCATCAATTTTACGATTTCCGATGTTTGATGACAAAACATCTTTTGTATTGAGTACAAATGCTAGTAAGGAATCATTGGGAGCAATTTTAGCTCAAATGCGCAGGAATGAATCCTGGGTTATTGCTTACGCATTTTGTGTGTTAAACATACATGAATGTAATTACTCCACAATTAAAACGGAGGCACTTTAAATCGTGTGGGCAACAAAAAATTTATGTCACAATTTATATGGTGCTAAATATATAATAGAAAATGATCTTAAACCTAAATAGTTAATAAATCTAATTAATCTGATTGGAAAATTAATGCACTGGGCTTTGAAATTGCATGAACTCAATTTTGAAATTTGTTATGTACCTGAAAAACGATATGGAGTATCTGATTAGCTTCCTTGAAATTTGAATGTTTCTCCAGTTTTAATCACAGCTTATGAAAACAAATTTGATAAAGAAGCTGAAAATGATGATTTCATTAAAGGAAATAAAGAACAGCTTAAATCTGTGGATTGTAGTAGTGATATAAAGAACAAATTCAAAGTTTTTAATAATGTTCTGGACTGTAGGTATAGACCTAAGCGGACCGGTTATATGATCAGGCAAACAGTGGTTCCAAAGGCTTGCATGCCTATTGTGCTTGCGGAGCTTCATGATTCGGCGTTATATGCACATTTTGGTATTGTTAGAATGCTTAAGAAGATCGTCCAGCAGTTTTGGTAGCCCACTATGATGCAAGATGTGGAAAAATGTTGTATGACATGCCCAATTTGCACCAATTGTAAGTCACTTATACCAAAGGTGCATGTTCCATTACAAAATATGTAACCAAAAAGGGTCCAAAATCAAGGAAAAATAAGGAGCCCTTCCCAATCACTATCTGTTGAATTGCTATGTCGTAGAACCATAGCGGGTAAAGGGCTAAATGTACTAAAGCAAAAAATATAACACAAAGAATAGGTTAATACAATTAATGCAGGCCAACACTGCCACATCATGTCTTATTGCCCAGCTAAACTAACCCAAAAACAAGACAACCCTAAAAAACAATAAATATTGTGCAATAAATTTACATGGAAATTCAATTGGACCAAAAGCGATGCTTGATTTTTTGCTTCCATAATTTTGACCAAAATGATAGTTAAACAAGATAATTTGCATGTGGTACCTACCAGAAACGTAATACAATCAATGCATGTACATAAATAGGAAATTAGCATTAAAATGCAAGATTAGAAAAATAAATAAGAATCTTGTTAATTATTTTCATTAATTTCTTTTCTCATTACAAATATACCTATAGGAAAGGCCTTGGGACATGGTTGCAATTGACTGTTCAGGATATTCAATGTAAAAAAATGGTAATTGTTATGTTATTGCTTTTATGGATTACTTAACAAAATGGTCTTAAGCATTTCCGATTCCCAACCTAAAAGCTAGCACAGTGGTTAAGGTATTTTTTTTGTGGGAAATTGTGTGTTGCTATGGTACTCCTAAAGATTTATTGTCTGATCAAGGTTCAAACTTTACATCCAAATTACTGAAAGAAACCCGTGCTCTTGTAAAAATACATAGAGAATTCACAATTGCTCATCATCCTCAGACAGATGAGTTGGTTGAAAGATTCAGCCATACTTTGTCTGCTGCTTTATTTACATTAGTCTCATGTTATCCAGTTTGTTGGGATGAATTAGTTTATTATGTATTATTATGGGTAATTCCATGTCAAGTCGTTTAATGGTCCCCGCTTGACCATTTGAAAAATCCCTGAAATTTTTACTAGATGTACCTCTAGGTCTGGAATAATTATTGCCACATTTTTACTTTGCTACCTCACATACTTCCCAAGTTGTGGGGCCCCAAACTTTTGGGTCCGCCTATTCAGTCGCACAACATGTGACAAAGACCCAAGTTTGGCATGTGACTGCTGATGCAATATTTGATCAATCAGGCTCAAATTTTTAACACTAACACAACTTTTTACGCTTATTCCAAATCTTTTGCTTACAAGCATTAGAGTTTTTCATTCGTGCCTTAGGACTCCCTGTAACATCATGAAAGAGTTTGTCGAGGAAGCAACAGTGGCCGTTTTGAACAGTCATAACTCAGAATCTGACAGTTAGAAATCAATAATATTTTGGGATATCAGTTTTAATATAACTTTGTTCCTATTCATAAAATTTTGTGTTTTTTCTGCATCTGGTTTTGAAGATATAGCATGTCATGTTGAACATAGGTCTGTACAAAAATATGCAAATTTTAGGTCAAATTTAGCGCTGTATATCCCAACTGTACCTCTTTCAATTTTCATTTGAAAGCGCAGGTTCTTCTCTTTAAAATGCATTTATTTTGATTTTAGACCCATTTGCCTTTTATGCTTAAAAACTACTCCAAAATGACCATATTTATGCTTTGCGGAGACCGTCATTATGTAGGTGCTGACTCCAAAAGTTATTCTGTAGGCTGTAGACATAATTGTAAATATGTTACAAAGTGGAAAAAACATAAATTATACGCAATCTTGAGTTTTGATGCCAAAAGAACGCTCATGGGCAAGTATAGGCAAGACTTGCTCAGACATTCCATACCTGTATAGTATATGTAAGCCGTCTCATCAGCTTTTCCTGTTTTGAGATATGTTTTTGTCTGATTGTGCCTGTTTCTTTTTGTTTTTTTCATCTAATCTTGTAATTGTCTGTGTTTTTGTGATTCTGATATTGATTTTTGCTCGAAATTAGCTAGTTTATAATGGATTTGCCAAAATTAAGCCCCTGCATTATTGGAGTTTTTACTAAATCTGATTCTGATCGCCATAAGCCTTCATCTTATTATTATGGCTGTAGCATTTTAAAACCAATTAAAAATTTGTCATCAACTGATAAAGAATTATTGCTACGTCTAACTGGTGCTGTTAATTTTGAGGAATGTGCCCAAATTTGCTCTTACCATGAAGCTTTACTTTTGACAAAATTCGAATTCCTACAAAAATCTTGCTGCAATTCTTTTGTAAAACCGGATCATAATCGTTCTAAAGGACTCCAACAAATTGATATTTCAACAGCAGATAAATTGCACGCCTTGGTACCTTAGTAAAGCCTGGCCAAAAATTATGCCCTAGATGTAGGCAAGATATTCCAAATCGGGAAGCAGAGTTAGCTGAAACAAATTTGAATCCATCAAATGACACAGATTTTGTGGGTGATCCATCTGACAAGGCTAATTCTAGCTTAAAGGGACTTGGCCTTTCACCCCTTAAATTTTGAAGAATTAGTAAAAGAGATTCACAGGGATATGCAAAGTGGAAAATCACTCAAGCTCAAGAAGCCATTGCAACTCAGATTTCTACTGCTGGTGGGCTTAATCTGGAAATTATGAATCAGCTAGTAGAAAATTCTGTTAAATGTTCGGACTGCAAAGCTTATGAGAAAGTTTTAGCGGATTTAAAATCTAAAATGATAATTTCTTCCCATGATACAAAAATTCAAATGTTGACATTAGTTCCTGATAATTGGACTATTAATAAAACTGTTGATTATTTTGGGGTTTCACATTGTATGGTCAATGAAGCCAGAAACTTGAAACAAAATTTTGGCATTCTTGCTTCACCAGAGAAAAAAGTGGGAAGCGTCTTTCAGTCAAAGTTGAGCAACGTGTTAAAAGTTTTCACAAAAATGACAAATTTTCTCAACTTTGTCCTAAAAAAGGATTACGTTTCAGTTAGAATTGATGGCGTAAAACAGCAAAAGCAAAAACGCTTATTATTGTGCAATCTGAAGAACTTTTTGTTGCTTACCAAAAAGAATATGGAACGACTGATATTAGCTTTTCTAAATTCTGTGAACTTTGTCCAAAAATGGTGCATTACTGTTGGTTCATCTGGCACCCATTCAATTTGTGTTTGCACTATTCACCAAAATGTGAAACTTATGCTAATGGCAACTTTAATGAACAATGATTACAAAAGTCTAATGAGCAAAATTGTCTGTAGCCTGGATTCTAAAGATTGCATGTTACAACTATTGTGAATCTTGCCCTGGAAAAGAGGCCCTTGAAAAATATTTATGTGAATCATTTTTCAATTTAGATCCTGATGATCAAATTCCATTCAAATAGTGGATTCACACTGATTGCTACACCTTAAACATTTGTCAGCTGAGTATTGACAACTTTATTCTTGAACTCGCCAAGAAAATATTGTGTCTAACTAGTCATCCTTTTATTTCCAAGTATCAGAGTAGTTATCTCTCCTCGCTTAAGGAAAACTTGCCTGATGATAACATCATTGTATTAATGGACTTTTCCAAAAATTATTCATTCATTGTCCAGGATGCTGTGCAAGGTTTTCATTGGGAAAATATCCAAGCAACTTTGCATCCATTTATGATTTATTTTCCACCAAATTCTGGAATGCAAAATTTAAGCATGTGCATTATTAGTGATTGCATGCAACATGACACTATTACAGTCCACACCTTTCTAAAAGGATTATTTGCACATTTGAACGATATTTTTCCTGTGCTTAAACACGTTCACAATTTTTGCAATGGATCAGCAGCACAATACAAAAATTACAAAAATTTTATTAATTTGTGCTTGCATGAAAAAGATTACGGAATTTCTGCTGAAAGGAATTTCTTTGGTACCAGCCATGGTAAATCGCCTTGTGATGGCATTGGGGGTACTGTAAAACAACTTGCTGCTCGAGCTAGCTTACAACAACCTTCTGACAATCAGATTTTGACACCGCTTGACTTGTATAATTTTTGCATTGAAAACATTTTTGGTATTAAATTTTTGTTTATCTCCAAAATCGATATTGATAATTTACGCCCAACTCAAGAAACCAGATTTGAAACTGGATGAACTGTTGCAGGAACAAGGGAAAATCATCATTTTGAACCAATGAACAAATCCAAAATATGTGTCAGAAAAATTTTTGCTGATGAATCATTTTTAATTGCTACCATTTCGAATTTGGATTCTCCTCCTTCATTTATTCCTCTTAATAATTTGCAACCCAGCCAATATGTTGCCTGCATGTATGATAATTTTTGGTGGATTGGAAATGTTTGCCAAATTTCATTGGAACATAGTGACGCCTTTATAAGTTTTTTGCATCCAAATGGCCCTGCACAATCTTTCTATTGGCCCACAAAGAAAGACTCTGTTTGGGTTTAACAGGGACATATTTTTTTGATTCTCAAGCTCCACTTACAACTTCCACTGGCAGACAATATTCTTATCTGCAATTGGTGATCTTGGAAATTGACAATAAGTTTAAGGCATTGTATACATTCTAAGTTTCTTGTAATGCAATTACACCGGTAATCTTCAATTGTTGTGAAACTGTGTTACTTTTTTTGATGTATAAAATAGTTGTTTTCGAATTCTTGAGAAGCACTCAGCTAGAAGGGGTCTACGCAAAGCATAAATATGGTCATTTTTCGTTCAGTTTTTAAGCATGAAAGTCAAATGGGTCTAAGGTCAAAATAGGTGCATTTTGAAGAGAAAAACCTGTTCTTTCAAATGGTGCATAAATTATTGAAATTGAAAAAGGTTAAGTTGGGATATATGGCGCTAAAGCTGACCTAAAATTTGCATGTTCTTGTATGGTCCTATGTTCAACATGCTATATCTCCAAAACCAGAAGCAGAAAAAACACGAAATTTTGTAAATAGGTACAAAGTTATAATCAAAACTGATATTCTAAAATATTATTGATTTCTAACGATTAGATTCTGAGTTATTACTGCTCAAAGTGGCCACTGTTGCTTCTGTGACAAACTTTTTCATGATGTTGGAGGAAGTCCTGGAACTCGAATAAAGAACTGTAATGCTTGTAAGTAAAATATTTAGAATAAGCGTAAAAAGTTGTGTTAGTGGTTAAAATTTGAGCCTGATTGATTAAATATTGCATCAGCAGTCACATGCCAAACTTGAGGTTTTGTCACTTGTTCTGTGACCGAATAGGCGGACCCAAAAGTTTGGGGCCCCACAACTTAGGAAGTATGTGAGGTAGCAAAGTAAAAATTTGGCATTATTCATTCCAGACCTAGAGGTACATCTAGTAAAAATTTCAGCAATTTTTAAGATGGTCGAGTGGGGCACTTCTTCAAATTTGAATCACTTGACATGGAATTCTAATCAGGAGTCAACAGGAATGTCTCTTTACTTGTTAATGTCTGGAAGGGAACCGCGTTATCCTCTTCAGTTAAAAACTACTCCAGAACAGTGTATTTTGTGTTCTGAAAAAATTTTTGGACTTCTTGCAACAAACTTTACAGGAAATGCAAGAAAACGCAAAAAATAATATCAAAAAGTTGTAACAACATCAGAAAATTCAGTATGAAAAGAAGGCCATGATCATATTCATAATGTAGGTGACATTGTTTGACATAGAAAAGCTAAATTTAGTGAAGGCGTTTCACCAAAATCAGCCTTAAAATGGAATGACCCATTTAATATAATCGAGAAATTATCTGATGTTAATGTAAGAATAAGCTTATTGGCGGATAAACGTGCTAATAAACTTGTACATGTAAATTGTTTACAGCCATCAAGCATTTTAGAAGAAAATCCTACAAAAAGGCCTAAGTAGGAGATATTGTTTTTGCAAAAGTAAAAGGATATCCTTTTTGGCCAGCAAGAATTTGAGAATTTTTTAAAATTCTGCCAAAATTAATGTTCCATGATTATGAGAAAATATATGTCTCATTCTATAATAAGAATAAATTTGCTTTGTATAATGATGAATATGTGCTTCAATTTGCAGAAAATTTTTTAGGCTTCATAAACTGTCAATTGTCAGGGTTTTTGGTTACATTGAAGATTGCAGAAAGAGGCGTGCACGGATACTCAGGTGGGGGAAAAACAGGTTGTGAAAAGAATTTAGCATGTATTTATATGGCTTATTAAATGTCAGCAACAAATTTCGATTTTATTGCATATTTCTCTGAATTATTAAAAAATTTAATAATCATTAATAATTATGTTACTAATTTGGTCAAATGAATTAGAATGCCTAACTTTAGTTAGTTAGTTTAGGGGGCCGACAATTGCCAGGCATTCAAGAGATTGCTTAAGAAGCGAATATTAGAAATTCGTAAAATTGTTCCTGTTCAGTCATTTAAGGAGTGTGAGGCTGCGGAGGCGGATTTGAAAAGGCCGTTTTGTGTGGATTGGCCGATTGTTTTGGGGTTTGAATGTGAAGTTGTAAACAATAATGTGCATACAATTTGTGGCCGTCAAACAATTGCCAATTTTTGTCTGCGTCAATTGACAGGACAAGCAAAGGTAGATTTACTTGCCTCCTACAGCTGGCGCATCTCAATGGGACAATCTATTTCTTTGATCTGCAGCAGTTTTCTCAGTTTCCACAGCAATTATTTGACCTTCTTGGCAACCGCAAAATTGTGGTGTTTGGTCAAGACGTCAAAGAGGACAGTAGGGCATTGACATGGGCGTTTTGTAAATTCAATCAATTGGAATAGTTTGAATGGTTTGATATATACAGTCAAGAACAAAACTAATGATACACATTTGATCAGAAGGCATTTGGTTGCCAATAATTTTTTAGGTCCAGGTGCAACTGGCTACACATCCGTTTACACCCAGTTGCTAGGCAACTGTTTGGGTTGGCACATTGCTCTACAAAATTCTTCTTCTGATCATCCACTAGCTGGGTGTGGAAAGTTGTAAGATGAAAAAAGCAATCAGGTGTCCATCCGGTTGGCAACCAAAAAAACCAGTGGAAGATTTGCAGAATGTGTTCTTAGTTGTGTTGGGTACTGTACATGCAGTACAAATTGCGGGAAAAGGAGCGTAAATTGGTCTTGTTTGATTTTGTAAGTTTGGACCAATGCAGTTTAGCACCATTTGTAAAATTCAATTTTGGACTCAAAATGAATAAGGAACAATGAGGGAATCATTTATTTTGGAATCGTTCATTAGGCTAATTTACTTGTGAAATGGCACTATATGCAGCTTGAGACGTGTTGGCTTCAAAAAAGATTGGTTTACTGTGGGCATTACAAAAATTTGTGTTGTTGGATTTGAGGGTGCGGATATTGAGTGTCTTATTTGAAAATGTGCCAAAAGGAGATTTCCCTCTGGAACTGATAAGCAATGATGAGCATGGTAGCAGCACAAAGCCAATTGACAACCTAAAAAATTGGAAGGTGGCCATTGAAAACGAATTGGGGCAGGATCAAGCAAAATTAAATGGCAATTTAATTGTGGATGAGGGGTGCAATGGTGTAGGAGAAGTGCATTGTCCCCAAGCTGTGATTTGGAACTCTAATTTTATTGATTCCCACTATTTAGCAACATTGTCTGAAGGGATGCGCCAGCGGGTTTGTTTGGACATTGCACTTTTTTGATGTTAGCCGCAAAAAATATTCCTGAGGTATTATGTTGTTTTCACACAATTTGAGAATTGTAGTACATTTGAGCGTATAACTTTTGATCAGCTGGTATTTGTTGATAAAATAAATACAATAAATGATAACAATTCAATCAGCTTGCTCAAAAATAATCCATCTTTCATGGTATAACATGCCTACAGTGTGACAGCCGGTCAAAGCTGATCAATCTGCTCACCATTGAATAACTCATTTCATTTAAGTGAGGTTTTTTGAGATGAACTCAAGAACCATATTAGTTTATGCTTACTCTAATGGTAAAGTAGCAACACACAATAGACTGTGCAAGAGTGGATAAGAGTTGAGAGGTTGGATCTATCTCTACATTTGCTAGTTATCCTAGATTAGTTAGAATGCACCGCTACACTATGTGTAGTTTGTATGCATAGTATAGCAGTACATACATGAAGTATATGTAAGTATAATATACATATAACATGTGTGCAAAAGTTTAGGTACACATTAAAAATGGAAACCAAATTATACACAACTTTAAATGCCTATATTTACAGGACCAAAACAGTTTACATTAAGTATAAAGTAGCGTCTAAAGGCCCTACTATACTTCGCCGCGCAGCTGCCGCGTGGTGCCGCGTGGCAAATAGCTGCTATACTTCCAACGCAGCGCCACGCGGCGCCGCGCTGGCGCCGCGTGACATGGGTTGTGCTGCTATACTTCCACGCGGCACTGCGCGGCAGGAAAAAATTTATTGACTCTAGAATTTCACACTAGCATGGACGAAAATGCTACAAAAGTGTAATATGTTAACATTTTTTGAAATTTTTTTCACAAAATAGTTGCGCCCTAAGTTTTTCTATCAGAAAAACATTACTTTTTTAAAATTGGTTAGATGGATCTTGAGATTTGCTCAAAAAACCTAAAAGGTATGAACCACTCTTTTCGGGTGTCAACAGTTATATACACTTTTCTTATGCACTGCAAGCGGATTACTGTATTCTCAGTACTCAATTTGCATTAATTTAAAAGCTCTTTGAAGACTGATTAGAAAGTGCATTTAATCATCATATATGACTTCTTGGGTCAAGCACAGTAGACTATAAATGGCAAATTTTGCATGTTTTGGTGAAAATGACGTGACAAAACATACCATCATGATTCAACTCTTTAGCCACCGAAATCCAACCGTTTCGAACCTTAATCACGTCCTTGTAACTTCGATCCGCTTTGCACCACAGGCACGGGCGAGTTTGTACTTCATGAATCATATTTTCGATAATATCGTCCTTGCTGTCCATTTTAATATCCTTTTAATCTAATAAATTGTATCTAAATACAAGTAAATATTAAATATATTAATGAACTTCATTTTCAGTTTCAACACTGCAAAATTTCAATTTAACAACCGTTTATACCTTTTTCACTTATTTTATTGACACAGATTACGGTATTCAATTTTCAGAATTTTTTAAATTGCACGCATTTACTATAATTACTAAATGTTGAACCATTATAGAGTGGTGAACAATGCAAGGATGAAATTTATTGATGTTGTAAACAAGCGTAAAACTGCAGTAAAATCACAAAAAAAGGTAAAACATGTGTAAACTGTATACTGATTTCTGTGTCAAGAAAACAATTGAAAAGGAGGAAAATTGTGCACATTACTCATTTCCGGTTTCAGTATCATAAAAACAAGTTTTAAAAGGCATAGAAACACACATTTTGGCACACAGACATCTTAAAAATCGATTATATATTCAATTTTCACGCTTTCACATATGTATAAACATCAGTACATCATAAAAAAAGCTAAAATCAAGCTTTCCCTCATAAATACATGATAAATATAGGCCGCCGCGTCCCACCGCGTGGCAAAAGTTTGAACAGTGTTCAAACTTCGATTTATCTGCCACGCGGCGCCGCACGGCGCCGCGTGGCCGCGGCGCCGCAGGGCAAGTGCTGCTATACTTCCACGCGGCGCCGCGGCGGTGCCGCGTGGGAGTATAGCAGCACATTTTGTCAACGCGGCGCCGCCGCGGCGGGAAGTATAGCAGGGCCTTAAGACAGCTTCATCTGCTGAAATCAATAATGTAAGACTTATTCAACGTGGTCAATCAGTTGCCGAGTTATTATGGGTCGAAAAAGATCTATTTTGCCTACAATGCATGCTAGGATAGTGTCCATGTCCGAAGACAGTAACTTGTCTGTGCGAGTCATTGCGGAACAAATGGGCATTAGTCCAAATGCAGTGCAGAATGCCCTAAAAAAGTACAGACTTTTGGGGTCTTACGATGATGCTTCACGTTCTGGGCAACCTCCAAAAATTACTCGGCGTCAATTGCATATTTTGAAATGATTGTCACTATGTGATAGAAGAAGGACTGCTCTAAACTTAAAAAATAAACTAGCATTAAACGGTGTTAGGGTCCATTGTACTACAGTTAACCAAAACTTTGCAAAATGGGAGTTTATGGTCAAATAGCTGCAAAAAACCCTTCATTAACATAATTAATAGGAAAAAATGTCTGGATTCTGCAGTAGAACATCGCCACTGGACTGTTGATGATTGGAATAAAGTTTTGTTCTCTGATGAATCCAAATTTGACAATTTCTCAAGAAAATCATAAATTTTTGTCCATCAATATTCTGGTGAACGATTTAGTGTTGACCACACCTGGGCGGGGGGGGGTTTGGGGGGGTATGCACCCCCTCAGAAACCAAAATACCCCCCCCCCCCCAAAAAAATCAAAATACCCCCCAGAATTCAATTTTTGAAAATTTTTTTCGTTTTTTTCGCAATTTTTTGATGCCAATGGATAGTGCTTGATGAGAAACGTCGAAAAATGGTGTTTTTATCGCCATATCACCATTTTTAAGGCCATTTTTTGACCTTCAAAAAAATCTTGCATCCCCCAGAATTTTCTTGCTGCCCACGTATGGTGTTGACTGTATGAAAGGAAGTGTGAAAAATGAAGGTGGTTGTGATATTCTCATCTGGGCGTCATTTGGTGCAAATGGAACTGGCGATCTGGTTTTTATCCCTTCTGAGCCTTCTTTTTGTGCCAATGACTATATCCAATTAATTGATGAACATCTGGTATCGTCAATTAACACTGCTCTCGAATTTCCACAAGAGTCATTCTATTTTCAACAAGATAATGACCCTAAACACGTCGCCAAAATTATGATGACCTATTTTGGGGATAAGGGTGTCCCATTATTGAAGTGGCCGCCTCAATCACCTGATCTGAACCCTATTGAAAACATTTTTGGTCAAATGAAATAAGAACTTAGAAAAATCAACTTTCACGCACACTCACGAGTTAAAATGGCTGATAAGATGAGGGATATTTGGCAGAAAATTACAAAGGAAAAATGCAGTCGATTAATTGAGAGCATGCCAGAATGCATGAAAGCTGTCATTAAGGCCAGAGGATATGCAACAAAATTTTGAGATTGATATGAAAATGTTATTTGTTGAAATCCTGTTTTTATTTATGTCGAGTTTTTGATTTCATTTGTTATAATCACTGTTTTTGGTAGAAAGAGTGATAATAAGCCAACAAATTTAATTCACAACAAAATGTACCTAAACTTTTGCACACTACTACATATGTAATATTCATAGCATTTGTGTAGTATCTAGTGATGTAAAAGATCATCTGGATATGATCTTTTTATCCAGATTCAGATCCGGATCATCTGGATTTGGATCTGCTTAATTTCTGATCTGGTTATCTGATCTGGATCTGTCAGAAAATCAGAACCCAATCTTTATCTGGATCTGTTTAGTCATTTGATCTGGTTAAACAGATCAGAAAGTTGTTTTTGCACAATGGCACTCTTTCTGTTTTACAATTTACTGTAGGCAGGTCATCTAATTAGTTGTAGACTTACATGCGCAGATTGTCTCTCAACAGCCCCACCAGTCTCCAACAGCCCCACCGTCCCAACAGCCCAACCATCCCAACAGCCCCACCAATAATCTTGACAGCCCCACTAGTCCCAACAGCCCCACCATCCCAACAGCCTAACCAATAATCCCAACAGCCACATCAATCCCAACAGTCACACCAATCCCAACAGCCCTACCAGTCCCAACAGTCCCACCGACCCAACAACCCCACCTTTCCAACAGCCCCACCGTCTTAACAGCCCCACTAATAATTGCAACAGCCCCACCAGTCTTATGAGCCCCATCAATTCCTAGCAGTTCCACCATTCCAGCAGTCCTACCATTCCAACAGTCGCACTGTCCTAAGGACACATAAGCATAGGGGAGGGATATTTAGAGTTTAACCCCCAACCCGAAATTCTTAAAATTCCCCAAATTATGTTAGACCCCCAGAATTCTATTTTTAGCACATTTTCTGGTCACTTTAACCCACCAGACCCAGCTGCCAATGTTGTTTCCAACTGCCTCACTGTTAAAATCATAGATGCACAGCACAACCGGTCTACAGAATGAGTTTTAAGCCAAAAATTGACCTCAAAACTGGTATGAATGTTAAAATAGCGTTAAAACTACGCTAATCCACATTTTCTGGCTATTTTGAAGCAGATTAGCATGAAAGTTTTGATTTTCATCTAATTTTAACACTTATCTTTCCTTTTTTCACTAGAATATTTTTCATTTTTTCTGGCAGTAGACCATATTGAGACCCTTTTTAATTTTCTATAAGCTTACTATTCTAAAGTGTAGCCACTATTTTATGGCTTTTTAAAAACAGTCATTGTACAATATTTCTATCTATTTTCTCAAAACAAAATTCAACACAGGCAATTAAAAGACTGATGATTTTGACTTGCCATCTGTGTGCAGAATCAGGAAAATCAGAATGACTCGAAGGCCTTTCATAGCATGAATTTCACGGGCACAGGACGGATTTAATAATAAATACTCTACAAAAATCACAACCTGTCGTGATTATTATTAATTTTACTGAATATGCAGTTGCCTGGTTAACCCTGGACATATAACAATCTTGTGCAAACTTTACACAAAAGTATTTGATTTGCATATTAAGAATATTCCAATAATTAGCTCGGCTAATGAGTTAGCATAGCCAAAATTTAAATCAATTATTGGTTTTTTGACCGATTTTAAAGGCAACTTTTTCTGAAGAAAAATTATTGTCATGACCGAGTTTTTTGCCTTTGGACCTGGAGTGTGTTGTCTTTCCTACTGTTATCAATTCAGGGTTTTGAAAAACATCGGCATTTATGACGACACCTTACTGATAACGAATGATAGCTAAGAAAAAGCTGCGTCGTCATGATTGCCAGTGAGAGCTTGTACAAATATAATTAAGGAGTGACTTATCTTGGAGTCCATTTTCCAGCATGGACTGGCCGCATGAGGAATGAAAATAAGCTCATTTCTATTGTCTCTTCTTGATCTTTTGATCCATATATCATATGACTATCTTCCAATTTGTGGATTGAGAATTAATTTTGATTCCAGGAATTCCGGATTTTTAGGGGACACCCGTTAGAACTCTTTATTGAATTATTCTGTTTCAATAATTTCGTTTTTTGGGAATGCAAAATTCACTTACAATTGCGAAATCTAGATCAAAATGAGGCTACCTATAAGATTGGACAATTTTTTACAAGTAATGAATATTTTTCAATGGGTTGGTCTTGCTACCCCAGCTAAACTCTTAGCTATGCTGCTAACCTGTGCATGCAAATTTTTGTTTCAGATGACCAAATGACCGTTCAATGACGCTTCTAGTTTTTTTATGTTGATCATTGAATATAGTTTCACATCTCTGTGTGGGTTGTAAATAAGGCGTCAATAACCATGTTTTGCAGGGGTAGCCAGAGTCCCCAAGCAAAAATCCGTGTTTAATCTTATTTTCAAATTCAAAGTTTAAGTTGCTTTTGGATAGAACACAACTGTCATGTACCAAACTCGGCCATTCTGCGTATATGCTAATAAACCGACCATCCACTTCACACACTGCCTGACAGTTTATTGAATGATTTTGCTTATAATCGACGTAAGAAATTTCATCAATCTTAGGAGCCAAAATAGGAATATGTGTGCAGTCTATGCAGCCAACTACATGCGGAATTCCACATTTCTTGTAAAATTTTTGTATCACAGTGGTAAGCTTTGCACCCTCCGGAGAAGAAATTAATTTGTCAACCATATAATACAGCAGTGAATTTGTTGTACAGGCTACAATCTTTAAAACAGTTACTTTTGAAGATAAGCCAAATAACTTTGAAATAGCAAAATATGGACTTCCAGTTCAATAGAAATGCAATGTCATGGCTAAATCTATATCCAGTGAACATCCTGATCCATGCTTATACGGAAAGGCTGATTTCTTACCAAGAAATTTTCTAATTTCCACAAAAGTATTTTTTGTAAATCCATAGTGAATGTAAAAATCATTATCATTCATTTGAAATATGTCGATACATTTTTTTGTTGTTGCTCTATATTAGCAGCATCAATACCCAACAAAAAATTCAATGTCATTCAATAAAACTCAGCAGAAAATATTAACGTACATTCAACACAATTTTGAACCCAGGTACTGGGCAGAGCTAAATTTTCAGGCATAAAAATATAACATTTTGCTCCCACAAATTTAGCTCCTTCATTTAGAAACCTGAGCCAAGTACTATATTTCATATGCCTATCATTACAATGCACTTAGCTCCCAGGAGCTAGTTGGCTCTGGGGTCAGCTTTAGCTCCGGAGCCAACCTTAGCTCCATGGAGCTAAACTTAGCTCCTTCATTCGGAAATGCAAACCAAAATTTTTAGCTCCAGTGTTGATAAAATTTGCAGGACTTAGCTCCGGAGATAGTTAGCTCCATCATTTGGAAACCGGGCCCAGATGTACTAGGCCTTAGGCCTCAGGCCGGGGCATGTTACAAATGAAAGAAGTTAGCAATAATAAGATGAAATTAATCTTTTTTATCAATTTATACAACAAAATGTTCATTTATTTAATAAAATCAAGTTAAACTTTCTTTGCAATACATCATAGACTAATATTCTTGTTTCAGGTAATTAAGTGGCCATATAGCATAATTTTGTATTTCATTCCACTGAAGATGAAAACATTGTTTATTTATTTAAAATTTTGGTTTATACTAGCCAGAAACGTTTGAAATACTCACAGCAAGGTTTGTTCTTTCAAAATTGTTTTCTTTGTCAGTATGCGCCTGTGTATGTTGGGCACAAGTTTTTTGCCATATAAATAGTTTACTGATAAACAGATTTCTATGGACCAGTTTCTTCTTAGATTCCATTTTACTTTAATTTGAACTATGGTTACTTTTCTCAGAACAACCGAGTTGAGCGATGGTGGCTTGAGCTGAAAAATAGGATAAATTATCCAATCAAGTATTGTTTTGTGGATATGAAACAATGTGGATTGGTAGACTGGACCCTTCCGCATCATGTGTTTTCAATTTGTCAGGTTGTCCATCAAGTCATGCAATATGGCATGAGCATCGCAATTGGTTCTTGGAATGCACATAATATTCCAGGTAAAGGATCAACTTTTGTGTTTATTTAATGCTAGTATGTCTTGTCTCCTAAATAATCTGATTTATAATTTTCTAACGCCATCATGAAAGATATTGTAAGAAAACTTTTCTGTAGAAGAAACTTAAATAATTTATTTCCCGCTTAGCTCCAAAAATTTTTAAAATTTTATGGTAAAAGCATGGATTAAAGCGCTGGCAAAATTTTCAAAATCCAATGGAAGATTGTTTGTAAGTCTGAATTACTGTTCAATTTCCTGTATTTGCAGAATTTGACTCAGAGCATAAAAATTTTTAGAAGCTGTGCAGTAAAATTTTGCTGTAATAGCTATTTATGCACTTGAAATCATTTAAAAACCTATTTCTTGAACAAAATTATGCTTCCAGGCCAACCTGAATTAATCTCATTAATGGGTATAATCAGGCAAAAAGCGCTGGAGAATTTTGAGAATTCATGAAGACTGACGCCCAAATACTATGCAAATTACACATCCATTCTCTATCTTGCCAAATATCTTGGGCCAATGGTGGCGGCCACCCACACGTGGGCTGTGGTGATTATGCACCCACAGAAACCAAAATACCCCACCCCCTACAGAAATCAGAATACCCCCTCCCAGAATTTAATTTTTGAAATTTGTTTTTGTTTTTTTTTTCGCAATTTTTTATGCCATTGGATAGTGCTCAATAAGAAACGTTGAAAATGGTGTTTTTAACCATACCACCATTTTTAAGGCCATTATTTGAACCTCAAAAAATCTTGAACCCCGCCTAAAATTTTGGTGCTGCTCACATATGCGGCCGCCTCCTGCCCCTCCATTAATCTGCCTTTGGATAGAAAGTAAAATATAATTAACACTATATCATGATGAATGATATCCTTTGAAAATTAGGTATATTTCACTTTACACAACTTTTAACGCCATGCATTAAGGTCGAGGAAAACCAATTGAGTTTCTTAACACAGCAAGGACCATGCAACTCAGTCCAAACGCAGTTCCTACTGCAGAGCAGGCTGTTAATATGTACACTCAGGCTGGTGGATATAAGACACAACAGCGGAAATTTACTGCTTAGTTGTATGTTAAAAGATCTGTGCAAATAAAGCTTTTGGCAACAGTACACCAAAGGTTATATGACTTAACCATCACCAATATATTTGGCAGCATAGCAAATCACCAGTACGCACCATTACAGGATGCAATATCATTACATATTTGTTTATCAGAATATATTAATCTCAACCCAGTGTGAACTTTGGTTGTTTTAATTAAAGAATTATTTATTTTCAAAGAAAACAGAATGAATTAATGTTTCAAAGTAGTATAAATACCCCTGATATTGAGAAAATCTGATAAGGTATCCCTTCAGGAGTACTTCTGGTGTTTTTATGGTACTCAAGTTCATACATGACCGGTCCATGGGCAGTCAGCGCAGGGCTAAAATACCAATTTTTAGCTTTGGTGGGCTACAGTGGCTTTTAGAACCAGGTGAAACCTTTGAAATATCACAAAAACAATGTTTCACTGCTTGGCTGATGATTTCAAGCCCAACCGTACCTTGGCCTCCTATGGTGGTCTAGACCCTTCAAACCCCTGTATGTCTGCTCCAGACCCAACATCACAGCATATAAACTTATATGTGTCAAAGCCTTTTGTGGAGTTTGCTGGTCATTCAAAATGTTTGCTATAAAACTTCTCTATTTTCAATGCAAAAAATTTTTTTGCAATTGTACATAAAATATTATGTATGTACGTAATGCACTCACAGCTTTTTTGATTACTGAGAATTATTTCTTGATATTGCATTGAATAATATAAAAGATCAGTAAGTATCACTTAAGAAACTTTAATTATAGCCTGTTTTACTTTGGGCATAATCATTAGGGACCATGCATGTATATGTAAATGACAATAAACTGACAGATTGTGACTTTTGCATGATATGTATTATCATCATAATCTGTTGGCCTACATACTGCCGATGAAACGTTTTAAAATTTAAGCCAAAAGCTATGTGAAACGGACTGAAGTTATGTAGGTACTACTTTAATTATTGCAGGAGTGTCCTCTTAGATACCAACACAGTCTGTTCCATTTTAAGCGAGATTCTTGGAAAAAATTGTAAATTTCTCAATTTCCTTGTTTAGAGATGAAGTTACATTTTATATTATCTGTAAGTTGTGTTTTAAGATTTTTATTTTCAAAGAGTGAACTTTAGATTGTCTGAGAACATGGTGTAGAACTCAAAACAGAAAGATAGGGTTGTCACAAAAATAATGTAAGTAAAACCCAAAAGAAATCAACGATTTCATTCAAAGATGCAAGATCAAATCTGCAGATTTAATGTGCAGTTTTAGCAAACAGCAGCATTCAGCGTTTTGAGATTATGTTGGTCCCAAAAAATGATCTAACAGACCCCTGACTAGCTGACCCTTGACTGGCCATGCTCTGCATCAGATTGGAGGACTCATCAGACTTCATTATCAATTCCGTATTCCAAATTAACTAAATCCTTGTTATATTTTGTACAACTCATGTTGACAAAGCTAATTAGGAAGTTTCCAATTAAACAAAGCACCAGAACATTGCCATACTATGGTTTGCGGCCACTGCTTATTGAGAATCAGGGGAAATAATTTTTGAAGAATCACTATGCTTGAAGAATGTACCTCTGAATTGTGTCTACCATCTGGAAAAGTGGAGAGACGTGTGTTTTTGGGGATTAGCGACTTCCCCAAAATCATTATAGTATCAAGGAAAAAAGTTTCGGGATAGGGCTGGTTTGTATCTATGGAACCACTCGGAAATAAGTGAAAATAAATACATTTTTGAACATTTCTTCTGCTAGCTGTACCTATATATTGTTGTGGGAAAATTCCAAAAAATTATTTTTACTTTCATTTTGTTTCATGTTCGCGTACAAGAAATCCATTGTTACAGAACTGATTCCTCATTGTCCAGTAAACATATAACTTTTATCACTTTGATGTTTGTACTCAATCCATGTGCTTTGTGAAGAAAAAAAACACAAAATATGAATAATTGAAAACATTGTATTGTCCTCAATGTCTTACTCATATTTGAGTGAGACATTTTGTCATTTTTAGCAAAAATGTTGCCTTTTGTACAAAATGAATTTTAATAAACAGCTGATTTTTTCTTAATGAAATTATTCCATGCTCTTCTAAAATTGAGTCGCTTTTCAACATTTAATTAATATTTCAATGCTATCATACATGGGCAGCACCAAGATTCTGGTAGGGGGCTGCAAGATTTTTCAAAAGTCAAAGAATGGTCTTAAAAATGATATTATTCTTAAAACACGACTATTCAGCGTTTTCATCAAGCACTATCTATTGGCATCAAGAATTGTGGGGAAAAAGATAAAAAAATTTAAGAAATTGAATTCTGAGGGATGTTTTGATTTCTGGAGGTTATTTTGGTTTCTGGGGGTGCATACCCCCAAACCCCCCACGCCCAGGTCAGTTGAGTTAGTAATAGCTGTACTATAGTCTGCTGTTTTATTTATTTGAGAGGTTTTTAGTTATTTCTTTTGAGGGCTACAGTAAGCTAAAGGAGATGAGATTATGTACTTTGGCAGATCAGCTTTGTGAGGGCAAGTGGCTAGAAATCTTCCATTTTTAATGCGCTAATACAACCATATAAATTTAAATTAGGCATTTAATCAGTGCTGGGACAAACTGAAGTAAGTGCGCTAAACAAAAAGCTATTGGCTGGAATCAAACTCAGGTTGCTTTGACTGCAAGCAGGGGTTTTACCACTGAGCTATGTGGCAGTTCACAATGCTTCTCAACATCTTAATCAATTGTGTTTAAAGTGTTGACTCAGGATAAGCTGAATGTGCAATTTTTATCAGTAAGTTGATTGATCTGCTGAAAGACAAGAATAAATTTTGCCCCAAAAATGTTATTGAAAAGTCCTTCTTTGCTATGTAGCTATAGTGAGATCTAGCAACTTACAGTAAATAAGAAAGAAGGGGTTACTGTAACCTCCTAAAATATTTACTAAATAAGCTCTCAGATAAATAAAACAGACTCTAATTAGCGGCTGTGCTTATGGATCTTAACAAGTGTATAAAAATATTTCCCAAACAACTTTAGTGAAATCCTTGATTATGACCCAATGGACCCAACATTCCACTTGACCAACTGTCCAACTAGAATCAATGTACCACTAGACCCATATTTTTGTCCTGCTAGACCCATTGGAAATCCCACTAGACTTGCTGTTTGCATGAAAGAGGTGTCCCACTGGACTTACCATTTTGCAACCGTCCGACTGGTTTAACTGTCCCAGAAGACCCACCAGTAAAAGTAAAAGTACTAATATTATGCGCTTAACAAAAATTGGTAATTATAACGCTTGAAATCATTCTGGCTGGACTACTTTTGACAAGAGCGCTTTCATATAAATAACAATAAAGATTTATTACTGAAAAAAATATTCAATAATGGTAAGTCGCCAATCTTAGTCACACAATAATATAGTACATATATATATACATATCTGTACTGCTGAATGTTTCTTCTTTTGCATACTGTAATTCATAATGCACATTATTCAATAAAAATTCATCAACTAATTAATTAGAACCAACTCCACTTAATTTGCACATTTACTGGATAAACTTCAAGCATTAATGTTTACTTATTATAGCACATAAGTAAACAGAGCATTTTTGTTTTTGCACAAAAGAATATGCATAAGTACATAACCTTCCTTCTTTTCTGATGGAACTTTCAAGATGGTGGGACTAGTGGGATGTTCACAAAATAGTGGGTCTAGTGGGTCTCCTCATTATGCCCATGGTGGGTGGAGTGTGATTTCTGGTGGGTCTAGTGGGACAAAAATGTGGGTCTAGCAGGGCAGTGAGTCTAGTGGGACAATGGTGTCTAGCAGGATGTAGCAAGACAGGACCAATTGCCTCTGATCATTCATAAATATTTATAGCTGTGCGCAATATCAATAATTCATTTTTATTATGCATTGCAATTTTAGATGGCGCCAACTTTCTCTTTGTTCACTCGCTCATGTGAGTTTAAGCCATTTTCTTAACATTGAATGCTAATCAAGTTTGCATGAGGACAAGAGGTGGGACATACAATTTCTAATCTCATCCAGGTTTTTGGTCCACATTTGCTATACACCGGTAGAGGGGTACATAGGCAGAAAATTTCTTTGCTCGCAATTTGATGCGTAGACTAGGATCTCTGTAATGTACAACATATCACAAAACTTCCTAAGTAGAGGCACGCATGAAGAATTTGAGCTTTTTCCTCTGCTGATTGCATGCATAATGTGGCATGCAATATTTCTCCTTTGCAAGTATTTAATCATTCCATTTTTTAATATTTTCCACTTTACTTTTTGTATAATTAATATACTTAAAAAATTAATGAATCACTGTGTACCGTTTCTTCATCTGTCCCGATTCTTTGTGTTCCAATAAAACAAGTGATTTCAAGTATATCAAATAAATCAAACTTCTATGCTTGTTCAAATTTACTCTTTATTCCATTTTGGTTGCTAGATTTTCTACTTTCAACAATATTCAAGCAGATTTTATAATTTGTATATAGTTTCTCATTTTTTATCTGCTCTCATAATTATTTGTATTTTTGAATTTTAATTAATGCATAACTTCTGACTGAGGTTTGTGTGACAAAGAGTAGAATGATTGAATGCACAAGATCCTTTTTGTTTTATAGCTCATTCATTCTTCATTGGCCTAATAAAACAATGGAAGACACGGTAGAAGTCAGTGATCCGACCATTATTTTATTTATTGGCAATTGACAAGAAGAACTCGGACGTTTGATGGGTTGCTTAATTACACAAAGGTTGTTAACCAGTTTGTGCAGGGTGAGTTTGTAATTTGCCTGAGTTACAAAGGATTTTTTTGTGAGGAAAATTTAAATCAATATTTTTCTGAGCAAATAACTCATGAAAAATTTTGCGTGAAAAGTGTTTTTGCACAACCAAATCCTGTTGCATGCTGGTACAGGTAAGGACCGCATTTAGATGACAAAAAGTAAGAAATATGTATGTTTTTGTCCTGTTTCTGAAGCAATCTGAAATAAATTCATAGAATCAAACAATTCTGGGGTGAGAAGCTTACTTGGCCAGTACTGGGGGTCAGGATTAGGAAAATTGACAAAGATGTTACTAAAAATAGAATTCTGGGGTCTAGTTATTTGAAGAGTTCCAACTTCTGAGGATTAAAAATCACCCCAACTCCCCACGCCAATGTATGGTGAGAAGCACTTGTGGCACCGCTTAAGTCAGTTTTCTGAAATTGCTTAAAATTTTTCTTAAAAATGGTAAATTCTAGGGAGGTCAGCATCATTTTCCGACAATTCTGAGTGGATCACTAGTAGTGTATTGGGCAGACATGTACATGAAGGAGGAGGGATAGTAGGGTAAAATGGAAAATTGTCTAAGGGAAAAAGGCAGAATGAAGGCCAAAAAATGAATTAAAATTAAAATTGTTTCTTCAGAAGTGCTAAAATAAACTAGATGTAATGAGTAAACATTGTTAGGAAGGATCTGATAGATACTCATACCTAAATGTGTATTTAGGAAGTACCTGCTCAGCTAAATTCCAGTGTTATGTATGGTTGCAGTGCTCCTATTTCTCAGACTATTATCTATCTTACCTCAGGGGCCGAGGTAAGGGGTGATCCCGCTTATAAGACAACTAGGTGAGATAAACTAATCAAGTTCATTTAAAATTTAGTATCAGTGATTACGGTTCAAGATAGAATAAGGAAATTACCTCGAATACATGAATATATTCGAAAACGTAGGTAAAAATGGGAAATGGCACTGCCAAAGTTTTCAGGAGGGAACACCAAGGAACTGAAGCCTTTGGTTAGATTAAGCCGTTTTTTATACCTTTTCCTGACAATGGAAGCTTTAATTATCTTTTTGTTTAACAGATTTTTGCGTTTTTGCTTTGAAGTGGAATAAGCGTTAATTGTTGGCTCTTACATGCACGTTTCCATGTTGTATCTATTACATGTAGGCATTTGGTAGATAAATTGCGGTTGTTATATCATTTACATGTATGTGTCTTTTGCCACACATGCATAAATGACCTTATGAACTTTTGCCCTTTACCTTAAAAAGTGCACATAGTCTCACACTTTTTGTCGGCATGCTCTTTTATCTTCATTGTTTTACTTTCCTACTACAGCGGTGCCTTTTATTGGTGGCTCACTTGCTCTTTTTACAACTGGTCATATTGCATGCAGCTACGCCTACAGTATCTTTTTACAGTAAGGTAACAAAAGTTTAAGTATTTCTGGCTCGTGACACCCTTCAGAGAAACTGGGTCCATTTTCTCGGTTAATCTCTCGCAACTTAATCTGTACTTAAAAATATATTTTATATATTGTTGCTATATTTTCTGTGCTAAACTCGATTTTGTTTGTTCCCAGCACACATTGCAGCTTTTTTGCTTTTCCTTTGATGTTGTCTTACCCTACAATTTCTTATGTGCCATTTTACAAAACGCAACATCAAATATATTAAATACTATATTCCTAAAAACTCGCTTTACACGCCTAAATATTAAACATGGTTTTATCAACAATCATTACTGCATGTTAATTATATTTATAAAAATGCGTGTTCTAAATATTTTGATCATGCACACAATATTTTTGTCAATATTTATGTTAATGAAACGTAACACTTTTAGATAATTACAGAGAAGAGTTGATCATACTTGATATGCCTCCCTTTAAGGTCAGACGTCCTCGGCTGACGGTTGTTGTTGGCTCCTCAAAAAGTATTGATGTTGGACAGCTGGGTGGTCTGTTTCAATTTCTGTTTCTTGATCTAAATCATCAATATTTGACATGTGTCTTTTGGAAGTCAAATGAAGTTTGTCTGACATTTCTTCTTTTTCTTTTATAGGTTTTTCTGATGGTGTTTGTTCTTTAAGTGGTTAATTTGGTACTTTTTGATCCGGTTGACATGCACAATATGAATTTGGTTCCTCCTAGGTCGATATTGATATTTGGATAGTTTACACTAATAATACAATAGGGGCCAGTATATACTGGCTGAAGCTTTTTTGGTGTGCCTCTTTTTATGGCTTCATTTTCAAGTAGCACTAAATCACCTATTTCACACTCTGTGTCTTTTGCTTTGACATTTTGTGTCTCAAGATATTTTTGTTGTGATATTTCTATCTGTTGCTGCACTGCAGTTCAGCGCCTCTGTGAAATGTTTTTCGACCTCTTCTTCATTAAGTCTCCAGGTCAATGAGGTAAAACGGGCGTTTGTAGTGTAACACTGCATCAATAGGCAGCTGAGGTGTTCAACCGTACATGAGAAAGAAAGGACTGCATCTTGTAGTTTTGTTATCATGTATGCTAGTTGCAAAAACGGTGTATGGGAGATGCTCGTCCCAGTCTATTCCACTTTTACTTAAATACATCCTTATTCTCGCAATCAACAATTGATTCATTCTTTCTACTTCACCATTTGCTATTGGATGATATGCAGTAGTAAAAACTTGGTGCGTTTTAAATAAAGCTGTTATTTCCTGCATAAGTTTTTATGTGAAATCTGTGCCCTGGTCAGATTGTAAAATTTGGGGTGCACTATGTCTGCCAATTATTTGTGTAACAAATATTTTTGCCACTGTTTGGGCTGTTATGTCTGGCATTGCAAACGCTTTGACGTACTTTGTGAAATAGTCAATAAAAGCTATTATGTATTTATTCCCGTTTTCAGTAAGGTTAAGCAGTCCAACACAGTCGACTACAACTCTTTCAAATGATCTTGAGGATGTTATTGGACTGAATACTAGCTGAAATTTTTGGATGTGCTGGTTTGTTACGTTGGCATATGTCACAAGTATTGCAGTATTCTGTTATTTCTTTTGTCATGTGCTTCCAGAAATATTTTTGGCAATAAGTTGTACAGTTTTACATGCGCCAAAATGCCCTGCAAACTCGTTGTCATGATGAGTTTGAATAATAAGAGTGGTGATTAGGGTGGGAATCACCATCCTTTTTGTTTTCTTATCACTTTTGTAAAGTATTTCATTTTTGATCAGGAACCCTTTTGGGCATTTCCCATCTTGGAAAAAATCTTTTAATTCTGGGTATTCCTTTTGTAAGATGCTAATTCCTTTCCCAAGTTCTAAATTCTAAAAATTTTGAGTTATGTCTTCCACATATATTATATTTATATTGCATTCATCTTGCTCCATTTTATTTTTGTCAATGTTGAAGTATGTGTTTACTCGTGGATTAGGTAAGCGGGATAACAAGTCTGCATTTTGATTTTTTATTCCTTTCCAAGGTACTACAGAAATTTTAAACCCTGCAATAGCAAGTCCCCAGCGTGCAATTTGGGCTGAAGGGTTTGATTTCTTGAGGATTGATTTTACTGCAGTATGATCTGTTTCTACAGTGTCTTCTTGTTGATAAAGGTATGGTCAAAAATACTTAATAAATTCAACAACTGCAAGCGTCTCAAGTTCTGAAACCGCATAATTTTTCTCAGCAGGTTTCAGTGTGCAACTGGCATATGTTATTGGGTGTTCTTTCCCATCTTTGTGTATTTGGGACAAAACAGCTCCGATTCCTGTGTATGACGCGTCTGTTTGTAATATGAATGGCCTAGAAAGATAGGGATGGGCCAAAATTTGTGACTCAATTAGTTTTTCTTTTAGATTCTGAAAAGAGTTTTCTTGCTCATCCTTCCAGGTGAAGGTTCTGTCTTTTCTGAGTAGTTGAAATAGGGGGTTCAGCAATTTTTGAACAATTTCTGATAAAGTTTCTATAATAAGAGATAATGCCTAAGAAAGATTTTATTTCCTTGACATTTTCAGGTCTGGGCATCATTTTGACGGCCTCAATTTAACTTGGGATCTGGTAGAATAATTCTCCCAAAATAATGTACCCCAGATATAACGTTTCTTCATAAGAAAACTTGCATTTAGATAACTTTAATTTCATATTTGCATTGTTCAATCTGTCGACTAGAATTTTGAGCCAACTTAGCATTTCCCTATGTGTCGGTGCAAAGATTAACACATCATCTAAATACACGAGGCATATATTCCACCATAGTCCTGAAAGAACTATGTCCATTAGTCTAGAAAAGGACGCCGGTGCATCACACAGGCCAAAGGGTAAATAACTAAATTTGTATAGGCCCACCGGGCTGTTGAAGGCGGTTTTCTTTTTGTCAGCCTCCTCAATAGGAATACTGTAGTACGCATTTGATTGATCTAAGGTGGTGAAGTACTTCATGCCACTCAGAGTATCTAATATATCATCTATCCTAGGTAAAGGATATACGGTTTTTCTTCATTATGTTGTTTATTCTCCTAAAATCTATACACATTTGGTGTTTCCCATCTTTCTTTTACACTAGAACAATGCTTGTAAATAAAACTATGTAATCAGAATTTATACATGAAGTTCTAAGCCCATCAAAAAACAAGTTTTGGACTATGTGAATAATGCTTATATTCCAGTTGTTACAGCTTCTAGTAGACATTTGTATAATTTGCAATTTACTCAGCTCTCCTGCATCAGATCATTGATTATCAGAAGTTGTGCGGTAGGGCTACACTCTTTAAATGACTAAAGTCAGAAAGCCCTCTTATGAATGAAACATACTTGATTTTGCTGTAAAGGCGCTGATTTCCTGCAAAGCACCACCATATCTTATTAATTTTTGTATCACTGAGACATTCTCTATTTTAAATCAAATGTGTGACAAATGTCATTTTGCCAGACTTTGTGGGTCTAGAAAGAATACACGTGAAAAATTGTTTAAAAATAATTTTCATGGATATAAATATGCATAGATGTTGTTGTAAACTATTTATGTAAAATTCTTAGAATGCAGAATATTGTTCTAACAACAGCTCTGCTAGACTATCAATTTAGAGGAAATCCACTCGAGATTATCAAATATTATGCAGTACAGTCCGAAAAAATTTCCTGGTATTGTACTATGATTACCTCATGCAACATTACTGATTTTTTTATCGGGTAAAATTGTGTGTAGTGTGTGTGTGTACACTCTGTTTTTGAAGAACTTTAAATTTGCACCATTTTCTTGCTGAAACACACTTGAGATTTACAATGTGCATATTTTGTTGTAGCTTTTTGCAGGTGTTGAAGGAGTGTTCTGTGAATATACAAAAAGCGATGAGTAATTTTGATTTTAATATTGTCAACGGAGAACTGCTCTGGAATAGAAATAGTTGTCTCAATAGTAGATGCCATTTCTCAAACAATGAACTATTTTTCACTTGCAAGAGTCTTATATACAACATGTAAGATGACTCATCACAACTTGACAAAAATTCTCACAACTTGACAAAAATATTTCACAACTTGACAAAAATATTTTGCAACATTACAAAAATACTTCACAACTTGACACAAAATTTTCACACCTTTACAAAAATTTTCTCAAGTTGACAAAAAATTTTCACAACTTGACAAAAATATTTCACAACATGACAAAAATATTTCACAACTTCACAAAAAATTTTCCCAATTTGACAAAAAATATTCACAACTTGACAAAGAGTTTTAACAACCTGACAAAAGTACTATGCTTAAGCATGTAAAAATATTTCACTACTTGACAAAAAATTTTGACAACTTGACAAAAGATTTCCACAATGAGACAAAAATATTTCACAAATGTGACAAAAAATTTCACAACTTAACAAAAAATTTTCACAACATTACAAAAATATTTCACAGCTTGACAAATAATTTTCACAACTTCACAAAAATATTTCACAAATTTATAAAAATATTGTCTATGCAATTAATGCATAAGGCTGACTCAAACACTATAATTGAGCTAGAATCTGTGAGGAAACTTCAACAGATTCTAGAGCCTGATTATTAGATACAAGTACAAACAGAAACACATTACTGTTTTAAGGACTCCCAGCCGGAAAAGTCATCAGATTATTTGTAAAAAATGACCATTATGATCTGATCACTCAGCTGCCTTCACAGCTTGACTAGATTAGAAACCCAGGAGTCAAATTCTTAGGGGTAGCCCCTCCATCTGACCAAGTAATTAATTTTATTACCCCATTTTTGAGTTTTCAAAAATTTTTAACAACTTATAAATTGTTCAATGATGTGTCAATTTTCTGCAATTCTGATTTGTAAAGAATGTCTTCTTGCTTTTGCCCTTTTGATCTACTAGCACAAACGAAGGAAGGTGTTCATGCAAGCCTTTCTACAATAACTGAAAAATTCTTCTGTTCAGCTGGGCCAACCCCTTTTTGAATGTTTGCTTCACATTACTTATGTGAGCTTTATTGCCAACATCAAATTTAAATCTAGCATTCTTTTTAGTGTTTCTAAATGCTTTGGTAAAAATTTGTCGCTTATTCTCTTGAGTAACATTTGCCGGTTATGTACCTATGGTCCTATGAAACAAACAATTATAGTCATAGAGCAGCTTGGGTAGAATATCTGTATACTTTTTTGTGTTATTTTTTGTGAAATATTGCCACATTTTTTCCTTCAATGTATGGTCAAACCACTCAACCACAGATGCTTAAAATTTACTTTTTGTAACAAAAAAATTGATAAATTCCGATTTTAGAAATTTCTGTACTTCTTTATTGATAATTTTTTCCTGCATCCATTTGCAATTTGTATGGTTTTTGACTGTAAAAAATTTGCTTGAAAGCTTCTATAATATCTTTTGAACTTTTTGTTTTTAATGGTACAGACCAGGCAGACTTTGGGAACAGGTCTATACACTTCAAAAATACTTAAACCTTTTGTTGAACATGCTGAGCGATTGCAGGTTGGAAAGATCTGCTTGCCACTGCTCATCAGTCCTACTTACAAGCACTCTATTCTGCAAATAGCGTTTTTTGATTGGCTTGTGTAAAGAATACATTGGTTGCTTTTTAATCATTCTTGTATTTCTGATTTAGGAAATGTCTTTTTGGCTCTGAGATACAACAGGTTTGCACCTGTATACCCTCTTTACTATCATAACATAAGCTTTTTTTAATATTTTATTCATTTTTATCTTTAGTAGTTATACAAAATTGTTATTTATAACTTTTTTAACATTTTATACCACTAGTTTTTTATCACAACAAACAATTTACATGATTACAAATACAATCATCATAAAAGCTTTCAAACATGTTTTAACCATTTGAATGGAAATGTTGCCATAAACCAAATAATTTGTCAAAATCTTCTTAGAGTCCACAGTGTTTAATATCTTGTGCAAACTGCCAGAATGCATCTTGCTTGTCTCAGGATCTCCTTTACTCTTTATATTCATCATCTATTAGTCTCCAAAAAAGGAACCCATGCTCTGTACATCTCAATTGTATAAAGTGCTCACTTGCCTTTTCAGTCAGTTTCAGAATGAAATGGTGAAATGTGAGCTCTCCTGTTGATGCCATCTTTCATGAACAAATTTTTAACCAAAACTTCTCATAATTATGAACAAAAATAAATTTTGTGCTGACGGATTTGAACTGACTATTATTCAATCATTAGTCAACGCCTGCTCTACTTATGCGCATGCATGAAATTTATTCAGCACACGCACATACATGCCTTGCTGCCTGTGCCCTTACTTCAATGCTGCACCCTGAAATGACATCAGAGTGCAGATTTTTGCATCATCACCTATGATACATTGCAGCTGAATGAGCTAATGAAATTTGTAAAATTAAAATTAGTTGATGGCCAGCAATCATTGCAAAGCATATACATATCTATTCTCTATCTTGTCAACTATTTTGGGCCCATGGTGAGGTCACCTGCCCCAATTCCCTAATGCCACTGATTGGTATAGAGAGCAGATGTGCACATGGTGGGGGTTGAGGGGTCCTGGTCACCAGATTAGAAACAATGGAAGATTTTGTGCCAAAGATGAGGCAAAATTAGTCACTCAGCTCTTACCTCTCAGTCATCTCACCTCACACCTCTCACTCTTTTCTAACCTCTGACTCATCTCTCACCTCTCACCTCTCCTACACCTCACATGTCTCCCTCACCTCTCTCATCACACTTCTCACTTACCTCACAACTCACACATCTCACTCACCTCACCTATCTCACTCACCTCACACCTCTCACCTCACATACCTCACTCAACTCTCAATCACTTCACTGCTCACCTCACACACCTCTCACTCACTTCACATGTCTCCTTCACCTCTCAACTCACACCTCTATCCTCATACATCTCACTCCATATCTTACCTCTCACTCTACCTCTCAGCTTACTCCCCCAACTCACCTTTTGCCTCATACATCTTACCTCACCCCTCACCTCACCTCACCTCAAACTTCTGACTGACCTCTCACCACATCTCACACTCACCTCACAGCTCTTATTAACCTCTCACTGGAGACCTCTCACTCAACTCTAACCTCACATAACTCACCTCTCCTCTCACCTCATATCTCTAACCTAAAACCCCGCACCTCAAACCCCTCACTGACCTCTCATCTCACACCTCACTCACCTCTCACCTAACACCTCTCACCCCACACCTCTCACCTCATATATCTCACTCACCTCTCATCTCTCACACCTCTCACTCTCTCTCACCTCTTTTCACCTCTCATCTTACATTTCTGCCCACACACCTCTCAGCTCACACCTCTAACCTCACCCTCACCTCAAACCACTCACTGACCTATCATCTCAAGCATCTCACTCACCTATCAGTAGTTAGGCGTGGTCCCTAGGGCGCAATGTTATAACATAGCCTGTGTTATAGCATAGGCGGAGGGGCTCAGAATCTGCTCCTGGCTTTTCCCAGGAGCAATGCTTTAGCATAGTCTGTGCTATAGCATAGGGGCATGCTCAAACTTGCCCCAGGGGGCATCCAGCCCAGGGCCAGGGGAGAGGAAATTTCCATGGGTAACCCTGGGTGTTATTACCCAAGGGGTTATTACCATACATGGGCAGCAAGAAAATTCTGGGGGGGGTGCAAGATTTTTTGAAGGTCGAAAAATGGCCTTAAAAATGGTGATATGGCGATAAAAACACCATTTTTTGACGTTTCTCATCAAGCACTATCCATTGGCATCAAAAAATTGCGAAAAACGAAAAAAATTTTCAAAAATTGAATTCTGGGGGGCATTTGATTTCTGGGGGTATTTGGTTTCGTCATCCCCAAACCCCACGCCCAGTGTGCTTGTTACCCCAGGGTTATTTTTGAAGAGGCGTAAGTCAAGAACCAGTAGTTGGATTGGGCTGAAATTTTAGGGTTAGGATGAACACCTTATTAGCAAACTATTACAAAAATTTTGAGGAGCACCTACAGTATACCAGCATTAGTTTTCACTTTTGCATAACTCAAGAACCAATGGCCGGATTTTGTCCAAATTCTAAGGATATGATGTATATAGGCGAGGCATGCTGAGCACAGAATTTTAGCGCGCAACCTACAGTATACCAATTTATTATACACTTTTGCATAAATTGAGAACCAATGGTTGGATTTTGTTCAAATTTTCAGGATATGACGTATATAGGTGAGGCATGCTGCGCACAGAAGTTTAGCGCGAGTCTACAGTATACTACTTTACTTTACACTTTCTTGTATAGTACTCTATTCCAAGAATTACCAGCCGGATTTTGTTCAAACTTTCAGAGTAAGATATATAAATTGTTGCTGCGCATATGTACAAAATTTTAGCTCGCAGGCTACAGTATATCAGTTTACTTTACACTTTATCATATTCCAAGAATCACCAGCCGGATCTTCTTCAAATTTTCAGAATGTGACATATAAACCTAAGTTGTGCTATGTACAGAAATTTAGTGCGCAGTCTACAGTATACCAGTTTACTTTACACTTTCTCATATAGCACTATATTCCAAGGAACACCAGCCTGATATTGTTCAAATTTTCAGAATATGACGTATAAACCTTAGCTGTGCTATGTACACAATTTTAGAGCGCAACACACAGTATACTAATTTACTTTACACTTTCTTGCATAGCACTATATTCCCAGAACCGCTAGCCGGATTTTGTTCAAATTTCCAGGATATCATATATTAACCTTAGCTCTCCTATGTACAAAATTTTAGCACACGACCTACTATATGCTGATTTTTTATTTGCATTGTCTTTACAATGCTTGATTTTTTAGCAGTACCTGTCTAATGATTGCCATTAGGGATTATTTTAGCAAAAATAATCCCTAATGGCAATCATTAGACAGGTACTGCTAAAAAATCAAGCATTGTAAAGACAATGCAAATAAAAAATCAGCATATAGTAGGTCGTGTGCTAAAATTTTGTACATAGGAGAGCTAAGGTTAATATATGATATCCTGGAAATTTGAACAAAATCCGGCTAGCGGTTCTGGAGAATATAGTGCTATGCAAGAAAGTGTAAAGTAAATTAGTATACTGTGTGTTGCGCTCTAAAATTGTGTACATAGCACAGCTAAGGTTTATACGTCATATTCTGAAAATTTGAACAATATCAGGCTGGTGTTCCTTGGAATATAGTGCTATATGAGAAAGTGTAAAGTAAACTGGTATACTGTAGACTGCGCACTAAATTTCTGTACATAGCACAACTTAGGTTTATATGTCACATTCTAAAAATTTGAAGAAGATCCGGCTGGTGATTCTTGGAATATGATAAAGTGTAAAGTAAACTGATATACTGTAGCCTGCGAGCTAAAATTTTGTACATATGCGCAGCAACAATTTATATATCTTACTCTGAAAGTTTGAACAAAATCCGGCTGGTAATTCTTGGAATAGAGTACTATACAAGAAAGTGTAAAGTAAAGTAGTATACTGTAGACTCGCGCTAAACTTCTGTGCGCAGCATGCCTCACCTATATACGTCATATCCTGAAAATTTGAACAAAATCCAACCATTGGTTCTCAATTTATGCAAAAGTGTATAATAAATTGGTATACTGTAGGTTGCGCGCTAAAATTCTGTGCTCAGCATGCCTCGCCTATATACATCATATCCTTAGAATTTGGACAAAATCCGGCCATTGGTTCTTGAGTTATGCAAAAGTGAAAACTAATGCTGGTATACTGTAGGTGCTCCTCAAAATTTTTGTAATAGTTTGCTAATAAGGTGTTCATCCTAACCCTAAAATTTCAGCCCAATCCAGCTACTGGCGTTACGCCTCTTCAAAAATAACCCTGGGGTAATAACCACGGGCGTGGGCGGGGGGTTTGGGGATGACGAAACCAAATACCCCCAGAAATCAAATGCCCCCCAGAATTCAATTTTTGAAAATTTTTTTCGTTTTTCGCAATTTTTTGATGCCAATGGATAGTGCTTGATGAGAAACGTCAAAAAATGGTGTTTTTATCGCCATATCACCATTTTTAAGGCCATTTTTCGACCTTCAAAAAATCTTGCACCCCCCCCAGAATTTTCTTGCTGCCCATGTATGGTAATAACCCCTTGGGTAATAACACCCAGGGTTACCCATGGAAATTTCCTCTCCCCTGGCCCTGGGCTGGATGCCCCCTGGGGCAAGTTTGAGCATGCCCCTATGCTATAGCACAGACTATGCTAAAGCATTGCTCCTGGGAAAAGCCAGGAGCAGATTCTGAGCCCCTCCGCCTATGCTATAACACAGGCTATGTTATAACATTGCGCCCTAGGGACCACGCCTAACTACTGATAGGTGAGTGAGATGCTTGAGATGATAGGTCAGTGAGTGGTTTGAGGTGAGGGTGAGGTTAGAGGTGTGAGCTGAGAGGTGTGTGGGCAGAAATGTAAGATGAGAGGTGAAAAGAGGTGAGAGAGAGTGAGAGGTGTGAGAGATGAGAGGTGAGTGAGATATATGAGGTGAGAGGTGTGGGGTGAGAGGTGTTAGGTGAGAGGTGAGTGAGGTGTGAGATGAGAGGTCAGTGAGGGGTTTGAGGTGCGGGGTTTTAGGTTAGAGATATGAGGTGAGAGGAGAGGTGAGTTATGTGAGGTTAGAGTTGAGTGAGAGGTCTCCAGTGAGAGGTTAATAAGAGCTGTGAGGTGAGTGTGAGATGTGGTGAGAGGTCAGTCAGAAGTTTGAGGTGAGGGAGGTGAGGGGTGAGGTAAGATGTATGAGGCAAAAGGTGAGTTGGGGGAGTAAGCTGAGAGGTAGAGTGAGAGGTAAGATATGGAGTGAGATGTATGAGGATAGAGGTGTGAGTTGAGAGGTGAAGGAGACATGTGAAGTGAGTGAGAGGTGTGTGAGGTGAGCAGTGAAGTGATTGAGAGTTGAGTGAGGTATGTGAGGTGAGAGGTGTGAGGTGAGTGAGATAGGTGAGGTGAGTGAGATGTGTGAGTTGTGAGGTAAGTGAGAAGTGTGATGAGAGAGGTGAGGGAGACATGTGAGGTGTAGGAGAGGTGAGAGGTGAGAGATGAGTCAGAGGTTAGAAAAGAGTGAGAGGTGTGAGGTGAGATGACTGAGAGGTAAGAGCTGAGTGACTAATTTTGCCTCATCTTTGGCACAAAATCTTCCATTGTTTCTAATCTGGTGACCAGGACCCCTCAACCCCCACCATGTGCACATCTGCTCTCTATACCAATCAGTGGCATTAGGGAATTGGGGCAGGTGACCTCACCATGGGCCCAAAATAGTTGACAAGATAGAGAATAGATATGTATATGCTTTGCAATGATTGCTGGCCATCAACTAATTTTAATTTTACAAATTTCATTAGCTCATTCAGCTGCAATGTATCATAGGTGATGATGCAAAAATCTGCACTCTGATGTCATTTCAGGGTGCAGCATTGAAGTAAGGGCACAGGCAGCAAGGCATGTATGCGCGTGTGCTGAATAAATTTCATGCATGCGCATAAGTAGAGCAGGCGTTGACTAATGATTGAATAATAGTCAGTTCAAATCCGTCAGCACAAAATTTATTTTTGTTCATAATTATGAGAAGTTTTGGTTAAAAATTTGTTCATGAAAGATGGCATCAACAGGAGAGCTCACATTTCACCATTTCATTCTGAAACTGACTGAAAAGGCAAGTGAGCACTTTATACAATTGAGATGTACAGAGCATGGGTTCCTTTTTTGGAGACTAATAGATGATGAATATAAAGAGTAAAGGAGATCCTGAGACAAGCAAGATGCATTCTGGCAGTTTGCACAAGATATTAAACACTGTGGACTCTAAGAAGATTTTGACAAATTATTTGGTTTATGGCAACATTTCCATTCAAATGGTTAAAACATGTTTGAAAGCTTTTATGATGATTGTATTTGTAATCATGTAAATTGTTTGTTGTGATAAAAAAACTAGTGGTATAAAATGTTAAAAAAGTTATAAATAACAATTTTGTATAACTACTAAAGATAAAAATGAATAAAATATTAAAAAAAGCTTATGTTATGATAGTAAAGAGGGTATACAGGTGCAAACCTGTTGTATCTCAGAGCCAAAAAGACATTTCCTAAATCAGAAATACAAGAATGATTAAAAAGCAACCAATGTATTCTTTACACAAGCCAATCAAAAAACGCTATTTGCAGAATAGAGTGCTTGTAAGTAGGACTGATGAGCAGTGGCAAGCAGATCTTTCCAACCTGCAATCGCTCAGCATGTTCAACAAAAGGTTTAAGTATTTTTGAAGTGTATAGACCTGTTCCCAAAGTCTGCCTGGTCTGTACCATTAAAAACAAAAAGTTCAAAAGATATTATAGAAGCTTTCAAGCAAATTTTTTACAGTCAAAAACCATACAAATTGCAAATGGATGCAGGAAAAAATTATCAATAAAGAAGTACAGAAATTTCTAAAATCGGAATTTATCAATTTTTTTGTTACAAAAAGTAAATTTTAAGCATCTGTGGTTGAGTGGTTTGACCATACATTGAAGGAAAAAATGTGGCAATATTTCACAAAAAATAACACAAAAAAGTATACAGATATTCTACCCAAGCTGCTCTATGACTATAATTGTTTGTTTCATAGGACCATAGGTACATAACCGGCAAATGTTACTCAAGAGAATAAGCGACAAATTTTTACCAAAGCATTTAGAAACACTAAAAAGAATGCTAGATTTAAATTTGATGTTGGCAATAAAGCTCACATAAGTAATGTGAAGCAAACATTCAAAAAGGGGTTGGCCCAGCTGAACAGAAGAATTTTTCAGTTATTGTAGAAAGGCTTGCATGAACACCTTCCTTCGTTTGTGCTAGTAGATCAAAAGGGCAAAAGCAAGAAGACATTCTTTACAAATCAGAATTGCAGAAAATTGACACATCATTGAACAATTTATAAGTTGTTAAAAATTTTTGAAAACTCAAAAATGGGGTAATAAAATTAATTACTTGGTCAGATGGAGGGGCTACCCCTAAGAATTTGACTCCTGGGTTTCTAATCTAGTCAAGCTGTGAAGGCAGCTGAGTGATCAGATCATAATGGTCATTTTTTACAAATAATCTGATGACTTTTCCGGCTGGGAGTCCTTAAAACAGTAATGTGTTTCTGTTTGTACTTGTATCTAATAATCAGGCTCTAGAATCTGTTGAAGTTTCCTCACAGATTCTAGCTCAATTATAGTGTTTGAGTCAGCCTTATGCATTAATTGCATAGACAATATTTTTATAAATTTGTGAAATATTTTTGTGAAGTTGTGAAAATTATTTGTCAAGCTGTGAAATATTTTTGTAATGTTGTGAAAATTTTTTGTTAAGTTGTGAAATTTTTTGTCACATTTGTGAAATATTTTTGTCTCATTGTGGAAATCTTTTGTCAAGTTGTCAAAATTTTTTGTCAAGTAGTGAAATATTTTTACATGCTTAAGCATAGTACTTTTGTCAGGTTGTTAAAACTCTTTGTCAAGTTGTGAATATTTTTTGTCAAATTGGGAAAATTTTTTGTGAAGTTGTGAAATATTTTTGTCATGTTGTGAAATATTTTTGTCAAGTTGTGAAAATTTTTTGTCAACTTGAGAAAATTTTTGTAAAGGTGTGAAAATTTTGTGTCAAGTTGTGAAGTATTTTTGTAATGTTGCAAAATATTTTTGTCAAGTTGTGAAATATTTTTGTCAAGTTGTGAGAATTTTTTGTCAAGTTGTGATGAGTCATCTTACATGTTGTATATAAGACTCTTGCAAGTGAAAAATAGTTCATTGTTTGAGAAATGGCATCTACTATTGAGACAACTATTTCTATTCCAGAGCAGTTCTCCGTTGACAATATTAAAATCAAAATTACTCATCGCTTTTTGTATATTCACAGAACACTCCTTCAACACCTGCAAAAAGCTACAACAAAATATGCACATTGTAAATCTCAAGTGTGTTTCAGCAAGAAAATGGTGCAAATTTAAAGTTCTTCAAAAACAGAGTGTACACACACACACTACACACAATTTTACCCGATAAAAAAATCAGTAATGTTGCATGAGGTAATCATAGTACAATACCAGGAAATTTTTTCGGACTGTACTGCATAATATTTGATAATCTCGAGTGGATTTCCTCTAAATTGATAGTCTAGCAGAGCTGTTGTTAGAACAATATTCTGCATTCTAAGAATTTTACATAAATAGTTTACAACAACATCTATGCATATTTATATCCATGAAAATTATTTTTAAACAATTTTTCACGTGTATTCTTTCTAGACCCACAAAGTCTGGCAAAATGACATTTGTCACACATTTGATTTAAAATAGAGAATGTCTCAGTGATACAAAAATTAATAAGATATGGTGGTGCTTTGCAGGAAATCAGCGCCTTTACAGCAAAATCAAGTATGTTTCATTCATAAGAGGGCTTTCTGACTTTAGTCATTTAAAGAGTGTAGCCCTACCGCACAACTTCTGATAATCAATGATCTGATGCAGGAGAGCTGAGTAAATTGCAAATTATACAAATGTCTACTAGAAGCTGTAACAACTGGAATATAAGCATTATTCACATAGTCCAAAACTTGTTTTTTGATGGGCTTAGAACTTCATGTATAAATTCTGATTACATAGTTTTATTTACAAGCATTGTTCTAGTGTAAAAGAAAGATGGGAAACACCAAATGTGTATAGATTTTAGGAGAATAAACAACATAATGAAGAAAAACCGTATATCCTTTACCTAGGATAGATGATATATTAGATACTCTGAGTGGCATGAAGTACTTCACCACCTTAGATCAATCAAATGCGTACTACAGTATTCCTATTGAGGAGGCTGACAAAAAGAAAACCGCCTTCAACAGCCCGGTGGGCCTATACAAATTTAGTTATTTACCCTTTGGCCTGTGTGATGCACCGGCGTCCTTTTCTAGACTAATGGACATAGTTCTTTCAGGACTATGGTGGAATATATGCCTCGTGTATTTAGATGATGTGTTAATCTTTGCGCCGACACATAGGGAAATGCTAAGTTGGCTCAAAATTCTAGTCGACAGATTGAACAATGCAAATATGAAATTAAAGTTATCTAAATGCAAGTTTTCTTATGAAGAAACGTTATATCTGGGGTACATTATTTTGGGAGAATTATTCTACCAGATCCCAAGTTAAATTGAGGCCGTCAAAATGATGCCCAGACCTGAAAATGTCAAGGAAATAAAATCTTTCTTAGGCATTATCTCTTATTATAGAAACTTTATCAGAAATTGTTCAAAAATTGCTGAACCCCCTATTTCAACTACTCAGAAAAGACAGAACCTTCACCTGGAAGGATGAGCAAGAAAACTCTTTTCAGAATCTAAAAGAAAAACTAATTGAGTCACAAATTTTGGCCCATCCCTATCTTTCTAGGCCATTCATATTACAAACAGACGCGTCATACACAGGAATTGGAGCTGTTTTGTCCCAAATACACAAAGATGGGAAAGAACACCCAATAACATATGCCAGTTGCACACTGAAACCTGCTGAGAAAAATTATGCGGTTTCAGAACTTGAGACGCTTGCAGTTGTTGAATTTATTAAGTATTTTTGACCATACCTTTATCAACAAGAAGACACTGTAGAAACAGATCATACTGCAGTAAAATCAATCCTCAAGAAATCAAACCCTTCAGCCCAAATTGCACGCTGGGGACTTGCTATTGCAGGGTTTAAAATTTCTGTAGTACCTTGGAAAGGAATAAAAAATCAAAATGCAGACTTGTTATCCCGCTTACCTAATCCACGAGTAAACACATACTTCAACATTGACAAAAATAAAATGGAGCAAGATGAATGCAATATAAATATAATATATGTGGAAGACATAACTCAAAATTTTTAGAATTTAGAACTTGGGAAAGGAATTAGCATCTTACAAAAGGAATACCCAGAATTAAAAGATTTTTTCCAAGATGGGAAATGCCCAAAAGGGTTCCTGATCAAAAATGAAATACTTTACAAAAGTGATAAGAAAACAAAAAGGATGGTGATTCCCACCCTAATCACCACTCTTATTATTCAAACTCATCATGACAACGAGTTTGCAGGGCATTTTGGCGCACGTAAAACTGTACAACTTATTGCCAAAAATATTTCTGGAAGCACATGACAAAAGAAATAACAGAATACTGCAATACTTGTGACATATGCCAACGTAACAAACCAGCACATCCAAAAATTTCAGCTAGTATTCAGTCCAATAACATCCTCAAGATCATTTGAAAGAGTTGTAGTCGACTGTGTTGGACTGCTTAACCTTACTGAAAACGGGAATAAATACATAATAGCTTTTATTGACTATTTCACAAAGTACGTCAAAGCGTTTGCAATGCCAGACATAACAGCCCAAACAGTGGCAAAAATATTTGTTACACAAATAATTGGCAGACATAGTGCACCCCAAATTTTACAATCTGACCAGGGCACAGATTTCACATAAAAACTTATGCAGGAAATAACAGCTTTATTTAAAACGCACCAAGTTTTTACTACTGCATATCATCCAATAGCAAATGGTGAAGTAGAAAGAATGAATCAATTGTTGATTGCGAGAATAAGGATGTATTTAAGTAAAAGTGGAATAGACTGGGACGAGCATCTCCCATACACCGTTTTTGCAACTAACATACATGATAACAAAACTACAAGATGCAGTCCTTTCTTTCTCATGTACGGTTGAACACCTCAGCTGCCTATTGATGCAGTGTTACACTACAAACGCCCGTTTTACCTCATTGACCTGGAGACTTATGAAGAAGAGGTCGAAAAACATTTCACAGAGGCGCTGAACTGCAGTGCAGCAACAGATAGAAATATCACAACAAAAATATCTTGAGACACAAAATGTCAAAGCAAAAGACACAGAGTGTGAAATAGGTGATTTAGTGCTACTTGAAAATGAAGCCATAAAAAGAGGCACACCAAAAAAGCTTCAGCCAGTATATACTGGCCCCTATTGTATTATTAGTGTAAACTATCCAAATATCAATATCGACCTAGGAGGCAACCAAATTCATATTGTGCATGTCAACCGGATCAAAAAGTACCAAGTTAACCACTTAAAGAACAAACACCATCAGAAAAACCTATAAAAGAAAAAGAAGAAATGTCAGACAAACTTCATTTGACTTCCAAAAGACACATGTCAAATATTGATGATTTAGATCAAGAAACAGAAATTGAAACAGACCACCCAGCTGTCCAACATCAATACTTTTTGAGGAGCCAACAACAACCGTCAGCCAAGGACGTCTGACCTTAAAGGGAGGCATGTCAAGTATGATCAACTCTTCTCTGTAATTATCTAAAAGTGTTACGTTTCATTAACATAAATATTGACAAAAATATTGTGTGCATGATCAAAATATTTAGAACACGCATTTTTATAAATATAATTAACATGCAGTAATGATTGTTGATAAAACCATGTTTAATATTTAGGCGTGTAAAGCGAGTTTTTAGGAATATAGTATTTAATATATTTGATGTTGCGTTTTGTAAAATGGCACATAAGAAATTGTAGGGTAAGACAACATCAAAGGAAAAGCAAAAAAGCTGCAATGTGTGCTGGGAACAAACAAAATCGAGTTTAGCACAGAAAATATAGCAACAATATATAAAATATATTTTTAAGTACAGATTAAGTCGCGAGAGATTAACCGAGAAAAGTGGACCCAGTTTCTCTGAAGGGTGTCACGAGCCAGAAATACTTAAACTTTTGTTACCTTACTGTAAAAAGATACTGTAGGCGTAGCTGCATGCAATATGACCAGCTGTAAAAAGAGCAAGTGAGCCACCAATAAAAGGCACCGCTGTAGTAGGAAAGTAAAACAATGAAGATAAAAGAGCATGCCGACAAAAAGTGTGAGACTATGTGCACTTTTTAAGGTAAAGGGCAAAAGTTCATAAGGTCATTTATGCATGTGTGGCAAAAGACACATACATGTAAATGATATAACAACCGCAATTTATCTACCAAATGCCTACATGTAATAGATACAACATGGAAACGTGCATGTAAGAGCCAACAATTAACGCTTATTCCACTTCAAAGCAAAAACGCAAAAATCTGTTAAACAAAAAGATAATTAAAGCTTCCATTGTCAGGAAAAGGTATGAAAAACGGCTTAATCTAACCAAAGGCTTCAGTTCCTTGGTGTTCCCTCCTGAAAACTTTGGCAGTGCCATTTCCCATTTTTACCTACGTTTTCGAATATATTCATGTATTCGAGGTAATTTCCTTATTCTATCTTGAACCGTAATCACTGATACTAAATTTTAAATGAACTTGATTAGTTTATCTCACCTAGTTGTCTTATAAGCGGGATCACCCCTTACCTCGGCCCCTGAGGTAAGATAGATAATAGTCTGAGAAATAGGAGCACTGCAACCATACATAGCACTGGAATTTAGCTGAGCAGGTACTTCCTAAATACACATTTATGTATGAGTATCTATCAGATCCTTCCTAACAATGTTTACTCATTACATCTAGTTTATTTTAAGCACTTCTGAAGAAACAATTTTAATTTTAATTCATTTTTTGGCCTTCATTCTGCCTTTTTCCCTTAGACAATTTTCCATTTTACCCTACTATCCCTCCTCCTTCATGTACATGTCTGCCCAATACACTACTAGTGATCCACTCAGAATTGTCGGAAAATGATGCTGACCTCCCTAGAATTTACCATTTTTAGGAAAAATTTTAAGCAATTTCAGAAAACTGACTTAAGCGGTGCCACAAGTGCTTCTCACCGCTACATTGGCGTGGGGAGTTGGGGTGATTTGTAATCCTCAGAAGTTGGAAACCTCTTCAAATAACTGTAGACCCCAGAATTCTATTTTTAGTAACATCTTTGTCAATTTTCCTAATCCTGACCCCCCAGTACTGGCCAAGTAAGCTTCTCACCCCAGAATTGTTTCGATTCTATGAATTTATTTCAGATTGCTTCAGAAACAGGACAAAAACATACATATTTCTTACTTTTTGTCATCTAAATGCGGTCCTTACCTGTACTAGCATGCAACAGGATTTGGTTGTGCAAAAACACTTTTCACGCAAAATTTTTCATGAGTTATTTGCTCAGAAAAATATTGATTTAAATTTTCCTCACAAAAAAATCCTTTGTAACTCAGGCAAATTACAAACTCACCCTGCACAAACTGGTTAACAACCTTTGTGTAATTAAGCAACCCATCAAACGTCCGAGTTCTTCTTGTCAATTGCTAATAAATAAAATAATGGTCGGATCACTGATTTCTACCGTGTCTTCCATTGTTTTATTAGGCCAATGAAGAATGAATGAGCTATAAAACAAAAAGGATCTTGTGCATTCAATCATTCTACTCTTTGTCACACAAACCTCAGTCAGAAGTTATGCATTAATTAAAATTCAAAAATACAAATAATTATGAGAGCAGATAAAAAATGAGAAACTATATACAAATTATAAAATCTGCTTGAATATTGTTGAAAGTAGAAAATCTAGCAACCAAAATGGAATAAAGAGTAAATTTGAACAAGCATAGAAGTTTGATTTATTTGATATACTTGAAATCACTTGTTTTATTGGAACACAAAGAATTGGGACAGATGAAGAAACGGTACACAGTGATTCATTAATTTTTTAAGTATATTAATTATACAAAAAGTAAAGTGGAAAATATTAAAAAATGGAATGATTAAATACTTGCAAAGGAGAAATATCGCATGCCACATTATGCATGCAATCAGCAGAGGAAAAAGCTCAAATTCTTCATGCGTGCCTCTACTTAGGAAGTTTTGTGATATGTTGTACATTACAGAGATCCTAGTCTACGCATCAAATTGCGAGCAAAGAAATTTTCTGCCTATGTACCCCTCTACCGGTATATAGCAAATGTGGACCAAAAACCTGGATGAGATTAGAAATTGTATGTCCCACCTCTTGTCCTCATGCAAACTTGATTAGCATTCAATGATAAGAAAATGGCTTAAACTCACATGAGCGAGTGAACAAAGAGAAAGTTGGCGCCATCTAAAACTGCAATGCATAATAAAAATGAATTATTGATATTGCGCACAGCTATAAATATTTATGAATGAGCAGAGGCAATTGGTCCTGTCTTGCTACATCCTGCTAGACACCATTGTCCCACTAGACTCACTGCCCTGCTAGACCCACATTTTTGCCCCACTAGACCCACCAGAAATCACACTCCACCCACCATGGGCATAATGAGGAGACCCACTAGACCCACTATTTTGTGAACATCCCACTAGTCCCACCATCTTGAAAGTTCCATCAGAAAAGAAGGAAGGTTATGTACTTATGCATATTCTTTTGTGCAAAAACAAAAATGCTCTGTTTACTTATGTGCTATAATAAGTAAACATTAATGCTTGAAGTTTATCCAGTAAATGTGCAAATTAAGTGGAGTTGGTTCTAATTAATTAGTTGATGAATTTTTATTGAATAATGTGCATTATGAATTACAGTATGCAAAAGAAGAAACATTCAGCAGTACAGATATGTATATATATATGTACTATATTATTGTGTGACTAAGATTGGCGACTTACCATTATTGAATATTTTTTTCAGTAATAAATTTTTATTGTTATTTATATGAAAGCGCTCTTGTCAAAAGTAGTCCAGCCAGAATGATTTCAAGCGTTATAATTACCAATTTTTGTTAAGCGCATAATATTAGTACTTTTACTTTTACTGGTGGGTCTTCTGGGTCAGTTGAACCAGTCGGACGGTTGCAAAATGGTAAGTCCAGTGGGACACCTCTTTCATGCAAACAGCAAGTCTAGTGGGATTTCCAATGGGTCTAGCAGGACAAAAATATGGGTCTAGTGGTACATTGATTCTAGTTGGACAGTTGGTCAAGTGGAATGTTGGGTCCATTGGGTCATAATCAGGGAATTCACTAAAGTTGTTTGGGAAATATTTTTATACACTTGTTAAGATCCATAAGCACAGCCGCTAATTAGAGTCTGTTTTATTTATCTGAGAGCTTATTTAGTAAATATTTTAGGAGGTTACAGTGACCCCTTCTTTCTTATTTACTGTAAGTTGCTAGATCTCACTATAGCTACATAGCAAAGAAGGACTTTTCAATAACATTTTTGGGGCAAAATTTATTCTTGTCTTTCAGCAGATCAATCAACTTACTGATAAAAATTGCACATTCAGCTTATCCTGAGTCAACACTTTAAACACAATTGATTAAGATGTTGAGAAGCATTGTGAACTGCCACATAGCTCAGTGGTAAAACCCCTGCTTGCAGTCAAAGCAACCTGAGTTTGATTCCAGCCAATAGCTTTTTGTTTAGCGCACTTACTTCAGTTTGTCCCAGCACTGATTAAATGCCTAATTTAAATTTATATGGTTGTATTAGCGCATTAAAAATGGAAGATTTCTAGCCACTTGCCCTCACAAAGCTGATCTGCCAAAGTACATAATCTCATCTCCTTTAGCTTACTGTAGCCCTCAAAAGAAATAACTAAAAAGCTCTCAAATAAATAAAACAGCAGACTATAGTACAGCTATTACTAACTCAACTGACCTGGGCGTGGGGGTTTGGGGGTATGCACCCCCAGAAACCAAAATAACCTCCAGAAATCAAAACATCCCTCAGAATTCAATTTCTTAAATTTTTTTATCTTTTTCCCCACAATTCTTGATGCCAATAGATAGTGCTTGATGAAAACGCTGAATAGTCGTGTTTTAAGAATACCATCATGTTTACGGCCATTCTTTGACTTTTGAAAAACCTTGCAGCCCCCTACCAGAATCTTGGTGCTGCCCATGTATGATAGCATTGAAATATTAATTAAATGTTGAAAAGCGACTCAATTTTAGAAGAGCATGGAATAATTTCATTAAGAAAAAATCAGCTGTTTATTAAAATTCATTTTGTACAAAAGGCAACATTTTTGCTAAAAATGACAAAATGTCTCACTCAAATATGAGTAAGACATTGAGGACAATACAATGTTTTCAATTATTCATATTTTGTGTTTTTTTTCTTCACAAAGCACATGGATTGAGTACAAACATCAAAGTGATAAAAGTTATATGTTTACTGGACAATGAGGAATCAGTTCTGTAACAATGGATTTCTTGTACGCGAACATGAAACAAAATGAAAGTAAAAATAATTTTTTGGAATTTTCCCACAACAATATATAGGTACAGCTAGCAGAAGAAATGTTCAAAAATGTATTTATTTTCACTTATTTCCGAGTGGTTCCATAGATACAAACCAGCCCTATCCCGAAACTTTTTTCCTTGATACTATAATGATTTTGGGGAAGTCGCTAATCCCCAAAAACACACGTCTCTCCACTTTTCCAGATGGTAGACACAATTCAGAGGTACATTCTTCAAGCATAGTGATTCTTCAAAAATTATTTCCCCTGATTCTCAATCAGCAGTGGCCGCAAACCATAGTATGGCAATGTTCTGGTGCTTTGTTCAATTGGAAACTTCCTAATTAGCTTTGTCAACATGAGTTGTACGAAGTATAACAAGGATTTAGTTAATTTGGAATACGGAATTGATAATGAAGTCTGATGAGTCCTCCAATCTGATGCAGAGCATGGCCAGTCAAGGGTCAGCTAGTCAGGGGTCTGTTAGATCATTTTTTGGGACCAACATAATCTCAAAACGCTGAATGCTGCTGTTTGCTAAAACTGCACATTAAATCTGCAGATTTGATCTTGCATCTCTGAATGAAATTGTTGATTTCTTTTGGGTTTTACTTACATTATTTTTGTGATAACCCCATCTTTCTGTTTTGAGTTCTACACCATGTTCTCAGACAATCTAAAGTTCACTCTTTGAAAATAAAAATCTTAAAACACAACTTATAGATAATATAAAATGTAACTTCATCTCTTAACAAGGAAATTGAGAAATTTACAATTTTTTTCAAGAATCTCGCTTAAAATGGAACAGACTGTGTTGGTATCTAAGAGGACACTCCTGCAATAATTAAAGTAGTACCTACATAACTTTAGTCCGTTTCACATAGCTTTTGGCTTAAATTTTAAAACGTTTCATTGCCAGTATGTAGGCCAACAGATTATGATGATAATACATATCATGCAAAAGTCACAATCTGTCAGTTTATTGTCATTTACATATACATGCATGGTCCCTAATGATTATGCCCAAAGTAAAACAGGCTATAATTAAAGTTTCTTAAGTGATACTTACTGATCTTTTATATTATTCAATGCAATATCAAGAAATAATTTTCAGTAATCAAAAAAGCTGTGAGTGCATTACGTACATACATAATATTTTATGTACAATTGCAAAAAAATTTTTTGCATTGAAAATAGAGAAGTTTTATAGCAAACATTTTGAATGACCAGCAAACTCCACAAAAGGCTTTGACACATATAAGTTTATATGCTGTGATGTTGGGTCTGGAGCAGACATACAGGGGTTTGAAGGGTCTAGACCACCATAGGAGGCCAAGGTACGGTTGTGCTTGAAATCATCAGCCAAGCAGTGAAACATTGCTTTTGTGATATTTCAAAGGTTTCGCCTGGTTCTAAAAGCCACTGTAGCCCACCAAAGCTAAAAATTGGTATTTTAGCCCTGCGCTGACTGCCCAAGGACCGGTCATGTATGAACTTGAGTACCATAAAAACACCAGAAGTTCTTCTGAAGGGATACCTTATCAGATTTTCTCAATATCAGGGGTATTTATACAACTTTGAAACATTAATTCATTCTGTTTTCTGTTGAAAATAAATAATTCTTTAATTAAAACAACCAAAGTTCACACTGGGTTGAGATTAATATATTCTGATGAACAAATGTGTAATGATATTGCATCCTGTAATGGTGCGTACTGGTGATTTGCTATGCTGCCAAATATATTGGTGATGGTTAAGTCATATAAGCTTTGGTGTACTGTTGCCAAAAGCTTTATTTGCACAGATCTTTTGACATACAACTAAGCAGTAAATTTCCGCTGTTGTGTCTTATATCCACCAGCCTGAGTGTACATATTAACAGCCTGCTCTGCAGTAGGAACTGCGTTTGGACTGAGTTGCATGGTCCTTGCTGTGTTAAGAAACTCAATTGGTTTTCCTCGACCTTAATGCATGGCGTTAAAAGTTGTGTAAAGTGAAATATACCTAATTTTTGAAGGATATTATTTATCATGATATAGTGTTAATTATATTTTACTTTCTATCCAAAGGCAGATTAATGGAGGGGCAGGAGGCGGCCGCATATGTGAGCAGCACCAAAATTTTAGGCGGGGTTCAAGATTTTTTGAGGTTCAAATAATGGCCTTAAAAATGGTGGTATGGTTAACCATTTTCAACGTTTCTTATTGAGCACTATCCAATGGCATAAAAAATTGCGAAAAAAAAAACAAAAACAAATTTCAAAAATTAAATTCTGGGAGGGGGTATTCTGATTTCTGTAGGGGGTGGGGTATTTTGGTTTCTGTGGGTGCATAATCACCACAGCCCAGGTGTGGGCGGCCGCCACCATTGGCCCAAGATATTTGGCAAGATAGAGAATGGATGTGTAATTTGCATAGTATTTGGGCGTCAGTCTTCATGAATTCTCAAAATTCTCCAGCGCTTTTTGCCTGATTATACCCATTAATGAGATTAATTCAGGTTGGCCTGGAAGCATAATTTTGTTCAAGAAATAGGTTTTTAAATGATTTCAAGTGCATAAATAGCTATTACAGCAAAATTTTACTGCACAGCTTCTAAAAATTTTTATGCTCTGAGTCAAATTCTGCAAATACAGGAAATTTAACAGTAATTCAGACTTACAAACAATCTTCCATTGGATTTTGAAAATTTTGCCAGCGCTTTAATCCATGCTTTTACCATAAAATTTTAAAATTTTTGGAGCTAAGTGGGAAATAAATTATTTAAGTTTCTTCTACAGAAAAGTTTTCTTACAATATCTTTCATGATGGCGTTAGAAAATTATAAATCAGATTATTTAGGAGACAAGACATACTAGCATTAAATAAACACAAAAGTTGATCCTTTACCTGGAATATTATGTGCATTCCAAGAACCAATTGCGATGCTCATGCCATATTGCATGACTTGATGGACAACCTGACAAATTGAAAACACATGATGCGGAATGGTCCAGTCTACCAATCCACATTGTTTCATATCCACAAAACAATACTTGATTGGATAATTTACCCTATTTTTCAGCTCAAGCCACCATCGCTCAACTCGGTTGTTCTGAGAAAAATAACCATAGTTCAAATTAAAGTAAAATGGAATCTAAGAAGAAACTGGTCCATAGAAATCTGTTTATCAGTAAACTATTTATATGGCAAAAAACTTATGCCCAACATACACAGGCGCATACTGACAAAGAAAACAATTTTGAAAGAACAAACCTTGCTGTGAGTATTTCAAACGTTTCTGGCTAGTATAAACCAAAATTTTAAATAAATAAACAATGTTTTCATGTTCAGTGGAATGAAATACAAAATTGTGCTATATGGCCACTTAATTACCTGAAACAAGAATATCAGTCTATGATGTATTGTAAAGAAAGTTTAACTTGATTTTATTAAATAAATGAACATTTTGTTGTATAAATTGATAAAAAAGATTAATTTCATCTTATTATTGCTAACTTCTTTCATTTGTAACATGCCCCGGCCTGAGGCCTAAGGCCTAGTACATCTGGGCCCGGTTTCCAAATGATGGAGCTAACTATCTCCGGAGCTAAGTCCTGCAAATTTTATCAACACTGGAGCTAAAAATTTTGGTTTGCATTTCCAAATGAAGGAGCTAAGTTTAGCTCCATGGAGCTAAGGTTGGCTCCGGAGCTAAAGCTGACCCCAGAGCCAACTAGCTCCCGGGAGCTAAGTGCATTGTAATGATAGGCATATGAAATATAGTACTTGGCTCGGGTTTCTAAATGAAGGAGCTAAATTTGTGGGAGCCAAATGTTATATTTTTATGCCTGAAAATTTAGCTCTGCCCAGTACCTGAGTTCAAAATTGTGTTGAATGTACGTTAATATTTTCTGCTGAGTTTTATTAAATGGCATTGAATTTTTTGTTGGGTATTGATGCTGCTAATATAGAGCAACAACAAAAAATGTATTGACATATTTCAAATGAATGATAATGATTTTTACATTCACTATGGATTTACAAAAAATACTTTTGTGGAAATTAGAAAATTTCTTGGTAAGAAATCAGCCTTTCCGTATAAGCATGGATCAGGATGTTCACTGGATATAGATTTAGCCATGACATTGCATTTCTATTGAACTGGAAGTCCATATTTTGCTATTTCAAAGTTATTTGGCTTATCTTCAAAAGGAACTGTTTTAAAGATTGTAGCCTGTACAACAAATTCACTGCTGTATAATATGGTTGACAAATTAATTTCTTCTCCGGAGGGTGCAAAGCTTACCACTGTGATACAAAAATTTTACAAAAAATGTGGAATTCCGCATGTAGTTGGCTGCATAGACTGCACACATATTCCTATTTTGGCTCCTAAGATTGATGAAATTTCTTACGTTGATTATAAGCAAAATCATTCAATAAACTGTCAGGCAGTGTGTGAAGTGGATGGTTGGTTTATTAGCATATACGCAGAATGGCCGAGTTTGGTACATGACAGTTGTGTTCTATCCAAAAGCAACTTAAACTTTGAATTTGAAAATAAGATTAAACGCGGATTTTTGCTTGGGGACTCTGGCTACCCCTGCAAAATGTGGTTATTGACGCCTTATTTACGACCCACACAGAGATGTGAAACTATATTCAATGATCAACACAAAAAAACTAGAAGCGTCATTGAACGGTCATTTGGTCACCTGAAACAAAAATTTGCATGCACAGGTTAGCAGCATAGCTAAGAGTTTAGCTGGGGTAGCAAGACCAACCCATTGAAAAATATTCATAACTTGTAAAAAATTGTCCAATCTTATAGGTAGCCTCATTTTGATCTAGATTTTGCGATTGTAAGTGAATTTTGCGTTCCCAAAAAACGAAATTATTGAAACAGAATAATTCAATAAAGAGTTCTAACGGGTGTCCCCTAAAAATCTGGAATTCCTGGAATCAAAATTAATTCTCAATCCACAAATAGGAAGATAGTCATATGATATATGGATCGAAAGAGCAAGAAGAGACAATAGAAATGAGCTTATTTTCATTCCTCATGCGGCCAGTCCATGCTGGAAAATGGACTCCAAAATAAGTCACCCCTTAATTATATTTGTACAAGCTCTCGCAGGCAATCATGACGACGCAGCTTTTTCTTAGCTATCATTTGTTATCAGTGAGGTGTCGTCATAAATGCCACCGTTTTTCAAAACCCTGAATTGATAACAGTAGGAAAGACAACACACTTCAGGTCCAAAGGCAAAAAACTTGGTCATGACAATAATTTTTCTTCAGAAAAAGTTGCCTTTTAAAATTGGTCAAAAAACCAATAATTGATTCAAATTTTGGCTATGCTAACTCATTAGCCGAGCTAATTATTGGAATATTCTTAATATGCAAATCAAATACTTTTGTGTAAAGTTTGCACAAGATTGTTATATGTCCACGGTTAACCAGGCAACCGCATATTCAGTAAAATTAATAATAATCACGACAGGTTGTGATTTTTGTAGAGTATTTATTATTAAATCCGTCCTGTGCCCTTGAAATTCATGCTATAAAAGGCATTCAGAGTCATTCTGATTTTCCTGATTCTGCACACAGATGGCAAGTCAAAATCATCAGTCTTTTAATTGCCTGTGTCGAATTTTGTTTTGAGAAAATAGATAGAAATATTGTGCAATGACTGTTTTTAAAAGCCATAAAATAGTGGCTAGCACTTTAGAATATAGTAAGCTTATAGAAAAATTAAAAAGGGTCTCAACAGGGTCTACTGCCAGAAAAAATGAAAAATATTCTAGTGAAAAAGGAAAGATAAGTGTTAAAATTAGGATGAAAATCAAAACTTTCATGCTAATCTGCTTCAAAATAGCCAGAAAATGTGGATTATCGTAGTTTTAACGCTATTTTAACATTCATACCAGTTTTGAGGTCAATTTTTGGCTTAAAACTCATTCTGTAGACCGGTCGTGCTGTGCATCTATGATTTTAACAGTGAGGCAGTTGGAAACAACATTGGCAGCTGGGTCTGGTGGGTTAAAGTGACCAGAAAATGTGCTAAAAATAGAATTCTGGGGTCTAACATAATTTGGGGAATTTTCAAGAATTTCGGGTTGGGGGTTAAACTCTAAATATCCCTCCCCTATGCTTATGTGTCCTTTTAGGACAGTGCGACTGTTGGAATGGTAGGACTGCTGGAATGGTGGAACTGCTAGGAATTGATGGGGCTCATAAGACTGGTGGGGCTGTTGCAATTATTAGTGGGGCTGTTAAGACGGTGGGGCTGTTGGGAAAGGTGGGGTTGTTGGGTCGGTGGGACTGTTGGGACTGGTAGGGCTGTTGGGATTGGTGTGGCTGTTGGGATTGGTGTGGCTGTTGGGATTATTGGTTAGGCTGTTGGGATGGTGGGGCTGTTGGGACTAGTGGGGCTGTCAAGATTATTGGTGGGGCTGTTGGGATGGTTGGGCTGTTGGGACGGTGGGGCTGTTGGAGACTGGTGGGGCTGTTGAGAGAGCAATCTGCGCATGTAAGTCTACAACTAATTAGATGACCTGCCTACAGTAAATTGTAAAACAGAAAGAGTGCCATCCGTGCAAAAACAACTTTCTGATCTGTTTAACCAGATCTAATTGACTAAACAGATCCAGATAAAGATTGGGTTCTGATTTTCTGACAGATCCAGATCAGATAACCAGATCAGAAATTAAGCAGATCCAAATCCAGATGATCTGGATCTGCAATCTGGATAAAAAGATCATGATCCACATGATCTTTTACATCACTAGATACTACACAAATGCTATGAATATTACATATGTAGTAGTGTGCAAAAGTTTAGGTACACTTTGTTGTGAATTAAATTTGTTGGCTTATTATCACTCTTTCTACCAAAAACAGTGATTATAACAAATGAAATCAAAAACTCGACATAAATAAAAACAGGATTTCAACAAATAACATTTTCATATCAATCTCAAAATTTTGTTGCATATCCTCTGGCCTTAATGACAGCTTTCATGCATTCTGGCATGCTCTCAATTAATCGACTGCATTTTTCCTTTTGTAATTTTCTGCCAAATATCCCTCATCTTATCAAGCCATTTTAACTCTCGTGAGTGTGCGTGAAAGTTGACTTTTCTAAGTTCTTATTTCATTTGACCAAAAATGTTTTCAATAGGGTCCAGATCAGGTGGATTGAGTGCGGCCACTTCAATAATGGGACACCCTTATCCCCAAAATAGGTTATCATCATAATTTTGGCGACGTGTTTTAGGGTCATTATCTTGTTGAAAATAGAATGACTCTTGTGGAAATTCGAGGAGCAGTGCCAATTGACGATACCAGATGTTCATCAATTAATTGATATAGCTTCTGTTGGCACAAAAAGAAGGCTCAGAAGGGATAAAAACCAGATCGCCAGTTCCATTTGCACCAAATGACGCCCAGATGAGAATATCACAACCACCTTCATTT